>JAULUE010000103.1:0-66828 GCA_036324585.1 Champsocephalus esox | reverse complement strand
TCTCTCTCACACACCTGTCGCCGCTCTCAGTTCTCTCTCTCACACCTGTCGTCATCTCTCAGTGAGCGGACTCTCTCTCACACCAGTCGTCCCCCTCGGTCTCTCTCTCTCACACCTGTCTCTCTCTCAGGTGCTCTCTTCTCTCTCACACCTGTCTCTCTCTCAGTGTCTCTCTCTCTCTCACACCTGTCGTCTCTCGCAGGAGTCTCTCTCTCCACACCTGTCGTCTCCTCTCCAGGGGTCTCTCTCTCTCTCACTACCTGTCGTCGCTCCAGGTGTCTCCTCTCTCACACTCCTGTCCGTCTCTCTCAGGTGTCTCTCTCTCCACACACCTGTCGTCTCTCTCCGGTGTCCTCTCTCTCTCACTACCCTGACGTCTCGCTCAGGTTCCTCTCTCTCACAACCTACTTGGTCCCTCCTCAGTGTCATTCTCTCTCACACCTGGTGGTCTCCTCTCAGGGGTCTCTCTCAGGTGTTTCTCCTCTCATCTTCTCTCTCTCTCCTCTCTCACAACCTGTCGTCTCTCTCAGTGTCTCTCTCTCCCCTGCGTCCTCTCTCATGGTGGGTCTCGCTCTCTCTCACATACCTGTCGTCTCCTCAGGTGTCTCTCTCTCTCTCACACCTGTCGTCTCTCCTCAGGTGTCTCTCTCTCTCGCTCTCCACCTGTCGTCTCTCTCAGGTGTCCTCTCTCTCTCTCTCTCGACACCTGTCGTCTCTCGCAGGTGGCCTCTCTCTCACACCTGTCCGTCCTCTCGGAGTCTCTCTCTCACACCTGTCGTCGCCTGCTCAGGTGTCTCTCTCTCACACCTGTCTCTCTCAGGTGTGAGCGTCTCGCTCTCTCACACCTGTCGTCTCCTGTGTGTCTCTTCCCTCACTACCTGTCCGTCTCTCTCAGGTCCTCTCACAACACCTGTCGCTCTCTCAGTGCTCGACTCTCGACACTCCTGTCGTCTCTCTCAGGTGTCTCTCTCACAACCTGTCGTCTCTCCCAGGTGTCTCTCACTCTCACACCACCTGATGTCTCTCTCAGGTGTCCTCCTCTCTCTCCCACCGTGGTCTCTCTCAGGTTCGCTCTCACTCACATACCACCTGAGCGAGGTCTCTCTCAGGGTCACTACTCTCACACACACCTGTGGTCTCTCTCAGGTGTCTCTCCTCTCTCTCTCCTTCAACCGTGTCTCTCACAGGGTCACTCTCTCACACACCTGTTCTCTCTCAGGAGGTTCTCGTCCTCAACCTGTCGCCTCTCAGGTGTCTCTCCTCTCACACCTGTCGTCTCTCTTCAGGTGTCTCCTCTCTCTCTCCACCTGTCGTCTCTCACAGGTATCTCTCACACTGTCGTCTCCACTCAGGTGTCCTCTCACACCTGTCGTCGCTCTCTCATATGGGGTGCGCTCACTCACAACACCTGTGTCTCTCTCAGTTGTTTCTCACTCTCACACCTGTCGTCTCTCTCAGTCTCTCTCACACCTGTCGCTCTCTTCAGGTGTCTCTCACTCACATACACCTTGCCGTCACCTCTCTGGTGTCTCTCTCTCTCGCACACCTGCGTCCTCTCAGGGGGGGAGTGTTCGCTCTCGCTCGCGACACCTGTCGTCTCTCTCAGAGCCTCTCGCTCACACCTTTACGTCTCTCTCAGGGTCCTCGCTCTCACACCTGCCGTCTCTATCAGGTCCTCTCTCTCTCACACCTCCGGCTCTCTCAGGTGTCCTCAGGAGCGTCACCACCTGTGGTCGCTCTCAGGTGTCCTCCCTCACACACCTGCCGTCTCTCCGAGGTGGCTCTCTCACACCTTCGTCTCTCTCAGGTGTCCCGCTCAGGTCTCACAACCTGTGGTGTCGCTCTCCAGTGTCTCGCTCTCGCCACCTGCCGTCTCTCTCAGGTGTCTCTCTCCTCGCACACCTGCCGTCTCTCTCATTGTCTCTCAGGTCTCACCATACCTGTGGTCTCTCTCAGGTGTCTCTCTCTCACCATCACCTGCCGTCTGTGCTAGCTGGCGTGTGTGATGGTGTCGGGCATCTCCGAAGCGTTGGGCGGGGGGGTCGCGAAGGGGTGGGGGGTCGAGACCGGGGGTATGGGGGGGTGGGGTAGCAACGGGGGTGGGTGGGGGGGGGTAAGGGTGGGTAGGGGATGGGGGAGGGGAGGGGGGGGGGGGGTGGGGTTGGGGGGGGTTTGGGTGGGTGCAGGTGCGTCGTGAGATATACATCAAGGAAGGAGATGAGATCAGAGATGGGAGATATAAGAAAATAGATAACATTGTGCTCTCTCAGGTGTCTCTCACTCACAAACCGGTCCGTCTCTCTCAGGTGTCCTCACTCACACACCTGTGGTCCTCGCTCAGGTGTCTCTCTCTCCTCACACCTGTGGTCCTCCCTCAGTGTCTCTCACTCACACCTGTCCGTCTCTCTCAGTGTCTCTCACTCTCACACCTGCCGTCTCTCTCAGGTGTCTCTCACATCTCTCTCTCACACCTGAGTCTCTCTCAGAGAGCGACTCGCCTCACACCTGAGTGTGTCTCTCTCAGGTGTCTCCTCGCAGGAGTCTCTCTCTCTCGCTCTCTCACACCTTGGTCTCTCTCAGGGTCCCTCTCTCTCTCTCACACCGTCGTCTCTCTCAGTCTCTTCTCGCACACACCCGTCGTCTCTCTCAGGTGTTCTCAGCGTCTCACACACCTGTCGTCTCCTCTCAGGGTCACGCTCTCCTCTAGCTCACAACCTGTCGTCTCTCTCAGGTGGCTACTCAGTCGCACACCTGTGTGCTCTCTCAGTGTCTCTCACGGTGTCCACTCCACTCACACACCTGTGGTCTCTCTCATGTGTCCTCTCTCTCTACACACCTGTGGTTCTCTCAGGTGTTTCCTCTCACTCGACAATCTGTCGTCTCTTCTCTCAGGTGTCACTCGACTCTCACACCTGTCGTCTCTCTCTCTCACACACCTGTGGGACTCTCTCAGATGTCTCTCACGCTCACACACCTGTGGTCTCTCTCCAGGTGTCCTCTCTCGCACACACCTGTCATCTCTCTCAGTGTCTCTCACACCTGTCGTCTCTCTCAGGGTCTCCTCACACCTGCCGTCGCCCGCAAGAGGTCTCTTCTCACACCTGCCGTCTCCTTCAGGTGCTCTCTCTCCTCTCGCACACCTGTCGTCTCCTCTCGCAGGTGTCTCTCAAGGGCACCCCCTGCCGTCTCTCTCAGTCCTCTCTCTCCTCTCTCACACATCACAACTAACTCTTCTCTCTCTCAGGTGTCTCTCAGGTCTCACACCTGTGGTCCCTCTCTCAGGTCTCTCACTCTCCACACCTTCCGTCTCTCTCAGGTGTTACTCTCTCCTCGACACACCTGCCGTCTCTCTCAGGTGTCTCTCTCTCTCACACCGTGGTCCTCTCTCAGGTGTCTCTCTCTCTCACACCCTTCGCTCTCTCAGGTTCTCCTCTCACTCAACACACCTTGGTCTCTCTCAGTGTCTCTCACTCACTACAACACCTGGTGGTCTCTCTCAGTTCTCTCTCTCTCTCACACCTGTGGTCTCTCTCAGTGTCACACTCACCACCTGTGGTCTCTCCTCAGGTGTCTCTCATCTCTCACACCTGCGTCCTCTCTCTCTCTCTGCTTCCTCTCCTCTCTCTCCTCTCTCCTCTCACACAAACTTCGTCTCTCTCAGCTTGACTCTCACTCACCTCACCTCTGTCGTCTCCTCTCAGGTTCTCAGGTCTCACACCTGTGGTCTCTCTCAGGTCTCTCTCGCTCACACCCTGCCGTCTCTCTCAGGTCTCTCTCTCTCTCTCTCTCTCCTCTCCTCTCGTCGCTCTCTCTCTCTTCGTCTCTCCTCTCATCTCGTCTCTCTCTCGTCTCTCTCTCTCGTCTCTCTCAGGTGTCTCTCTCTCTCTCACACCTGTCGTCACTCTCAGTCTCTCGTCTCTCTCTCTCGCACACCTGTCGTCTCTCTCGAGTGCCCTCTCTCTCTCACACCTGTCGTCTCTCTCTCACTCCTGTCGTCCCGCTCAGTGTCTCGCTCTCACACCTGGTCGTCTCTCTCAGTGTCTCACTCTCGCTCTCACACCATGTCGTCTCTCTCTCGCCAACGTCGTCTCTCTCTCTCTCATTTTCTCTTACTTCTGGCTTCGTCTCTGTTGCGTTCAGGTGTCCCTCATCTCTCGCACACCTGTCGTCGCGCTCAGTGTCCCTCGCGCACCTCTCACACAATGTCGGCTCTCTCAGGTGGTCCCTCTCACACACACAGTCCCGTCTCCTGCGGTCTCCTCTCTCTCACACCACCTGTCCGTCTCTACAGGTGTCGCCTACGCTCGCTCTCACACACCGGTCGTCTCTCTCAGGGTCTCTCTCTCTCACTACTCCTGTCGATCTCTCTCCGGGTGTCTCTCTACTCTCTCACACTCTGTCGTACTCTCTCCGAGCAAGTGTCTCTCTCTCTCTCTCAACCGTCGACACACTCAGTCAGGTGTCTCTCTCTCTCTCTCACACCTGACCGTCTCGTCTGCAGTGGCTCTCTCTCTCACTCACACATGCCCTGTCGCGCTCGCAGTGTCACTCTCTCACTACCTGTCGTCGCGGACGCAGGTGCTCTCTCTCACACCTGTCGTCTCTCTCTCAGTCGTCTCTCGCTCACACCTGTCGTCTCCTCTCGCCGCTCTTCCTTCCGCTTCCAGTGTGGCGCTCTCTTCCCGCACATCCTGTCGTCTCTCAGGTGTGTGCTCTCTCACACCTGTCGTCTCGCAGTGAGCGCGTCTACAACACCGGTCGGCTCGCAGTGTGCGCGCTCACTACACCTTCGTCTCGCTCAGGTGAGCTTCTCGTCTACATCTAGCGTGAGTTGTCCTGAGGGGCGGGAGGTCTCTCTCAGTGTCTCTCGCACACGGTCGCCGTCGCGCAGGTCTCTCGTCCTCACTCGTCGCTCTCTCAGTGCAGCGCGCATCGCGACACCTGTCGGCGACTCGCAGTGTCTCTCTCTCACACTCTGTCGTCTCTCGCTCAGGTGTCACACGCTGCTCTCGCCACACCTGTCGTCACTCTCACTCAGGTGTCTCTCACACCTGTCGTCGCTCTCAGTGGTCTCGCACTCACACACCGGTGGTCTCTCTCTCAGGCTCCACTCTCTACACATGTCGGCTCTCGCTCAGGTCTCGCGCGCTCGCACACTGCTGTCGTCTCTCTCAGTGTCGCGCAGCGCACACACCTGTTCGTCTAAGCTCTCAGTGTCGCTCGCACGCACACCCTGTCGTCTCTCTGCAGGTGTCTCTCTCGCACACTTCTGCCGTCGCTCTCAGTGCCCTCTCTCTCACACCCGCCGTCTCGCGCAGGGGTCGCTCGCTCACACCTCCGTCTCTCTCAGCTCTGTCTCACACCATGCGTACCTCTCGCTCAGGTCGCCTCTCTCACACCTGCCGTCTCTCTCAGGTCTCACACTCCGCGCTCATACGTGGGTGGCGCTCAGGTGTCTCGTCTCTCGCACACGTGCGTCTCTCTGTGTGGGGCGGGTAGGCTCGGTGTCTCTCGCACACACGTGTGGTCATCGCGCAGGTGTCGCTCTCTCACTCTCACACGTGTGCCGCTTCTCAGTGGTCTCTCACTCACACACTTGCGCCGCTCATGTCGCGCTCTCGCAGCTGTCTCTCCTCTCTACACACAACCTGTCGGCTCTCGCAGTGTCTCTCACGCGCAACACACCTGTGGTACGCTCTCAGGTGGCTCTCTCTCACACACCGTCTCTCTCTCATTGGCACTCTCAATGTCGTCTCTCTCATGTCTCTCTCGCACACGCCGGGGTCTCGCGCAGGGGTCTCGCACTCTCAGACCTGTCGTCTCTCAGCATCTCACACACCTGTGTCTCGCGCAGGTGCTCTCACTACTCACACACAGTCTCGTCTCGCCTACAGGTGTCTCTCACACCTGCCTCGTCTCTCTCAGTGTCTCTCTCTCTCGCACACCGTCGTCTGCTCGCAGGTGTCTCTCAGGCGCAAACCTCTTCTCCCGCATTCTCTCAGGTCCACATCCGTGGTCTCGCTCAGGTCGCTCACGCGCTCACTTCGTCTCGCTCAGTGTCTCTCTCTCTGACACCTGCCGCTCTCTCAGTGTCGCCGCGCACTCACAGGTCGTCGCTCTCAGGGGCCTCACTCTCTCTGCGCAATACACACCAGTCTCTATGCTCTCTCAGGTCTCGCAGGCTCACACACTGCGTACGCGCTCTCATGTCGCCGCTCTCTCACTACCTGTCGGCTCTCGCTCAGTGTCTCGCAGCGTCGCACAAACCTGTGTCGCTCTCAGTGTCCCCGCGCTCTCACACCTTCGTCGCGCGCGCTCGCAGCGTCTCGCTCTATCGGACAACCTGCCGTCTCTCTCAGGTGTCTCTCTCGCTCGCGCTCAGTGTCATCTCCTCTCACTCCGGTGTCTCTCTCCAGTGTCTCTCTCTCACGCACTCTGTCCGTCTCTCTCAGGTGTCTCTCTCACGTCACAAACACCTGTCGTGCTCTCTCGCCTCTAGGTGTCTCTCTCCTGTCTCCTACGTGTGGGAGCACTCCACTCTTCGGCTCTCTCAGAGGTGCTCTCGTCTCACACCTGTCGTCTCCCTCAGGTGTCGCTCTCTCTCTCACACGCTGTCGTCTCTCGCAGGTCTCTCTCTCTCTCAAACACGACTCCGTCGTCTCTCTCTTTCTCTCTCTCAGCGCTCCTGCCTCTCTTCTCTCTCACGACCTGTCGCTCTCTCTCTCAGGGTCTCGCTCTCTCTCACACGCTGTCGTCTCTCACAGGTCTCTCCTGCTCGCTCACACCGTGTGCGGCTCGCGCAGGCCCGTCGCTCGCTCATCACACCTGTCTCTCGCTCAGTGGCTCTCTGCTCCGCCAGCACACTTTGCTGGTCACCCCGGCTCGCTGCCAGGTTGCGCTCGCTCACACACACCGTCGCTCTCTCAGGTCCCCTCTCTCTCGCTCACACACCTGGTCGTCTACTCGCAGGTCTCGCGCGCTCTCAATCACCTGTTCTCTCTCATGGGAGTCTCTCGCTCCTCCCACCTGTGCGTCTCGCGTCAGTGTCTCTCTCCTCAGGTTTTCTCACACTCTGTCGTCTCATCAGTCTCTCTCTCTCTCTCTCACACCTGTCGTCTCTCTCAGGTGCTGCTCTCTCTCTCACACCTGGCGCTCTCTTACAGGTGTCTCTCTCTCTCTCGCACACCTGTCGTCTCTCAGTCAGTGCTCGCGCTCTCACACCTGTCGGCTCGCTCAGGTGCACTGCTCTCTCGTCACTCACCTTGTCGTCTCTCTCAGGTGTCTCTCTCTCTCTCACTCACACCTGGCGTCTCTCTCAGGGGTCGCTCTCTCACACCGTCGCTCTCTGCTCTCTCAGGGTCCTCTCTCGTCAGCACGACTCTCGCGCGCTCAGCCTTCGCGCTCACAGTGTCTCTCTCCACTCCATACTGCTCGCTGCGTGCAGCGCGCTCACACCGTCCTCCGCAGTCTCGCCACACACCTGTGCGGCTCTCAGCTGTCCGCGCTACTCTCACCTGCACTCTCTCAGCTCCTCGCTACTCCAGCCGGCGCTCATGGACTCTAGTCGCAATCACCTGTCGTCGCTGCCGCTGGTGTCTCTCGCTCACACACTGGTCGTCCCTCTCAGGTGTACTCGCTCTCACACCGGCGTCGCGCTCAGGTGGCGCGCTCGCGCTCACACACCTGTCGCGTCGCGCAGTCTTAGTGTCTCTCTCGCTCACCACGTGGTCTCGCTCAGTGTCGCGCTCTCATCACTCACAACGTGTCTCCTCGCAGGCGCGCACGCTCTCACACACCTGTGGTCTCTCTCAGGTGTCACCTCGCTCTCACACCTGTGCTCAGCTGCAGTGTCGCTCACTCCACACACCTGCCGCCTCTCTCAGGTGCTCTCTGTCTCGCACACCTGGCGTCGCTCTCAGTGGCGCGCGCTCACACCTGTCGCCTCTCAGGTGTCTCTCTCGCTCGCCCAACACCTGCTCGCTCTACAGTGTCTCGCAACACCTGTGCTCGTCCGGCTCCGTCAGTGTCTCGCTCACACCTGCCCGTCGCTCGCAGGTCCGCGCACACCTTCGATCACACAGTCTACACCTGTGCTCTCGCAGGTGTTTCTCAGCTCCACCGGAACTACGCTCCGTCGTCTCTCTCAGGTCGATCCCTCACGCACACGTGTCCGACTCGCAGTCGCTCTCGCGCACAGGTGTGTCCTCTCTCAGAGTCGCTCACACACTCACGCGCGTCTCTCTCCATGGTGTCCTCTCACGCAGCGCACACAGCCGTCTATCTCAGGTTCCTCTCCTGCCTCTCATCTCGCACACCTGTCGTCTCTCTCAGGTGTCTCTACTGCTCTCACACCCTGGCGTCCACACCCTGTCGCTCTCACTCACTGTGTCTCTCTCTGACGGCCTCTCGCTCATTCACACTGTCCGCATCTCAGGTGTCTCTCTCGCTCACACCTGCCGCTCCTCTCAGGTGTCTCGCATCAGGTCTCACACCTTTGTCTCCTCAGGTGAGCGTCTCCTTCCTCTCACACACCGCCGTGCGGTCTCCTCTCAGGTGTCTCTCTCACTGACCTGCGTCTCTCTTCCGAGGTGTCGCGTCTCCAAGGGCTCACACGGTGGTCTCTCTCAGTGTCTTTCTCGTCTCTCTCTTCTCCTTCTCTCACTAACCTGCCGTCTCTTCTCTCTCAAGTGTCTCCTCTCCTCTCGCACACCTGGCCGCTCTCTCGTGTATCTTCAGGTCTCACCCTGGAGTCTCCTCTCAGGTGTCTCTCCGCCTCTCACAAACCTGCCGTACTCGCCTCAGGGTCTCTCCCCTCTCCACAACCTGTCGTCCCTCTCAGGTGTCCTCTCCTCGGTCCCTCACACCTTGGGTCCCTCTCAAGGTGTTCTCTCTCTCTCTCCAACACGCTGCCGCCGGTTTCTCTCTCAGGTTTGCTACTCGTCCTCTCTCGGTCGCTCTCCGCTCTTCTCTCTCTCCTCTTCCTCTTCCTCCTCCCACAAACAGCAGTGGTTGGTCTCTTGGTCTGCTCTCAGGTGTTCTCTCGTCTCTCCGTCTCCCTACACAAACCGTCCGTCCTCTCTCAGGTGTCTCTCGTCCTTCACTCCACTCACACACACCTGTGGTCCTCTCTCAGGTTGCCTCTCTCTCCTCTCACTACAACCTGTGGTCTCCCTCAGTGTCCTCTCACTCGGAATACGCCGAGGAGGGGTCCTCTCTCCCCTCAGGTTCTGGGGGGTAGCCGGACGGGGTGGGGGTGGGGGGGGGGACGTGGGGGGGGGAAGGGGGGGGGGGGGGCAGGGGGTGGGGGAAGTAGCCGGGCTCTCGCTCATTGTCTCTCACTGCTCAAACACCTGCCGTCTCTCTCAGGTGTCCCTCTCTTCTCCTCTCACCTCACACCTTCTGATGGGCGGGCTACTATTCTTAGGGTGTGCTGCTGGGGGGGGTGCGTGGGGGGGATGGCTGGGGGGGCGGGGAGGGGTGTGGTGCGGTGGGGTGCTGTCGTCGTGGCGGGGGGGGGCTAACTGGTTTTCTCCGCTCCAGCTCAATGGGAGCGGTTAACCTGTGGTCTCTTGGCTCCTCTTCTTCTCTCCTCAGTGTCCCTCTTCCTCTACTGTCTCTCCAGAGTTCGAGCGTGTCTCTTCTCGTCTCTCCCTCTCTCTCTCTCTCCTCGCCTCCTCTCTCTCTCTCACACCTTGGTCTCTCTCTCTCCCCTCAGGTGTCTGTCTCTTCTCCTCTCGCTCCCTCTCGCCCCTCCGCTCTTCACACTCCTCCTCACAAAAACCTGTCTCTCTCTCAGGTCTCTCTCTCTCTTCTCTTCCTCCTCACAAGCACACCTGTCGTCTCTCTCAGCAGGGTCTCTCTCTCATCACAACAAAAACACCTGTCGACTCCCTCTCAGGTGTCTCCTGCTCTCTCCCTCATCTCCTCTCACTCTCACACCTGTCGTCTCTTCTCTGGTGTCCTCTCATTCGCAACAAAACGAAACAAACCTGTGCGGTCTCTCTCAGTGTCCTCTCACCAGGTGTCTCTCTCGCACTCACTCAACACCGTGGTCTCTCTCCTCTTCCCGCCATCTCTCTCTCTTCAATTTGTGGTCTCTCTCGGTGTACTCAGCCCTCCTCACTCCAACACACCTGTTGGGTCTCTCCTCTTGTCTCGCTCTCTCGGCCTCTCTCCAGGTGCTCCTTCCTCCGTCTGTCACTCTGACACCTGTCGTCCGTCTCTTCTTCTAGGCACGCGGAGAGGGGGGGGGGGTGGTGTCGCAATGGGGGTGTGTGGGGGGCACTAGAACATATCGGGGGATGTATGGGAGAGGGGTCTATATATTTCATGTAGCAATAGCTATAAGATAAGAAAACTAAACTAGGGTCCTATTATCAGTCAGTCGATACGCGCAGGGCTTGAGTCGCGTCTCAGCATGTCTCATCCTCTCACAACACCTGTTGGTCTCTGCTCAGTGTCTCTCATCCACTTCACAATACACAACCACCTGCGTCAGCTCTCTCAGGTGTCCTCTCACACCTGTCCGTCCCTCTCAGGTGTCTCCACACCTGCCCTCCCTCAGGTTTCTCTCACGACCTGCCGTCTCCCTCAGTGTCTCTCTCTCTCTCGCACACACCTTCCGTCCCTCTCTCAGAGTGTCTCTCGAGGGCTCACTCCCGGCCGTCGCTCTCAGTCTCTCTCTCTCTCTCTCACAACCTGTCGCTCTCTCAGTGTCGCTCACCAGGTCCTCACACCTGTGGTCTCTCTCAGTCTCTCTCACCTCACACCCTGTCGGCTCTCTCAGGTGTCGTCTCTCGCTGACCACCTGCGTTCTCCTCTCAGTGTCTCTCTCTCATCACAACCGGTGGTCTCTCTCAGGAGTGTTCTTCTCCTTCTCACTACACCTGTCGTTCTCTCTCTGTGTCTCTCCCGCTCTCTCACACACCTGTGGTCTCTCTCCAGTGTCGCGCACCACACACCTGTGGTCTCTCTCAGGATGTCTCTCTCTCAACAACCCTGTGGTCTCTATCAGGTGTCTCACTCACACACACCTGTGTCTCTCTCAGGTGTCTCTGCACTCTCACACCTGTCGTCTCTCTCTCACTCTCTCTCTCTTCTCACTCACACACCTGTCGTCTCTCCCTCAGCGTCTCTCACTCACACACCTGTCTCTCTCTCAGGTGTCTCAGGTCTCACACCTGGTGTCTCTCTCAGGTCTCGCTCTCTCACACCCTGCCGTCTCTCCTCAGGTCTCTCTCTCTCTCTCTCTCTCTCGTCGCGCTCACACCTGCCCGTCCTCTCAGGTTGTCTCTCTCTCTCACACACCTGTCTCTCTCTCAGGTGTCTCTCGCACTCTCTCATCTCTCTCCTCTCTACTCGCTCTCTCTCCATCCTCTCTCTCTCTCCTCTCTCTCTTGTCTCTCTCGCTCTCTCTCCTCCCCCGACCTCTCTCATCTCTCTCTCTCTCTCTCCGATCATCCGTTCATCTCTTCATCTCTCTCCTCGTCTCTCTCTCTCTCTCTCATCCTCACTCGCTCTCTCTCTCTCTCACAGCACCAGTCGTCTCGCGCAGGTGTCCTCTTCTCCTCACCCACCTGGCGTCTCTCTCAGGTGTCTCTCACTCTCACACTCCGTGGTTCTCTCTCAGGTGGTCTCTCACTCTCTACGACACCTGTGGTCTCTCTGCAGGTTCTCTCACATCTCAACACACCGGAGGTACTCTCTCAGTTTTCTCCACTCCCACACCACTGTCAGTCTCTCAGGTTCTCTCTCTACTCCACACAACCTGTCGTCTCTCTCAGGTGTCTCACACCTGTCGTCTGTCGTGTCTCTCAGGTTTCCCCTCAACTCTCTCACACCTTCGTCTCTCAGGTGTCCGTCTCTCTCTACTCTCACACACCTTGGTCTCTCTCGTGCTCTCTCTCTCTATCTCTACACACCTGTCGTCTCTCGCTTCTCTCGGTGTCTCTCTCTCTCACTCTCTCCTCTCTCACCACCCACACACACCTTCGTCTCTCTCCGGTGTCTCCTCCTCGCCCTCTCAACAGCCCTGGGGGGTGGTGGGGGGGGGTCTCGGGAGGGGGGGGGGTCGTGATTTTTTTACGTTGGTGAGTTTGTAGGTGTTGTTAAGTGGTCGCTCTCTTCCCACCTAATAGGGACACACCTGTCGTCTCTCGCAGGTGTCTCTCTCTCACTCACACACCGTGGTCTCTCTCCAGGTGTCCCTCTCCACTCACACACCTTGTCTCTCCTCAGGTGTCTCTCTCTCACAACTCTGTGGTACTCTCTCTCCAGTGTCTCACTCACACACCTGGTGGGTCTCTCTCAGGTGTCCTCTCACTCACAACTCCAGTGGTTCTCTCTCAGGTGTCTCTCACTTCTCACAACCCTGTCGCTCGCTCTCTCTACTCCTCACTCACACACCTGGTCCGTCTCATCTCTAGGGTGACTCATGTCCTCACACATGATTACGATCTCTCTCACATGTCTCAATCTCTCTCGCACAACCCTGTGGTCTCCATCTCAGGTCTCTCTCTCACACCCTGCCGCCTCTCCGGGTCTCTCTCTTCTCTCTCTCACACCTGCCGTCTCTCAGGTGTCTCTCGTCTCTCTCACACACCTGTCCGTCTCTCTCAGGTGTCATCTCTCTCCTCTCTGCACACAACCTGTCCGTCTCTCGTCAGGTGTCTCTTCTCACTCTCACACAAACCTCCCGTGTCTCTCTCAGGGGCGTGTCTCTCACTCTCAACACAACACCTGTGGTCTCTCTCAGTGCTCTCACTACTCACAACACCTGTGATCTCTCTCTCAGGTGTATCCTCCTCAACACTCACTACACCTGTCTGTCTCTCTCAGTGTCTCTCTCTCTCTTCCTCTCACTCACACACCTGTAGTCTCTCAGTGTCTCTCCCTCTCTCTCTCATCCACACACGCTGTGGACTCTCTCTAGTGTCTCTCCTCTCTCCACACACCTGTCGTTACTCTCCTCGATGTCGCTCTCTCTCCTCACACCTGTCGTCTCTCTTCGTGTCCCCGCTCTCTCTCACACACCTGTCGTCCATTCTCGTGTCTCTCCTCTCACACACCTGTCGTCTCTCCTCGTCTCTCTCGCATCTCACAACACCTGGTCTCTACCAGGTGTCTCTCACCACGCTCAACACACCTCGTCTCTCAGGTGTCTCTGCTCTCTCCACACACCTGTCGTCTCTTCAGGGTCTCTCTCTCTCCACACACCTTGGTCTCTCTCAGGTGGTCTCTCACTCTCACACACCTTCGTCTTCAGAGGTCCTCTCTCTCTCTCTCTACTCACTCACCTGTCCGGTTCGTCGCTCTCGTGCCTCTCTCTCTCTCATCACACCGTCGCCTCTTCTTCGTGTCTCTCTCTCTCACACACCATCGTCTCTCTCGGGTCTCCTCTCTTCACACACCTGTCGTCTCTCTCGTGTCTCCTCTCTCTCACACACCTGTCGTCTCTCCTCGTGTCTCTCTCTCTCACACACCTGTCGGCTCTCTCGTGGCTCTCTCTCTCACACACCTGTCGTCTCTCCTCGGTCTCTCACTCCTCTCACACACCTGTCGTCTCTCCTTCTGTGTCTCTCTCCTCACACACACCTGTCTCTCTCTCGTGTCGCTCTCTCATCTCACACACCTGTCGTCTCTCCTCGTGCCTCCTCTTCTCTCACACACCTGTTCGTCCTCTCGTGCCTCTCTCTCTCTCACACACCTGTCGTCTCTCTCTCTCACACACCTGTCGTCTCTCTCGTGTCTCTCTCTCTCTCACACACCTGTCGTCTCTCTCAGGTCGTCACACACACACACACACACACACACACACACACACACACACACACACCACACACACACACACACACACACACCTCACCCCAGGAAGTAGGCCTTCTTGGTCTCACAGAAGTCGCTGACCCCGACGTGTGGCAGCATCTCCTTCTGCAGGACTTCTTGGCGTATTTGATTCTGCGCTCCTTGTCACGCCGGGCTTCGCTCCCCTGGAGCCGATGAAGTTCAGTGCCACGTTCTGCTCCTGGATCACGAAGGCCTCATCCAGAGACGGCTTCACCTGCGGACACAGTGACATCACAGTTGGGCGGGGCTAACATGATACCTGCAGATGGAACACCACACCCGATGGGGCATTGGAACGTACCATCTCCATCATCTCCGGTCGTCGAAGTCGTAGATGATGTGTTCCAGGATGTCTCTGTCGGACACGAAGCCCAGCGCCCGGAACACGATGATAATCGGCACTTCCTGTCTGATGTAGGGCAGCGTGGATACGATCCTCTGACCGATGGGCGCTCTTCTTCACTCCCTGAGAGAACACGAGTTAGACGTAGCGGCACAGAAACATTACGTGTTGTATCTAATCATAGAGCAACACACCTGTCCTCCGCGGGCCATCATGCTGACCAATGGTGCTGGTGGGCCGCGACGAGTTCTCCAGGCAGGACCGGCACTCGCCTGTGTACGCGTACTTCGAGTCCTTCTTAGCAAACACGTACACCGTGTTGGTGGCCATCTTCTCCTGAGCGATTAGCACCTGGGAACACACCATCCTCATTAAAAAGTGCACCGGTTAGCTTAGCATAGGGCCACATGCCCTGGTAGCTTAGCATTAGGCACATGCCCTGGTTAGCTTAGCATTAGGCACATGCCCTGGTTAGCTTAGCATTAGGCACATGCCCTGGTTAGCTTAGCATTAGGCACATGCCCTGGTTAGCTTAGCATTAGGCACATGCCCTGGTTAGCTTAGCATTAGGCACATGCCCTGTTAGCTTAGCATTAGGCACATGCCCTGGTTAGCTTAGCATTAGGCACATGCCCAGGGTAGCTTAGCATAGCACATGCCAGGTTAGCTTAGCTTTAGGACATGCCCTGGTTAGCTTAGCATTAGACTCATGCCCTGATTAGCTTTAGCATAACTCATGCCCTGATTAGCTTAGCATTAGGCACATGCCCTGGTTAGCTTAGCATTAGGCACATGCCCAGGTTAGCTTAGCATTAGCACATGCCCTGGTTAGTCTTAGCATTAGCACATGCCCATGTTAGCTTAGCATTAGGCACATGCCCTGGTTAGCTTAGCATTAGGCACATGCCCTGGTTAGCTTAGCATTAGGCACATGCCCTGGTTAGCTTAGCATTAGGCACATGCCCTGGTTAGCTTAGCATTAGGCACATGCCCTGGTTAGCTTAGCATTAGGCACATGCCCTGGTTAGCTTAGCATTAGGCCACATGCCCTGGTTTGCTTAGCATTAGGCACATGCCCAGGTTAGCTTAGCATTAGGCACATGGTGTACCTTCTCGAGCCCGTTGATGATGAAGTAGCCCCCGGGGTCGAGCGGGCACTCTTGAGTTCACACAGGTCTCTGCCGTCAGCCCGCTCAGCAGACGTAGTGGAGCGAAGCATGATGGGGATTTTACCAATGAAGGTCTTCTGGTGCTGAGTCTGCAGCTGGTCCTCGCCCTCCTTTATGATGGTCTTTGTGATGTCCACGTACAGCGGCGCTGAATAATGAGGGCAGAACACACACTTTCACTCAGAACACACACACTGCCTCAGACCTGAGGGGGGAACACACACTTTTACTCAGACCTGAGGGAGAACACACACCGTTTACTCAGACCACACACACACACACACACACATACATACATACATACTCAGACCTGAGGGGGAACACACACATCAGACCTGAGGGGGAACACACACTCAGAACCTGAGGGGGGAACACACACACACTGCCTCAGACGTACGTGAGGTTTCTGAGCCGGGCTTCGTTGGGCATCATGGGTGACGGCGCTCCGTCCTCTCCCAAGTGAGTGGGCTTGGACAGGATATCTGCTCGAACTTCAAGGAAGCGAGGCTGAAACAGAGTCAGTGAGAGCTGGTCTGAGCAGAACTGCAGGTCCCACCAAACCAGCTCCAGGTCTGGCTCCGGTTCTGGTTCCAAATGGGTTCTTCTTTTTAGCCCCGATGTGTTTTCCACTACCCAGAGCCCGACTGGCGCTGCGTCATAACGTCACCGTTTATGGCTCTGATTTTCCGAGCAACGGCGGTCAACAACAACAACAACAACAGTGGGGGACTGCAGCGGGCAGAATCTCATGTTGTCGGGCACTAGCTCTGAACTGGCCCTGGAACCGGTTTGGGGGGAAAGGGGCACCTGAGAGCCAGATCAGGGCCACTCCGATCAGCACAGCTATTCATTATATTAAATATGTGTAACTTATTATTCTGTGTTAGACTTGATCCAGGTGCTAGACCTGATCAGGTGCTAGACCTGATCCAGGTGCTAGACCTGATCCAGTGCTAGACCTGATCCAGGTGCAAGACCTTACCGGTTCATCCACCTCTCCGAGGGTGCTGGGCTTCAGCCTGCAGGTCGATGGGGGGGGCGTCCTCCACGATCCTTTGAACAGACATCTGGATGAACTCATCGAACGAATCCAGCTGCGCCGCACAGACCCTTCTCGTCAAAATAAGAGCTGCAAGACAAAGAAGCCTCGTCAAAATAAGAGCATGAGGAACCCGTGTGGTCTTCATTCTTAAACATCGAGGGAAGATATTTATCTCAAAGGGAACCACAAAATTGAACATGAATATTAAGTCAGATTCACTCTTTCAACATAAAGCATGTTCATTGGTCAGCCTGAAAGAGAGGGTGAGGGTCTGCCTGAAGAGAGGTAGGGTCAGCCTGAAAGAGAGGGTGAGGGTCAGCCTGAAAGAGAGGGTGAGGGTCTGCCTGAAAGAGAGGGTGAGGGTCTGCCTGAAAGAGAGGTGAGGGTCAGCCTGAAAGAGAGGGTGAGGGTCAGCCTAAAGAGAGGGTGAGGGTCTGCCTGAAAGAGAGGGTGAGGGTCTGCCTGAAAGAGGAGGTGAGGGTCAGCCTGAAAGAGAGAGGGTGAGGGTCAGCCTGAAGAGAGAGGGTGAGGGGTCAGCCTGAAAGTTGAGGGTGAGGGTCAGCCTGAAAGAGAGGGTGAGGTCAGCCTGAGAGAAGATGAGAAGGGTCAGCCTGAGAGAGAGAGGGTGAGGGTCAGCCTGAGAGAGAGAGGGTGAGGGTCAGCCTGAAAGAGTGGTGAGGGTCTGCCTGAGAGAGAGGGTGAGGGTCCTGCCTGAAAGAGAGGGTGAGGGTCTGCCTGAAAGAGAGGGTGAGGGTCTGCCTGAAAGAGAGGGTGAGGGTCTGCCTGAAGAGAGGGTGAGGGTCTGCCTGAAGAGAGGGTGAGGGTCTGCCGAAAGAGAGGGGGAGGTCTGCCTGAGGTAGGGTCTTCCGAAAGAGAGGGTGAGGGCAGCCTGAGAGAGAGGGGAGGGTCTGTCTGAAAGAGAGGGTGAGGGTCTGCCTGAGAGAGAGGGTGAGGGTCTGCCTGAAAGAGAGGGTGAGGGTCAGCCTAGAGAGAGGGTGAGTCTGCCTGAAAGAGAGAGGGGTGAGGGTCAGCCTGAGAGAGAGGTGAGGGTCAGCCTGAGAGAGAGAGGGTGAGGGTCTGCCTGAAAGAGAGAGGGTGAGGGTCTGCCTGAAAGAGAGGTGCAGGTCAGCCAGAGAGAGAGGCGTGAGGGTCTGCCTGAAAGAGAGCGCGTGAGGGTTACTGCACAGCCTGAGAGAGAGGCGAGAGGGTCGCCTGACGAGAGACGAGTGTGAGGGTCTGTCTGAAAGAGAGGGTGAGGGTCTGCCTGAAAGATGAGGTGAGGGTCCGCCCTGAAAGAGAGGGTGAGGGTCAGCCCTGAGAGAGAGGGGTGCGAGGGTCGCCTGAAAGAGTGAGACGGGGTGAGGGTCCAGCCTGAGAGAGAGAGGAGTTCGCGGCGTCCGCCTGAGAGAGCGGGTGAGTCAGCTGATAACGAGAGAGGGTGAGGTCAGCCAGAGAGAGAGAGGTGAGGACAGCCTCGAGAGAGAGGTGAGGGTCTGCCTGGAATGAGAGGAGGAGAGAGGTCGCCGCACTGAAAGAGAGAGGGTGAGGTCTGTCTGAATAGAGAGAGGGTGAGGGTCTGCCTGAAGAGAGGGTGAGGGTCAGCCTGGAGTAGAGTGTGAGGTGTCGCCTGAAGAGAGAGAGGTGGTGAGGTCCGCTGAAAGAGAGAGGCGAGGGTCAGCCTGACGACTGAGAGTGGAGGTCTGCCTGACTAGAGAATGAGAGGGCTGCAGGGTCACAGCCTGCGTGAGTAGAGGGTGAGGCTACTGCCTGAAAGAGAGAGGGTGTAGGAGTCTGAGTCGCTGAAAGAGAGAGGGGATGAGGTCTGCCTCAACCCACCTGAGAGAGCGACGAGGGTGAGATCTGCCTGATAAGAGATGAGGCCGTGTGGAGGTCTGCCTGAAAGAGGAGGGAGTCGAGGGTGCAGCCTGAAAGATGACCACTGGATTCGAGGCAGTTGTAGGGTCAGCCTGATCTCGGGAGAGAGAGGGTCGGTGAGGGAGCAGCTGAAAGAGAGAGGGTCGCAGTCATGCTCTGAGCCTGAAAGAGATGCGAGGGTGAGGGGCAGCCTCGAAGACGATAGACGCCGTGAGGGTCTGTGCCTGAAAGAGCAGGAACGTGCGGGTTACTGCCTGCATGAGAGGGAGAGGGCAGCCTGTTGACGGAGAGAGCGGGTGAGAGGTAGCACAGAGATATTGAGATGGGGTGAGTGCCAGCCTGAGAGAGCGGCGACGAGGGCGGGGTATGAGGGCTCAGCTCTAGAGAGTAGAGGTGCAGTGGCTGCGCTAGTTTCCTAGTAGACAGAGTTGAGAGGGTGAGGGTGCAGCCTGAGAGAGGGTGAGGTCATGCTGAAGAGAGGTGAGGGCAGCCAGAGAGCGAGCGGTGTAGGTCAGCCTGTAGAGAGAGAGTGGTGAGGGTTCAGCCTGAAGAGCGAGAGGGTGAGGGTCAGCCGGAGAGACGAGGGTGAGGGACTGCCTGAAAGAGAGGGTGAGGGTCAGCCTGAGCAGATGATGAGAGTGTGAGGGTCTGCCTGTGAAAGAGAGGGTGAGGGTCCGCCTGAGAGTAGAGGAGAGGCGAGTATGTCAGCCTGATTGAGAGACGGGAGAGGGTGAGGGTCTGCAGCCTGAGAGAGAGGGTGAGGGTCTGCTCGAAAGAGAGAGGGTGAGGGTCTGCTGAGAGAGAGAGGTGAGGGCTCTGCTGACAGGGATAATGGGTACTCGGTTAGGGGCTCCGCCCCCTCTGCGCGCCGGACCCCTCTGCGCTCCGGACCCTCCTGTCGCTCGCGGACTGCGCTCCGGACTGTGCTCCGGACCCCTCAGTCGCCCGGCCACCCTCCGAGCAGCTGATCGGCTGAGGGTCAGTTGAGGGTCCCTAGGGCCCTAGGATCCCTAACCCTGAGGGGCCAGTGGGCGCGCAGCAGCAGCTCAGAGAGGGAGGCGCGGCCACTGGGCCCCCTCAGGGTTAGGGACCCCTAGGGACCTGACCTGAGGGGGCCAGTGGAGCGCGCGAGCAGACAGGCAGCTCAGAGCGGGACGGGCGCGGCCAACTGGCTCAGGGATAGGGTCCCTAGGGACCCTGACCCTGAGGGGCACGTGGGCGCGCAGCAGCATATCAGAGAGGGAGGGCACGACGCCAGTGGTAAGCGCGCAGCAGCAGCTCTGAGAGGGAGGGCGCGGCCACTGGCCCCTCAGGTCAGGGACCCTAGGGACCCAACCCTGATGGGGCCAGTGGGCGCGCAGCAGCAGCTCAGAGAGGGAGGGCGCGGCCACTGGCTCAGGGTAGGGACCTAGGGACCCTGACCCTGAGGGGGCCAGTGGGCGCGCAGCAGCAGCTCAGAGGGAGAGGGCGCGGCCACTGGCCCCCTCAGGGTTAGGGTCCCATAGGGTCCCAACCCTGAGTGCAGTGGGCGCGCAGCAGCAGCTCAGAGAGGGAGGGCGCGGCCACTGGCCCCCTCAGGTGTCAGGGACCCTAGGACCCTAACCCGAGGGGGCCAGTGGGCGCGCAGCAGCAGCTCAGAAGAGGGAGGGCGCGGCCACTGGCCCCCCTCAGGTTAGGACCCTAGGGCCCTAGGTCCCTAACCCTGAGGGGGCCATGGGCGCGCAGCCAGCAGCCAGAGAGGGAGGGCGCGGCCATGAGGCTTTCACAGTAAAGAGTTTCAAATGAAACGCTGCCTCAGCAGTTGAACACTCGCGCTGTGGAGCCAGCGCGTTCATCTCACCTGATGACGATCCAGCACGCCTCCTGCCACAAGTCTGGGGTGATCTCATCATCATCCTCTTCGTACTGGCGGATCTGACAGACACACAACATGTCAGACACACATCATGTCAGAGAAACACATCATGTCAGAGAAACACAACATGTCAGACACAACAACATGTCAGACACACAACATGTCAGACACACAAACATATTAGACACACAACATATTAGACACACAACATATTAGACACACAACATGTGAGACACAACATGTCAGACACACACACATGTCAGAGACACACAACATGTCAGACACACACATCATGTCAGAGAAACACATCATGTCAGAGACACACAACATGTCAGACACACAACATGTCAGACACACAAACATGTCAGACACACAACATGTCAGTACACAACAACATGTCAGACACACAACATGTCAGACACACAACGTATTAGACACACACGTGTGAGACACACAACATGTCAGACACCACAAGCATGTCAGACACACAACATGTCAGACACACAACATGTCAGACACACCAACATATTAGACACACAACATATTAGACACACACACATGTCAGACACACACAACATGTCAGACACACACATCATGTCAGAGAAACACAACATGTCAGACACACAACATGTCAGACACACACAACATGTCAGACCACACAACATGTCAGACACACACAACATGTCAGAGACACACAACATGTCAGACACACACAACATGTCAGAGAAAACACATCATGTCAGAGAAACACAACATGTCAGACACACAACATGTCAGACACACAACATGTCAGACACACAACATGTCAGACACACACACATGTCAGACACACAACATGTCAGACACACAACATGTGAGACACACAACATGTCAGACACACACATGTTAGAGACACAACATGTCAGACACACACAACATGTCAGACACACACAACATGTCAGACACACAACATATTAGACACACAACATGTCAGACACACAACATGTCATGACACACAACATGTCAGACACACAAACATGTTAGAGACACAACATGTCAGACACACAACATGTTAGAGACACAACATGTCAGACACACAACATGTTAGAGACACAACATGTCAGACACACAACATGTCAGACACACAACATGTCAGACACACACAACATGTCAGACACACAAAATATTAGACACACAACATGTGAGACACAACATGTCAGACACACACAACATGTCAGACACACAACATGTCAGACACACACAACATGTCAGAGACACAACATGTCAGAGACACAACATGTCAGACACACACAACATGTCAGACACAGCACATCATGTCAGAGAAACACAACATGTCAGAGAAACACAACATGTCAGAGAAAACAACATGTCAGACACAAACATGTCAGACACACAACATGTCAGAGACACAACATGTCAGACACACACAACATGTCAGACACACAAAACATGTCAGACACACACAACATGTCAGACACACAACATGTCAGACACACACATCATGTCAGAGAAACACAACATGTCAGACACACAACATGTCAGACACACACACCATGTGGATGAGATCAATGTAAATAAAGCTAACGTTAGCATGTTAGCAGCCCGGTGTTCTGAATGGAGTTAACAGTTAGTTAGCATATAGATAGATATATAATAGTATGTGAGGTTAATCATCAGCTAACGTTAGCATGTAGCAGCCCGGTGTTCTGAATGGAGTTAACAGTTAGTTAGCAATAGATAGATATATATAATAGTATGTGAGGTTAATCATCAGCTAACGTTAGCATGTTAGCAGCCGTGTGCTGAATGGAGTTAACAGTTATTAGCATATAGATAGATATATAGAATAGTATGTGAGGTTAATCATCAGCTAACGTTAGCATGTTCGCAGCCCGGTGTATCTGAATGGAGTATAACAGTTAGTAGCATATAGATAGATATATAATAGTATGTGAGGTTAATCAATCAGCTAACGTTAGCATGTTAGCAGCCCGGTGTCATGAATGGAGTTAACAGTTAGCAGATAGATAGATATATATAATAGTATGTGAGGTTAATCATCAGCTAACGTTAGCATGTTAGCAGCCCGGTGTTCTGAATGGAGTTAACAGTTAGTTAGCATATGAATATATATAGAATAGTATGTGAGGTTAATCATCAGGTTCTAACGTTTAGCATGTTAGCAGCCCAGTGTTCTGAATGGAGTTAACATGTTAGCAGATAGATAGATATATATAATAGTATGTGAGGTTAATCATCAGCTAACGTTAGCATGTTAGCAGCCCAGTGTTCTGAATGGAGTTAACAGTTAGCATATAGATAGATATATATAATAGTATGTGAGGTTAATCACCAGCTAACGTTAGCATGTTAGCAGCCCGGTGTTCTGAATGGAGTAACAGTTAGTTAGCATATAGATAGATATATATAATATATTGAGGTTAATCATCAGCTAACGTTAGCATGTTAGCAGCCCGGTGTTCTGAATGGAGTTAACAGTAGTTACATATAGATAGATATTAGAATAGTATGTGAGGTTAATCATCAGCTAACGTTAGCATGTTAGCAGCCCGGTGTTCTGAATGGAGTTAACAGTTAGCAGATAGAAGATATATATAATAGTATGTGAGGTTAAATCATCATGCTAACGTTAGCATGTTTAGCAGCCCGGTGTCTGAATGTGAGTTACAGTTAGTTAGCATATAGATATTATATATAGAAAGTATGTGAGGTTAATCATCAGCTAACGTTAGCATGTTAGCAGCCCAGTGTTCTGAATGGAGTTAACAGTTAGCAGATAGATAGATATATAATAGTATGTGAGGTTAAATCATCAGCTAACGTTAGCATGTTAGCAGCCCAGTGTTCTGAATGGAGTTAACAGTTAGCATAGAATAGATATCTATAATAGTATGGAGGTTATCATCAGCTAACGTAGCATGTTAGCAGCCCGGTTTCTGAATGGAGTTAACAGTTAGTTAGCATATAGATAGTAATATAATATATGTGAGGTTAATCATCAGCTAACGTTAGCATGTTAGCAGCCCGGTGTTCTGGAATGGAGTTAACAGTTAGTTAGCATATAGATAGATATATATAATAGTATGTGAGGTTAATCATCAGCTAACGTTAGCATGTTCGCAGCCTTCGGTGTTCTGAATGGAGTTAACAGTTAGTTAGCATATTGATAGATATATATAATAGTATGTGAGGTTAATCATCAGCTAACGTTAGCATGTTCGCAGCCCGGTGTTTGAATGGAGTTAACAGTTAGTTAGCATATAGATATATATATAATAGTATGTGAGAGGTTAATCATCAGCTAACGTTAGCATGTTAGCAGCCCGGTGTTCTGAATGGAGTTAACAGTTAGTTAGCATATAGATAGATATATATAATAGTATGTGAGGTTAATCATCAGCTAACGTTAGCATGTTAGCAGCCCGGTGTTCTGAATGGAGTTAACAGTTAGTTAGCATATAGATAGATATATATAATAGTATGTGAGGTTAATCATCAGCTAACGTTAGCATGTTAGCAGCCCGGTGTTCTGATGGAGTTAACAGTTAGTTAGCATATAGATAGATATATAATATAGTATGTGAGAGGTTAATCACATCAGCTAACGTTAGCATGTTAGCAGCCCGGTGTTCTGAATGGAGTTAACAGTTAGTTAGCATATAGATAGATATATATAATAAGTATGTGAGGTTAATCATCAGCTAACGTTAGCCTGTTAGCAGCCCGTGTTTAATGGAGTAAACATTAGTTAGCATATAGATAATATATATAATAGTGTGAGTTATCATCAGCTACGTTAGCATGTTAGCGCCGGTGTTCGAATGGAGTTAACATAGTTCATATAGATAGATAATAAAGTATGTGAGGTTAATCATCAGCTAACGTTAGCATGTTAGCAGCCCGGTGTTCTGATGGGTTAACAGTAGTTAGCAGATAGATAGATATTTATAAAGTATGTGAGTTTAATCTCACTACGTTAGCATGTTAGCAGCCCGTGTTAATGAGTTAACAGTTAGTTAGCATATAGATGATATATAAGTATGTGAGGTTAATCATCAGCTAACGTTAGCATGTTAGCAGCCCGGTGTTCTGAATGGAGTTAACAGTTAGTTATAGCAGATAGAAGATATATAGATAGTATGTGAGGTTAATCATGCAGCTACGTAAGCATGTTAGCCAGCGTTGTTCTGAAAGGAGTTAACAGTTAGTTAGCAGATAGATAGATATATAGAATAGTATGTGAGGTTAATCATCAGCTAACGTTTAGCATGTTACAGCCGTCCCGGTGTCTAGAATGGAGATAACCGTTAGTTGACATATAGAAGATATAAAAATAGTAAGTGAGGTATCCTCAGCTACGTTAGCAAGTTAGCAGCCGGTGTTCTGAATGGAGTAACAGTTAGTATAGCAATAGGAAGATATATATAATAGTATGTGAGTTATCATCAGCTAACGTTAGCATGTTGTTTAGCAGCCCTCAGTGTCTGAATGGAGTCTCGCTAACAGATAGTTAGCAGTATAGATGGATAGATATAGTATGTGAGGTTAATCATCAGCTAACGTATAGCATGTTAGCAGCCCGGTGTATCTGATGGAGGTTAACAGATAGTAAGCAATAGATAGATATATAATAATAGTATGTGAGGTGCATCATCAGCTAACGGATAGCATGTTAGCAGCCCGTGTGTTCTGAAGGAGTTAACAGTTAGCAGATAGATATATATATACTATGTATTGAGGTTAATCACAGCTAACGTAAGCATGTTAGCAGACCCGTGTTCTGAATGGACGCTAACTGTTAGCAGATAGATATATATATAATAGTAAAGTGAGGTTATCAACAGCTACGTCTCGCATGTTAAGCAGCCGGTGTTCTGAATGAGTTAACAGATAGTCCTATAGATGACTATATAATAGTATGTGAGAGGTTAATATCATCAGCTAACGTATGCATGTTAGCAGCCCGGTGTGTCAGAATGATGATTAACAGTTAGCATATAGATAGATCTGTAATAGTATGTGAGGTTAATCATCAGCGAATCGTTAGCATGTTAGCAGCCCGGTGTTCTGAATGAGTTAAAACCAGATAGTTAGTGCGATAGATAGATATAATGATAGTCAAGTGAGGTTAATCGTCAGCTAACGTTAGCATGTTAGCAGCCCGGTGTTCGAATGGAGTTAACAGTTAGTAGCATATAGATAGATATATAATAGTATGTGAGAGGTTAATCATCAGCTAAGTTAGCATGTTAGCAGCCGTGTTCTGAATGGATGTTAACAGTTAGTTAGCAGATAGATAGATATATAGATAGTATGTGAGGTTACTCATCAGCTAACGTTAGCATGTTAGCAGCCCGGTGTTCTGATGGAGTTAACAGTAGTTAGCGATTGATAGATATATATAATAGTATGTGAGTAGGTTAATCATCAGCTCACCTTCTTCCGGCTCGTACATCTTATGTTTTATATCTGTAATCTTTTATCGTTTTTTCTCCGGATAAATACACGACTTTAAAACGACAGCGCGCTCGGAGACACACACGTGACTTCCGGTTTTCTTCTTCTTCTTCTTCGCCCACATCCCACAAGCCCCAGGAAAGTGCGCCGAGTCTGATGAGAATATTCGTTGTGGCCAAATGGCAGTACTGCACTTCCTTTAGGTTGCTGGGCCCGGAAACACTTTTTCCGTTGACTTACATGGGGAAAGAGCGGTCTGTAACTCGTTGGATAATTGTTTTATAAACTAAATATAAACTACCCAGTATGAACACTTGTATAGCCCTATAGACAGCTATATGCCATACATGTGTGCATACATTCACAGTAAATATGTATTCAGTGTGATAGCTGTCTAACAGAAGTTAAATACATTCCTCACTTATTCTGACAACGTACTGAACCCAAATAAAAGAACTCAATAAAAGGAGTTGTTAAATAATTGTGAAGTCACGTTGTAACAACAATAACTGTCTCTCTCTCTCGTTTTATTTTTGAACTTTGCTAAAAGCCACTGTGTTAAGTGTCCATCTTGGGTTGCCGTCGGAGTTGTCCAATATGGCGGACCATCTCGCACATGCGCAGTACCGATCGGGCAGGGGGGACGGATCGGGTAGTGACAGTGGCCAAATGGCAGTACTGCACTTCCTTAGGTTGCTGGGCTGGAAACACTTTTTCCCGTTGACTTACATGGGGAAAGAGCGGTCTGTAACTCGTTGGATAATTTTTTTTTAAACTAATGAACCACCCAGTATGAACCACTTGTATAGCCCTTATTAAAACATTCGTTCCTCAAGTTGTACAAATGTGCTAATAACGTTATTCTGAGAGTTATTTCCCTCTGCATTATGAACGCGCATCTAACCCACGGGACCACGCCGCCCGGCCCATTCATGTTACGTGTTCAGCACAAGCGGCAAACTCCTGGGGAAGAGCCGGTGTAGGTACACTTGGCACAGTGGCTTTTAGCAAAGCTCAAAAAGAAAAACCGAGAGAGAGGAGGTATTGTTGTTACAACGTGACTCCACAATTATTGAACAACTCCTTTTATGGGTCATTTTATTGGGTTAAGTACGTTGTCAGAATAAGATGAGAAATGGATTTAACTTCTGTTAGACAGCCATCATACTGAATAAATATTTACTGTGAATGTATGCAAACATTTATGGTATTAATAAAGTATGGTTCAAAAGACCTGCACCCAACAGCAGTTCAGAGTACACAGCTTCTTGGAGAACCTGGAGAGAGTCCTGTATGGGGCTCCTGAAGGGGACTCCTTAATCTTGCTGGGAGACCCTGGAGAGAGTCCTGTATGGCGGCTCCTGAAGGGGACTCCTTAGTCCTGCTGGGAGACCCTGGAGAGAGTCCTGTATGGGGCTCCTGAAAGGGGACTCTTTAGTCCTGCTGGGAGACCCTGGAGAGAGTCCTGTATGGGGCTCCTGAAGGGGACTCTTAGTCCTGGCTGGGAGACCCTGGAGAGAGTCCTGTATGGGGCTCCTGAAGGGGACTCCTTAGTCCTGCTGGGAGACCCTGGAGAGAGTCCTGTATGGGGCTCCTGAAGGGGGACTCTTTAGTCCTGCTGGAGACCCTGGAGGAGAGTCCTGTATGGGGCTCCTGAAGGGGACTCCTTAGTCTTGCTGGGAGACTTCAGCGCACATGTGGGCAATGATGGAGACACTTGGAGGGGAGTGATTGGGAGGAACCCTGATCTGAACCGGAGTGGTGGTTTGTTACTGGACTTCTGTGCTAGTCATGGATTGGCATAACAAACACCATGTTCGAACATAAGGATGCTCATAAGTGTACGTGGTACCAGAGCACCTTAGGCAGAAGGTCATGATCGATTTCGTTATCGTATCATCGGACCTGAGGCCGTATGTTTTGGACACTCGGGTAAAGAGAGGGGCGGAGTATTGTCAAACTGATCACCATCTGGTGGTGAGGCGGGTCGAGTGGCGGGGGAAGCCTCTGGAGAGACCTGGTAAGCCCAAACGTGTAGTTCGTGTGAACCGGGAATCGTCTGGAGGAGGCCCAAGTTCAGGAGGCCCTCAACTCACACCTCCGGCGGAGCTTTTCGGGCATTCCTGTGGAGGTTGGGGACATTGAACCCGAGTGGTCGGTGTTCAAAGCCTCTATTGCCGAAGCCGCGGCGGGGAGCTGTGGTCTCAAGGTCCTAGGTGCCTCAAGGTAACCCTCGAACCTCCTGGTGGACACCGGTGGTCAGGGAAGCCGTCCGACTGAAGAAGGAGGCCTTCAGGGATCTGTTATCCCGGGGGACTCCCGAGGAAGTGTTATGGAAATCTCAGGACCCAAACACGCAGGAGAGTACAAGTCAAGTGATCAAAAAGAAATAAATGGTGAATCGAGAAAAGCTGTCTTTTGGTTATTTATTTGAAGCTTCAAATACACGATACAATAAGGTAAATATGTCACAGGTCTGGCAGAGTATGAAAAGTCTACCAGAGAGTGCAAAGAACAAATGAAAGAGCAGAGATTATATAAGGGAAAGAGTGAGAATGTTATAACTCTTGGGTTCACACGGTCAGATTGTTTATGAGACACCCAGTGGCCTTGCAGATAGCATAACGGTTCTTGTGTGACTCCCAGTCTGCTAAAACAGCTGTGGCCTTGCAGAGCCACAAGAGAATATAATAATAGTAAGAATATATCAGGAAATAAGAAGCATTTGGTTTAAGCATATGAAAGATATAATAAGGATGATAATAACTAAACATTTCCACTACATTCTCCCCTTTTGATCATACTTGATCAATAGAAAAAACAAATGATAGGATAGACTGATATAACACATCAATGAATACACTCCATCGCTGGTTTAAGTAAACACATCACAAATATATCATAGAAAACTGGCTGTTTTTGTGGAGGACAGACTCCAATATAATGTAAGCATAAGAGAGGAGATACACACATGATTATATTGATAAATCGGAATCAGACTCTTCTGATTCTAGCTGATCTATCTCACTGTTGCGCAAAGGATTGTCGTGTAATGGAATAGTAGTATACTGAACGAAAGCTGAGGATATCATACTGGAAACGCATTTCTTCAGTATTGGGATAATCAAACAGGTACAACTGATTAATAGCCAAAAATGATCGCCAGGGGTGTAACTATACTAGCCACCCATGCTTTCCCACCCGCCTGATGTAAGCCAGGCCCACCAGTCCCAGCCACCTGCGTTGGATATGTCATCAGCTTTCATGTCAGCTAACAGGGTTGTTAAGATGCAGCACGGTGTCAGTGATGTTCTTGGTGGCGTCGGGAATGTAAGTGCAACAGGAGTCACCAATCACATGACACAGGCCACCCTTTGAGGCGAACAAAAGGTCAGAGCGAATTGGTGCTGCATGAGCATGTTCCTAGAGGCTATTATGAATGGGGACAATGCCTGGAAGCCTTGCGTCGTCTCTTGAGTGAGGTTCTCTAGCCGGACGTGTAAGGTATCTATTTTATGGGCATTGTTTACTGTACCCCACCATGGGAACAGGCCACCCATGAATTTAGCTCCAGCGGACGTCAGATCTCTTTTTACCTTGTGGTGGTCGGGGTGTTGGAACTCTGTGTAATGATGTGTCGTGTGCATTAAGGACGTGAGTACAGTGACTGCTGGATTCAAATCCACTAGAGTGCATGTACCTATCCAGAGGGGAGCCAGAACTTGATAGAGCTTGTCGCGCACAACCAAACGTAATCTTCTGGCGCGCTAAACCCAGCATCACTGGGCCACGCCAGTTGGAGGGAAATATGTTTAACATCAGGGAATGGTAAGTTAGAAAGGATTCTTTCAGGGGCACCAGATATGTGACAATACGAGATTTGTAAGCACCGTCACCGCATGTGTTCCGTAGGATGCGGGTACAACCAGTAGTAGTGCCAAGGAAAAATAAGGTGGTGTAAGAGACGTTTTGTGGTAAACTCTCTGGAGGGTTATTATGTTTTATGTTGTCAGAAACATTCCCATCCTACCATAATTTGAGCTGGGTCACTCTATTGGTTACACCCTAACTCCTCAATGACCATGTCATTGTGTGGGGATGTTCTGCTTGATACTCTCGGACAACAGAGACGAACTCTTCGCGACAATCCAATTGACCACGGCCCGAGACTCATAAGGTGGGATTTTAAGGTATTGGATTCCTAGATTAGTTAAAATTAGACTTGGACACTAAAGTAGTGGATTTTGAAGTATTTATTCTATCAGTAATCATTCATTTCCATTCTCTGAAACGTCAGCTGGGTGACCTGTGTGGAATTGTAACACACTAGCTTTATACGACGTTATTCAACAGCTAAGGAATGTTCTCATATGGACTCTTTGATAGCATCAGAATAAAATCCTATACTGTTATTATGTTTTAATTTGTCAGAAACATTCCCATCATACCATAATTTGAGCTGGGTCACCCTAATGATCACACCCTAACTCCTCAACGACCATGTCATTGTGTGGGGATGTTCTGCTTGATACTCTCGGACAACAGAGACGAACTCTTCGCGACAATCCAATTGACCACGGCCCGAGACTCATAAAGTGGGATTTTAAGGTATTGGATTCCTAGATTAGTTAAAATTAGACTTGGACACTAAAGTAGTGGATTTTGAAGTATTTATTCCATCAGTAATCATTCATTTCCATTCTCTGAAACGTCAGCTGGGTGACCTGTGTGGAATTGTAACACACTAGCTTTGTACGACGTTATTCAACAGCTAAGGAATGTTCTGATATGGACTCTTTGATAGCATAAGAAAATCCATCTAATGGATGGTGGGAAAGAAAACGAGCGACTCAGCCAATCATGCAAAGTTTCGAAACACGTCCCCCGTTTCTCCAGGCTCCGGCTGGGTTAGGTTTGTTTAATGGCCACCAGATCTCCCCATGTCGCCCAACGACTTCATGGTTATACAGAGATCCAAGGAAAGGCACACGCACTAGAGGCATTGTCGGCGCATGCTCTAGCTTCGCGTCATGACTGAATCATAAGTGTGTAAAGGTGAAGTAGACAGGGTAATTTAAGTTTGAAGGACAGAGACAGGGAGGCTAGCTGTGGTCACGGCGGACACCTCCCCTTGCCGCAATGGCTGTATCTGTTTATGGCCAGTTTCCATTCGCCACCCCGAGGGGTTCGTTCCGGAAAAGGGGTTAGGAAAGAAAGGTCAGAGTGAAAAAGTGGGGAGATAATGTGGTTCAGATTTAGGCCAGAAGCCATTGTGTTCAAGGTTAAAGGTCAGATTAAGGGTAAAATGGTATTCTTGTGGAACAAAATAGTCCGCAGTTAGACTGAAGAAGGTCTATTATTGGATATTTAGTTAAGAGTGTACCATAAGTTAATTTTAGTGGTTATAATTAAGAGTCAGATAGCCATTTGTGTAGATGTATTGTTCGTAGTAAGTGGTTAAATTAGCCACAATGATCGGTAAGACATCTGCCTCAAGACAGAAGAAGTACGCTTTTTATAAAGATGTATATTAGAATTAGACAAGCAGCCAGAGTGGTTAGGTTTAGAGCTTAAATTAAAGATAAGATGGTCTACTGTTTGATTGACACCAACTTAAGTTTAGGCATTAAGTCTGAGTGGTTAAGTTTAGGGGTAAGATAAAGATTAGGTGCTCACTTTATTGCTGAAAAATTGTGGAGTATTATTCTCGCCTAATTTTATTTTGCATAAGAGTAGAAGGATAACGAGCGGGGAGCAAATGGCCAAATAGCCCTAGTGAAAAATAGTCAGTTGTTTTTTTGTATTCCAAACTAGAAGAGTTTGGGGAACAAAAATAGTCCTTTGTGAGTTTTGTTTGGAACACATCATCAGTAGTGGACCCAGAGATCATCGAGTGTTTCGGCCATTATCACCAGACGCTCTCACTCTAGGGTGGCCCCGCCAGGTTGATCAAGGTCCCGGCTTTGTGTTGTTTTCTAAATGCTCCCAACTAGGGGAAAAGGACTGGTAGTGTTAGGGTTGGGTCAGGTCAGTGAGCTTTGACGTAGAGAAAGACTGGGTTAACCGACCCGCACGAAATCAGAGGTTTCGTAAGTTGTTCTTACTTTAGAAGTATGGAATGAACCAATAGGAAAGTATATAAATTGTACTATTATTAAACCTTATTAATAAAAATTGTATTACTTTGTAAAGTCAGTTATGGTGTAATTATAAATTAACTTACCAACCAACTCACTTAAAACCAATTGTTTGCACCATTTCTGGTTTCCCCAGTTTTAAATCAGTTGGGTCCGAAGAGCAGGTGATCCCCCCCAAGAAGAAAGGGTATTCCAGCTCCGAGAACGTGTCATACCAGTCCAGATCGAATCACCCAAAGCCGGGGGAAACAGGTCCGATCAACATCAGCAGTGATGGGGCACTGCTTAGTCAAAAAGAACTCCGCCTCCCCTCTCTCAGCCATGGTAGACCAAAGTCAGACTGAGAAGCAAACCGCACCAGAAAGGTAGGGTCCCATCAGGCCTGGGGGGATCGGGTCCAATCAATGTCAGCAGTGAAGGGGCACTGCCTAACCGAAACGACCCAAAACCCCGTATCAGCCCGACAGACCAAGACCCAACTGAGGGACGGGTTAACAAACCGCACCAGAAAGGCAGGGTCCCATCAGGCCTGGGGGGACAAGGTCTGACCAACGTCAGCAGTGATGGGGCACTGCTTATTTGGAAAAACCCCAAACCCCGTGTCAGCCCGACAGACCGAGACCCAACTAAGGGAACCCAAGCTTTGTCGTACTAAATAGACTATTTCGGAGCGTCATACACCGCAAAGCTTCCGAGAAAGTCTTGACGTTTGTGTTGAAAACGTCAGTATACTAAGGCTTTTAACTACTGTTTTGAGTCATGGTTCCATAGGAATTTTTATTTAATTTGAAAAGGTGCTATTTTATGATACCATCTTGTTCTCTGATATTAATAAAGAGGTTATCTATAAAAAAATATGTACATTTGTACTTGTTTATTATGTTTAAATCCCTTTTCAAAGTCGAATACTTAAACCCCGAGCCTTCTGGGTAATTCCCAAAAATCAGGGAGTTCATTGAATAAAATGAAAATGTGTGTTATGGCCAATCAGAGGTACTACAACGTTTATACTTTTTTGTACCTAGGGCTCTGTGGCTGAAAGGAGGTATTGCATCTTATAACTAAGTGATGAAGTCACTTGTTAGCATTTAGCATAATGTTAGCTTAGCATTTAGCTTCAAAATTAGCATTTGGTTTTTTAGAGATATATTTTTTTAAAATTCCTTTTTTTTAAAAAATCTCAAACCCTGAGCCTTCTGGGTAATTCCCAAAAATCAGGGAGTGCATTGATTAAAATGAAAAAGTGTGTTATGGCCAATCAGAGGTACTACAACGTTTATACTTTTTTGTACCTAGGGCTCTGTGGCTGAAAGGAGGTATTGCATCTTATAACTAAGTGATGAAGTCACTTGTTAGCATTTAGCATAATGTTAGCTTAGCATTTAGCTTCAAAATTAGCATTTGGTTTTTTAGAGATATATTTTTTTAAAATTCCTTTTTTTAAAAAATCTCAAACCCTGAGCCTTCTGGGTAATTCCCAAAAATCAGGGAGTGCATTGATTAAAATGAAAAAGTGTGTTATGGCCAATTAGAGGTACTACAACGTTTATAATTGTTTGCACCTAGGGCTCTGTGGCTGAAAGGAGGTATTGCACCTTATAACTAAGTGATGATGTCACTTGTTAGCATTTAGCATAATGTTAGCTTAGCATTTAGCTTCGAAATTAGCATTTGGTTTTTAGAGATATTTTTGTTATTTTCAAAGATGTCATCCTTTTGTTTATGTTTTTAGCACTAGCTTTTAGCTTAGCATTTAACTAAATAATTAGCATTAGTTTTTTAGATCTATTTTTGTTAGTTTTAACATTGTTATGACGTCGCATGTGTTCCTAGCCTTAACTGTTAACCTAGCATTAGCATAAAATTTGCATCTGGTTTATTTTGAAAAAATAAATTATTTTTACCTCATTTCAATCTAAATGTATTTATTTATATAATATTTATTTAATAGCTCTAATTTAGAAATAGGGTGAGGATAGGGAGAGAAAGAGAGAGAGAGAGAGAGAGAGAGAGAGAGAGGGAGAAAGGTGAGGATAGAGAGAGAGAGGTATAGGGAGAGAAAGAGAGAGAGAAAAAAAGAGAGAGAGAGAGAGAGAGAAAGAGAGGGATAGAGAAGTGTGCCCCTGTTGGGACACATATCCCTGCTGGGATATTATTTGGAAATGTCGAGAGATAGGGAGAAGGTCAGTGAATAATTCTCTGCTCCCCGAGCCGGGATAGGCGTCACTCTCAAACCTGTTACCCTCTGGCGGCACCCCTGAGGGTCCGAGAGGGGAAAGGTTCGGGTAAAAGATAAAGAGGTAGAGGTGGACAGTTTAAAATAAGTAAGTTTTAACTATTTTAGTGGTAAACTCTAATATTAAAACCGATTGTCGGGATGATTAATTTTAGAATGAAAGTAAGCTCAAAATAAGATTAATTAGAGAGATATTGGCCATGACTGGTGATTTAATGCACTAAATGCCATCACAGGCCCTCCATCTGGAGTGAATGTAAGCAGACATTTAAATGCCTTCACTCAGTGGAATCGGTCAGTTGACCTCTTCCACTCGTTAGTCTCACCACAAAGTTTCGTGGTCCGACTAAAGTTTAAATAGTAAATCATGTACAGTGATAGGATAGATAAAATGGTACACTCATTCGTAAATAAATATATTAAATTAAGGTGTATTCTAAGAATAAAATCCTATACTGTTATTATGTTTTATGTTGTCAGAAACATTCCCATCCTACCATAATTTGAGCTGGGTCACTCTATTGGTTACACCCTAACTCCTCAATGACCATGTCATTGTGTGGGGATGTTCTGCTTGATACTCTCGGACAACAGAGACGAACTCTTCGCGACAATCCAATTGACCACGGCCCGAGACTCATAAGGTGGGATTTTAAGGTATTGGATTCCTAGATTAGTTAAAATTAGACTTGGACACTAAAGTAGTGGATTTTGAAGTATTTATTCTATCAGTAATCATTCATTTCCATTCTCTGAAACGTCAGCTGGGTGACCTGTGTGGAATTGTAACACACTAGCTTTATACGACGTTATTCAACAGCTAAGGAATGTTCTCATATGGACTCTTTGATAGCATCAGAATAAAATCCTATACTGTTATTATGTTTTAATTTGTCAGAAACATTCCCATCATACCATAATTTGAGCTGGGTCACCCTAATGATCACACCCTAACTCCTCAACGACCATGTCATTGTGTGGGGATGTTCTGCTTGATACTCTCGGACAACAGAGACGAACTCTTCGCGACAATCCAATTGACCACGGCCCGAGACTCATAAAGTGGGATTTTAAGGTATTGGATTCCTAGATTAGTTAAAATTAGACTTGGACACTAAAGTAGTGGATTTTGAAGTATTTATTCCATCAGTAATCATTCATTTCCATTCTCTGAAACGTCAGCTGGGTGACCTGTGTGGAATTGTAACACACTAGCTTTGTACGACGTTATTCAACAGCTAAGGAATGTTCTGATATGGACTCTTTGATAGCATAAGAAAATCCATCTAATGGATGGTGGGAAAGAAAACGAGCGACTCAGCCAATCATGCAAAGGTTCGAAACACGTCCCCCGTTTCTCCAGGCTCCGGCTGGGTTAGGTTTGTTTAATAGCCACCAGATCTCCCCATGTCGCCCAACGACTTCATGGTTATACAGAGATCCAAGGAAAGGCACACGCACTAGAGGCATTGTCGGCGCATGCTCTAGCTTCGCGTCATGACTGAATCATAAGTGTGTAAAGGTGAAGTAGACAGGGTAATTTAAGTTTGAAGGACAGAGACAGGGAGGCTAGCTGTGGTCACGGCGGACACCTCCCCTTGCCGCAATGGCTGTATCTGTTTATGGCCAGTTTCCATTCGCCACCCCGAGGGGTTCGTTCCGGAAAAGGGGTTAGGAAAGAAAGGTCAGAGTGAAAAAGTGGGGAGATAATGTGGTTCAGATTTAGGCCAGAAGCCATTGTGTTCAAGGTTAAAGGTCAGATTAAGGGTAAAATGGTATTCTTGTGGAACAAAATAGTCCGCAGTTAGACTGAAGAAGGTCTATTATTGGATATTTAGTTAAGAGTGTACCATAAGTTAATTTTAGTGGTTATAATTAAGAGTCAGATAGCCATTTGTGTAGATGTATTGTTCGTAGTAAGTGGTTAAATTAGCCACAATGATCGGTAAGACATCTGCCTCAAGACAGAAGAAGTACGCTTTTTATAAAGATGTATATTAGAATTAGACAAGCAGCCAGAGTGGTTAGGTTTAGAGCTTAAATTAAAGATAAGATGGTCTACTGTTTGATTGACACCAACTTAAGTTTAGGCATTAAGTCTGAGTGGTTAAGTTTAGGGGTAAGATAAAGATTAGGTGCTCACTTTATTGCTGAAAAATTGTGGAGTATTATTCTCGCCTAATTTTATTTTGCATAAGAGTAGAAGGATAACGAGCGGGGAGCAAATGGCCAAATAGCCCTAGTGAAAAATAGTCAGTTGTTTTTTTGTATTCCAAACTAGAAGAGTTTGGGGAACAAAAATAGTCCTTTGTGAGTTTTGTTTGGAACACATCATCAGTAGTGGACCCAGAGATCATCGAGTGTTTCGGCCATTATCACCAGACGCTCTCACTCTAGGGTGGCCCCGCCAGGTTGATCAAGGTCCCGGCTTTGTGTTGTTTTCTAAATGCTCCCAACTAGGGGAAAAGGACTGGTAGTGTTAGGGTGGGTCAGGTCAGTGAGCTTTGACGTAGAGAAAGACTGGGTTAACCGACCCGCACGAAATCCGAGATTTCGTAAGTTGTTCTTACTTTAGAAGTATGGAATGAACCAATAGGAAAGTATATAAATTGTACTATTATTAAACCTTATTAATAAAAATTGTATTACTTTGTAAAGTCAGTTATGGTGTAATTATAAATTAACTTACCAACCAACTCACTTAAAACCAATTGTTTGCACCATTTCTGGTTTCCCCAGTTTTAAATCAGTTGGTTCCGAAGAGCAGGTGATCCCCCCCAAGAAGAAAGGGTATTCCAGCTCCGAGAACGTGTCATACCAGTCCAGATCGAATCACCCAAAGCCGGGGGAAACAGGTCCGATCAACATCAGCAGTGATGGGGCACTGCTTAGTCAAAAAGAACTCCGCCTCCCCTCTCTCAGCCATGGTAGACCAAAGTCAGACTGAGAAGCAAACCGCACCAGAAAGGTAGGGTCCCATCAGGCCTGGGGGGATCGGGTCCAATCAATGTCAGCAGTGAAGGGGCACTGCCTAACCGAAACGACCCAAAACCCCGTATCAGCCCGACAGACCAAGACCCAACTGAGGGACGGGTTAACAAACCGCACCAGAAAGGCAGGGTCCCATCAGGCCTGGGGGGACAAGGTCTGACCAACGTCAGCAGTGATGGGGCACTGCTTATTTGGAAAAACCCCAAACCCCGTGTCAGCCCGACAGACCGAGACCCAACTAAGGGAACCCAAGCTTTGTCGTACTAAATAGACTATTTCGGAGCGTCATACACCGCAAAGCTTCCGAGAAAGTCTTGACGTTTGTGTTGAAAACGTCAGTATACTAAGGCTTTTAACTACTGTTTTGAGTCATGGTTCCATAGGAATTTTTATTTAATTTGAAAAGGTGCTATTTTATGATACCATCTTGTTCTCTGATATTAATAAAGAGGTTATCTACAAAAAAATATGTACATTTGTACTTGTTTATTATGTTTTAAATCCCTTTTCAAAGTCGAATACTTAAACCCCGAGCCTTCTGGGTAATTCCCAAAAATCAGGGAGTTCATTGAATAAAATGAAAATGTGTGTTATGGCCAATCAGAGGTACTACAACGTTTATACTTTTTTGTACCTAGGGCTCTGTGGCTGAAAGGAGGTATTGCATCTTATAACTAAGTGATGAAGTCACTTGTTAGCATTTAGCATAATGTTAGCTTAGCATTTAGCTTCAAAATTAGCATTTGGTTTTTTAGAGATATATTTTTTTAAAATTCCTTTTTTTTAAAAAATCTCAAACCCTGAGCCTTCTGGGTAATTCCCAAAAATCAGGGAGTGCATTGATTAAAATGAAAAAGTGTGTTATGGCCAATCAGAGGTACTACAACGTTTATACTTTGTTTGTACCTAGGGCTCTGTGGCTGAAAGGAGGTATTGCATCTTATAACTAAGTGATGAAGTCACTTGTTAGCATTTAGCATAATGTTAGCTTAGCATTTAGCTTCGAAATTAGCATTTGGTTTTTTAGAGATATATTTTTTTAAAATTCCTTTTATTTTTTTTATTTTATTTATTTATTTATTTATTTATTTATTTATTTTAAATCTCAAACCCTGAGCCTTCTGGGTAATTCCCAAAAATCAGGGAGTGCATTGATTAAAATGAAAAAGTGTGTTATGGCCAATTAGAGGTACTACAACGTTTATAATTGTTTGCACCTAGGGCTCTGTGGCTGAAAGGAGGTATTGCACCTTATAACTAAGTGATGATGTCACTTGTTAGCATTTAGCATAATGTTAGCTTAGCATTTAGCTTCGAAATTAGCATTTGGTTTTTAGAGATATTTTTGTTATTTTCAAAGATGTCATCCTTTTGTTTATGTTTTTAGCACTAGCTTTTAGCTTAGCATTTAACTAAATAATTAGCATTAGTTTTTTAGATCTATTTTTGTTAGTTTTAACATTGTTATGACGTCGCATGTGTTCCTAGCCTTAACTGTTAACCTAGCATTAGCATAAAATTTGCATCTGGTTTATTTTGAAAAAATAAATTATTTTTACCTCATTTCAATCTAAATGTATTTATTTATATAATATTTATTTAATAGCTCTAATTTAGAAATAGGGTGAGGATAGGGAGAGAAAGAGAGAGAGAGAGAGAGAGAGAGAGAGAGAGGGAGAAAGGTGAGGATAGAGAGAGAGAGGTATAGGGAGAGAAAGAGAGAGAGAAAAAAAGAGAGAGAGAGAGAGAGAGAGAAAGAGAGGGATAGAGAAGTGTGCCCCTGTTGGGACACATATCCCTGCTGGGATATTATTTGGAAATGTCGAGAGATAGGGAGAAGGTCAGTGAATAATTCTCTGCTCCCCGAGCCGGGATAGGCGTCACTCTCAAACCTGTTACCCTCTGGCGGCACCCCTGAGGGTCCGAGAGGGGAAAGGTTCGGGTAAAAGATAAAGAGGTAGAGGTGGACAGTTTAAAATAAGTAAGTTTTAACTATTTTAGTGGTAAACTCTAATATTAAAACCGATTGTCGGGATGATTAATTTTAGAATGAAAGTAAGCTCAAAATAAGATTAATTAGAGAGATATTGGCCATGACTGGTGATTTAATGCACTAAATGCCATCACAGGCCCTCCATCTGGAGTGAATGTAAGCAGACATTTAAATGCCTTCACTCAGTGGAATCGGTCAGTTGACCTCTTCCACTCGTTAGTCTCACCACAAAGTTTCGTGGTCCGACTAAAGTTTAAATAGTAAATCATGTACAGTGATAGGATAGATAAAATGGTACACTCATTCGTAAATAAATATATTAAATTAAGGTGTATTCTAAGAATAAAATCCTATACTGTTATTATGTTTTATGTTGTCAGAAACATTCCCATCCTACCATAATTTGAGCTGGGTCACTCTATTGGTTACACCCTAACTCCTCAATGACCATGTCATTGTGTGGGGATGTTCTGCTTGATACTCTCGGACAACAGAGACGAACTCTTCGCGACAATCCAATTGACCACGGCCCGAGACTCATAAGGTGGGATTTTAAGGTATTGGATTCCTAGATTAGTTAAAATTAGACTTGGACACTAAAGTAGTGGATTTTGAAGTATTTATTCTATCAGTAATCATTCATTTCCATTCTCTGAAACGTCAGCTGGGTGACCTGTGTGGAATTGTAACACACTAGCTTTATACGACGTTATTCAACAGCTAAGGAATGTTCTCATATGGACTCTTTGATAGCATCAGAATAAAATCCTATACTGTTATTATGTTTTAATTTGTCAGAAACATTCCCATCATACCATAATTTGAGCTGGGTCACCCTAATGATCACACCCTAACTCCTCAACGACCATGTCATTGTGTGGGGATGTTCTGCTTGATACTCTCGGACAACAGAGACGAACTCTTCGCGACAATCCAATTGACCACGGCCCGAGACTCATAAAGTGGGATTTTAAGGTATTGGATTCCTAGATTAGTTAAAATTAGACTTGGACACTAAAGTAGTGGATTTTGAAGTATTTATTCCATCAGTAATCATTCATTTCCATTCTCTGAAACGTCAGCTGGGTGACCTGTGTGGAATTGTAACACACTAGCTTTGTACGACGTTATTCAACAGCTAAGGAATGTTCTGATATGGACTCTTTGATAGCATAAGAAAATCCATCTAATGGATGGTGGGAAAGAAAACGAGCGACTCAGCCAATCATGCAAAGTTCGAAACACGTCCCCCGTTTCTCCAGGCTCCGGCTGGGTTAGGTTTGTTTAATGGCCACCAGATCTCCCCATGTCGCCCAACGACTTCATGGTTATACAGAGATCCAAGGAAAGGCACACGCACTAGAGGCATTGTCGGCGCATGCTCTAGCTTCGCGTCATGACTGAATCATAAGTGTGTAAAGGTGAAGTAGACAGGGTAATTTAAGTTTGAAGGACAGAGACAGGGAGGCTAGCTGTGGTCACGGCGGACACCTCCCCTTGCCGCAATGGCTGTATCTGTTTATGGCCAGTTTCCATTCGCCACCCCGAGGGGTTCGTTCCGGAAAAGGGGTTAGGAAAGAAAGGTCAGAGTGAAAAAGTGGGGAGATAATGTGGTTCAGATTTAGGCCAGAAGCCATTGTGTTCAAGGTTAAAGGTCAGATTAAGGGTAAAATGGTATTCTTGTGGAACAAAATAGTCCGCAGTTAGACTGAAGAAGGTCTATTATTGGATATTTAGTTAAGAGTGTACCATAAGTTAATTTTAGTGGTTATAATTAAGAGTCAGATAGCCATTTGTGTAGATGTATTGTTCGTAGTAAGTGGTTAAATTAGCCACAATGATCGGTAAGACATCTGCCTCAAGACAGAAGAAGTACGCTTTTTATAAAGATGTATATTAGAATTAGACAAGCAGCCAGAGTGGTTAGGTTTAGAGCTTAAATTAAAGATAAGATGGTCTACTGTTTGATTGACACCAACTTAAGTTTAGGCATTAAGTCTGAGTGGTTAAGTTTAGGGGTAAGATAAAGATTAGGTGCTCACTTTATTGCTGAAAAATTGTGGAGTATTATTCTCGCCTAATTTTATTTTGCATAAGAGTAGAAGGATAACGAGCGGGGAGCAAATGGCCAAATAGCCCTAGTGAAAAATAGTCAGTTGTTTTTTTGTATTCCAAACTAGAAGAGTTTGGGGAACAAAAATAGTCCTTTGTGAGTTTTGTTTGGAACACATCATCAGTAGTGGACCCAGAGATCATCGAGTGTTTCGGCCATTATCACCAGACGCTCTCACTCTAGGGTGGCCCCGCCAGGTTGATCAAGGTCCCGGCTTTGTGTTGTTTTCTAAATGCTCCCAACTCGGGGAAAAGGACTGGTAGGTTGGGTCAGGTCAGTGAGCTTTGACGTAGAGAAAGACTGGGTTAACCGACCCGCACGAAATCAGAGGTTTCGTAAGTTGTTCTTACTTTAGAAGTATGGAATGAACCAATAGGAAAGTATATAAATTGTACTATTATTAAACCTTATTAATAAAAATTGTATTACTTTGTAAAGTCAGTTATGGTGTAATTATAAATTAACTTACCAACCAACTCACTTAAAACCAATTGTTTGCACCATTTCTGGTTTCCCCAGTTTTAAATCAGTTGGGTTCCGAAGAGCAGGTGATCCCCCCCAAGAAGAAAGGGTATTCCAGCTCCGAGAACGTGTCATACCAGTCCAGATCGAATCACCCAAAGCCGGGGGAAACAGGTCCGATCAACATCAGCAGTGATGGGGCACTGCTTAGTCAAAAAGAACTCCGCCTCCCCTCTCTCAGCCATGGTAGACCAAAGTCAGACTGAGAAGCAAACCGCACCAGAAAGGTAGGGTCCCATCAGGCCTGGGGGGATCGGGTCCAATCAATGTCAGCAGTGAAGGGGCACTGCCTAACCGAAACGACCCAAAACCCCGTATCAGCCCGACAGACCAAGACCCAACTGAGGGACGGGTTAACAAACCGCACCAGAAAGGCAGGGTCCCATCAGGCCTGGGGGGACAAGGTCTGACCAACGTCAGCAGTGATGGGGCACTGCTTATTTGGAAAAACCCCAAACCCCGTGTCAGCCCGACAGACCGAGACCCAACTGAGGGAACCCAAGCTTTGTCGTACTAAATAGACTATTTCGGAGCGTCATACACCGCAAAGCTTCCGAGAAAGTCTTGACGTTTGTGTTGAAAACGTCAGTATACTAAGGCTTTTAACTACTGTTTTGAGTCATGGTTCCATAGGAATTTTTATTTAATTTGAAAAGGTGCTATTTTATGATACCATCTTGTTCTCTGATATTAATAAAGAGGTTATCTACAAAAAAATATGTACATTTGTACTTGTTTATTATGTTTTAAATCCCTTTTCAAAGTCGAATACTTAAACCCCGAGCCTTCTGGGTAATTCCCAAAAATCAGGGAGTTCATTGAATAAAATGAAAATGTGTGTTATGGCCAATCAGAGGTACTACAACGTTTATACTTTTTTGTACCTAGGGCTCTGTGGCTGAAAGGAGGTATTGCATCTTATAACTAAGTGATGAAGTCACTTGTTAGCATTTAGCATAATGTTAGCTTAGCATTTAGCTTCAAAATTAGCATTTGGTTTTTTAGAGATATATTTTTTTAAAATTCCTTTTTTTTAAAAAATCTCAAACCCTGAGCCTTCTGGGTAATTCCCAAAAATCAGGGAGTGCATTGATTAAAATGAAAAAGTGTGTTATGGCCAATTAGAGGTACTACAACGTTTATACTTTGTTTGCACCTAGGGCTCTGTGGCTGAAAGGAGGTATTGCACCTTATAACTAAGTGATGAAGTCACTTGTTAGCATTTAGCATAATGTTAGCTTAGCATTTAGCTTCGAAATTAGCATTTGGTTTTTTAGAGATATATTTTTTTAAAATTCCTTTTATTTTTTTTATTTTATTTATTTATTTATTTATTTATTTATTTATTTATTTTTAAATCTCAAACCCTGAGCCTTCTGGGTAATTCCCAAAAATCAGGGAGTGCATTGATTAAAATGAAAAAGTGTGTTATGGCCAATTAGAGGTACTACAACGTTTATAATTGTTTGCACCTAGGGCTCTGTGGCTGAAAGGAGGTATTGCACCTTATAACTAAGTGATGATGTCACTTGTTAGCATTTAGCATAATGTTAGCTTAGCATTTAGCTTCGAAATTAGCATTTGGTTTTTAGAGATATTTTTGTTATTTTCAAAGATGTCATCCTTTTGTTTATGTTTTTAGCACTAGCTTTTAGCTTAGCATTTAACTAAATAATTAGCATTAGTTTTTTAGATCTATTTTTGTTAGTTTTAACATTGTTATGACGTCGCATGTGTTCCTAGCCTTAACTGTTAACCTAGCATTAGCATAAAATTTGCATCTGGTTTATTTTGAAAAAATAAATTATTTTTACCTCATTTCAATCTAAATGTATTTATTTATATAATATTTATTTAATAGCTCTAATTTAGAAATAGGGTGAGGATAGGGAGAGAAAGAGAGAGAGAGAGAGAGAGAGAGAGAGAGAGGGAGAAAGGTGAGGATAGAGAGAGAGAGGTATAGGGAGAGAAAGAGAGAGAGAAAAAAAGAGAGAGAGAGAGAGAGAGAGAAAGAGAGGGATAGAGAAGTGTGCCCCTGTTGGGACACATATCCCTGCTGGGATATTATTTGGAAATGTCGAGAGATAGGGAGAAGGTCAGTGAATAATTCTCTGCTCCCCGAGCCGGGATAGGCGTCACTCTCAAACCTGTTACCCTCTGGCGGCACCCCTGAGGGTCCGAGAGGGGAAAGGTTCGGGTAAAAGATAAAGAGGTAGAGGTGGACAGTTTAAAATAAGTAAGTTTTAACTATTTTAGTGGTAAACTCTAATATTAAAACCGATTGTCGGGATGATTAATTTTAGAATGAAAGTAAGCTCAAAATAAGATTAATTAGAGAGATATTGGCCATGACTGGTGATTTAATGCACTAAATGCCATCACAGGCCCTCCATCTGGAGTGAATGTAAGCAGACATTTAAATGCCTTCACTCAGTGGAATCGGTCAGTTGACCTCTTCCACTCGTTAGTCTCACCACAAAGTTTCGTGGTCCGACTAAAGTTTAAATAGTAAATCATGTACAGTGATAGGATAGATAAAATGGTACACTCATTCGTAAATAAATATATTAAATTAAGGTGTATTCTAAGAATAAAATCCTATACTGTTATTATGTTTTATGTTGTCAGAAACATTCCCATCCTACCATAATTTGAGCTGGGTCACTCTATTGGTTACACCCTAACTCCTCAATGACCATGTCATTGTGTGGGGATGTTCTGCTTGATACTCTCGGACAACAGAGACGAACTCTTCGCGACAATCCAATTGACCACGGCCCGAGACTCATAAGGTGGGATTTTAAGGTATTGGATTCCTAGATTAGTTAAAATTAGACTTGGACACTAAAGTAGTGGATTTTGAAGTATTTATTCTATCAGTAATCATTCATTTCCATTCTCTGAAACGTCAGCTGGGTGACCTGTGTGGAATTGTAACACACTAGCTTTATACGACGTTATTCAACAGCTAAGGAATGTTCTCATATGGACTCTTTGATAGCATCAGAATAAAATCCTATACTGTTATTATGTTTTAATTTGTCAGAAACATTCCCATCATACCATAATTTGAGCTGGGTCACCCTAATGATCACACCCTAACTCCTCAACGACCATGTCATTGTGTGGGGATGTTCTGCTTGATACTCTCGGACAACAGAGACGAACTCTTCGCGACAATCCAATTGACCACGGCCCGAGACTCATAAAGTGGGATTTTAAGGTATTGGATTCCTAGATTAGTTAAAATTAGACTTGGACACTAAAGTAGTGGATTTTGAAGTATTTATTCCATCAGTAATCATTCATTTCCATTCTCTGAAACGTCAGCTGGGTGACCTGTGTGGAATTGTAACACACTAGCTTTGTACGACGTTATTCAACAGCTAAGGAATGTTCTGATATGGACTCTTTGATAGCATAAGAAAATCCATCTAATGGATGGTGGGAAAGAAAACGAGCGACTCAGCCAATCATGCAAAGTTTCGAAACACGTCCCCCGTTTCTCCAGGCTCCGGCTGGGTTAGGTTTGTTTAATGGCCACCAGATCTCCCCATGTCGCCCAACGACTTCATGGTTATACAGAGATCCAAGGAAAGGCACACGCACTAGAGGCATTGTCGGCGCATGCTCTAGCTTCGCGTCATGACTGAATCATAAGTGTGTAAAGGTGAAGTAGACAGGGTAATTTAAGTTTGAAGGACAGAGACAGGGAGGCTAGCTGTGGTCACGGCGGACACCTCCCCTTGCCGCAATGGCTGTATCTGTTTATGGCCAGTTTCCATTCGCCACCCCGAGGGGTTCGTTCCGGAAAAGGGGTTAGGAAAGAAAGGTCAGAGTGAAAAAGTGGGGAGATAATGTGGTTCAGATTTAGGCCAGAAGCCATTGTGTTCAAGGTTAAAGGTCAGATTAAGGGTAAAATGGTATTCTTGTGGAACAAAATAGTCCGCAGTTAGACTGAAGAAGGTCTATTATTGGATATTTAGTTAAGAGTGTACCATAAGTTAATTTTAGTGGTTATAATTAAGAGTCAGATAGCCATTTGTGTAGATGTATTGTTCGTAGTAAGTGGTTAAATTAGCCACAATGATCGGTAAGACATCTGCCTCAAGACAGAAGAAGTACGCTTTTTATAAAGATGTATATTAGAATTAGACAAGCAGCCAGAGTGGTTAGGTTTAGAGCTTAAATTAAAGATAAGATGGTCTACTGTTTGATTGACACCAACTTAAGTTTAGGCATTAAGTCTGAGTGGTTAAGTTTAGGGGTAAGATAAAGATTAGGTGCTCACTTTATTGCTGAAAAATTGTGGAGTATTATTCTCGCCTAATTTTATTTTGCATAAGAGTAGAAGGATAACGAGCGGGGAGCAAATGGCCAAATAGCCCTAGTGAAAAATAGTCAGTTGTTTTTTTGTATTCCAAACTAGAAGAGTTTGGGGAACAAAAATAGTCCTTTGTGAGTTTTGTTTGGAACACATCATCAGTAGTGGACCCAGAGATCATCGAGTGTTTCGGCCATTATCACCAGACGCTCTCACTCTAGGGTGGCCCCGCCAGGTTGATCAAGGTCCCGGCTTTGTGTTGTTTTCTAAATGCTCCCAACTAGGGGAAAAGGACTGGTAGGTTAGGGTGGGTCAGGTCAGTGAGCTTTGACGTAGAGAAAGACTGGGTTAACCGACCCGCACGAAATCAGAGATTTCGTAAGTTGTTCTTACTTTAGAAGTATGGAATGAACCAATAGGAAAGTATATAAATTGTACTATTATTAAACCTTATTAATAAAAATTGTATTACTTTGTAAAGTCAGTTATGGTGTAATTATAAATTAACTTACCAACCAACTCACTTAAAACCAATTGTTTGCACCATTTCTGGTTTCCCCAGTTTTAAATCAGTTGGGTTCCGAAGAGCAGGTGATCCCCCCCAAGAAGAAAGGGTATTCCAGCTCCGAGAACGTGTCATACCAGTCCAGATCGAATCACCCAAAGCCGGGGGAAACAGGTCCGATCAACATCAGCAGTGATGGGGCACTGCTTAGTCAAAAAGAACTCCGCCTCCCCTCTCTCAGCCATGGTAGACCAAAGTCAGACTGAGAAGCAAACCGCACCAGAAAGGTAGGGTCCCATCAGGCCTGGGGGGATCGGGTCCAATCAATGTCAGCAGTGAAGGGGCACTGCCTAACCGAAACGACCCAAAACCCCGTATCAGCCCGACAGACCAAGACCCAACTGAGGGACGGGTTAACAAACCGCACCAGAAAGGCAGGGTCCCATCAGGCCTGGGGGGACAAGGTCTGACCAACGTCAGCAGTGATGGGGCACTGCTTATTTGGAAAAACCCCAAACCCCGTGTCAGCCCGACAGACCGAGACCCAACTAAGGGAACCCAAGCTTTGTCGTACTAAATAGACTATTTCGGAGCGTCATACACCGCAAAGCTTCCGAGAAAGTCTTGCCGTTTGTGTTGAAAACGTCAGTATACTAAGGCTTTTAACTACTGTTTTGAGTCATGGTTCCATAGGAATTTTTATTTAATTTGAAAAGGTGCTATTTTATGATACCATCTTGTTCTCTGATATTAATAAAGAGGTTATCTACAAAAAAATATGTACATTTGTACTTGTTTATTATGTTTAAATCCCTTTTCAAAGTCGAATACTTAAACCCCGAGCCTTCTGGGTAATTCCCAAAAATCAGGGAGTTCATTGAATAAAATGAAAATGTGTGTTATGGCCAATCAGAGGTACTACAACGTTTATACTTTTTTGTACCTAGGGCTCTGTGGCTGAAAGGAGGTATTGCATCTTATAACTAAGTGATGAAGTCACTTGTTAGCATTTAGCATAATGTTAGCTTAGCATTTAGCTTCAAAATTAGCATTTGGTTTTTTAGAGATATATTTTTTTAAAATTCCTTTTTTTTAAAAAATCTCAAACCCTGAGCCTTCTGGGTAATTCCCAAAAATCAGGGAGTGCATTGATTAAAATGAAAAAGTGTGTTATGGCCAATTAGAGGTACTACAACGTTTATAATTGTTTGCACCTAGGGCTCTGTGGCTGAAAGGAGGTATTGCACCTTATAACTAAGTGATGATGTCACTTGTTAGCATTTAGCATAATGTTAGCTTAGCATTTAGCTTCGAAATTAGCATTTGGTTTTTAGAGATATATTTTTTTTAAAATTCCTTTTATTTTTTTTATTTTATTTTATTTATTTATTTATTTATTTATTTATTTATTTATTTTTTTTTAAATCTCAAACCCTGAGCCTTCTGGGTAATTCCCAAAAATCAGGGAGTGCATTGATTAAAATGAAAAAGTGTGTTATGGCCAATTAGAGGTACTACAACGTTTATAATTGTTTGCACCTAGGGCTCTGTGGCTGAAAGGAGGTATTGCACCTTATAACTAAGTGATGATGTCACTTGTTAGCATTTAGCATAATGTTAGCTTAGCATTTAGCTTCGAAATTAGCATTTGGTTTTTAGAGATATTTTTGTTATTTTCAAAGATGTCATCCTTTTGTTTATGTTTTTAGCACTAGCTTTTAGCTTAGCATTTAACTAAATAATTAGCATTAGTTTTTTAGATCTATTTTTGTTAGTTTTAACATTGTTATGACGTCGCATGTGTTCCTAGCCTTAACTGTTAACCTAGCATTAGCATAAAATTTGCATCTGGTTTATTTTGAAAAAATAAATTATTTTTACCTCATTTCAATCTAAATGTATTTATTTATATAATATTTATTTAATAGCTCTAATTTAGAAATAGGGTGAGGATAGGGAGAGAAAGAGAGAGAGAGAGAGAGAGAGAGAGAGAGAGGGAGAAAGGTGAGGATAGAGAGAGAGAGGTATAGGGAGAGAAAGAGAGAGAGAAAAAAAGAGAGAGAGAGAGAGAGAGAGAGAAAGAGAGGGATAGAGAAGTGTGCCCCTGTTGGGACACATATCCCTGCTGGGATATTATTTGGAAATGTCGAGAGATAGGGAGAAGGTCAGTGAATAATTCTCTGCTCCCCGAGCCGGGATAGGCGTCACTCTCAAACCTGTTACCCTCTGGCGGCACCCCTGAGGGTCCGAGAGGGGAAAGGTTCGGGTAAAAGATAAAGAGGTAGAGGTGGACAGTTTAAAATAAGTAAGTTTTAACTATTTTAGTGGTAAACTCTAATATTAAAACCGATTGTCGGGATGATTAATTTTAGAATGAAAGTAAGCTCAAAATAAGATTAATTAGAGAGATATTGGCCATGACTGGTGATTTAATGCACTAAATGCCATCACAGGCCCTCCATCTGGAGTGAATGTAAGCAGACATTTAAATGCCTTCACTCAGTGGAATCGGTCAGTTGACCTCTTCCACTCGTTAGTCTCACCACAAAGTTTCGTGGTCCGACTAAAGTTTAAATAGTAAATCATGTACAGTGATAGGATAGATAAAATGGTACACTCATTCGTAAATAAATATATTAAATTAAGGTGTATTCTAAGAATAAAATCCTATACTGTTATTATGTTTTATGTTGTCAGAAACATTCCCATCCTACCATAATTTGAGCTGGGTCACTCTATTGGTTACACCCTAACTCCTCAATGACCATGTCATTGTGTGGGGATGTTCTGCTTGATACTCTCGGACAACAGAGACGAACTCTTCGCGACAATCCAATTGACCACGGCCCGAGACTCATAAGGTGGGATTTTAAGGTATTGGATTCCTAGATTAGTTAAAATTAGACTTGGACACTAAAGTAGTGGATTTTGAAGTATTTATTCTATCAGTAATCATTCATTTCCATTCTCTGAAACGTCAGCTGGGTGACCTGTGTGGAATTGTAACACACTAGCTTTATACGACGTTATTCAACAGCTAAGGAATGTTCTCATATGGACTCTTTGATAGCATCAGAATAAAATCCTATACTGTTATTATGTTTTAATTTGTCAGAAACATTCCCATCATACCATAATTTGAGCTGGGTCACCCTAATGATCACACCCTAACTCCTCAACGACCATGTCATTGTGTGGGGATGTTCTGCTTGATACTCTCGGACAACAGAGACGAACTCTTCGCGACAATCCAATTGACCACGGCCCGAGACTCATAAAGTGGGATTTTAAGGTATTGGATTCCTAGATTAGTTAAAATTAGACTTGGACACTAAAGTAGTGGATTTTGAAGTATTTATTCCATCAGTAATCATTCATTTCCATTCTCTGAAACGTCAGCTGGGTGACCTGTGTGGAATTGTAACACACTAGCTTTGTACGACGTTATTCAACAGCTAAGGAATGTTCTGATATGGACTCTTTGATAGCATAAGAAAATCCATCTAATGGATGGTGGGAAAGAAAACGAGCGACTCAGCCAATCATGCAAAGTTTCGAAACACGTCCCCCGTTTCTCCAGGCTCCGGCTGGGTTAGGTTTGTTTAATGGCCACCAGATCTCCCCATGTCGCCCAACGACTTCATGGTTATACAGAGATCCAAGGAAAGGCACACGCACTAGAGGCATTGTCGGCGCATGCTCTAGCTTCGCGTCATGACTGAATCATAAGTGTGTAAAGGTGAAGTAGACAGGGTAATTTAAGTTTGAAGGACAGAGACAGGGAGGCTAGCTGTGGTCACGGCGGACACCTCCCCTTGCCGCAATGGCTGTATCTGTTTATGGCCAGTTTCCATTCGCCACCCCGAGGGGTTCGTTCCGGAAAAGGGGTTAGGAAAGAAAGGTCAGAGTGAAAAAGTGGGGAGATAATGTGGTTCAGATTTAGGCCAGAAGCCATTGTGTTCAAGGTTAAAGGTCAGATTAAGGGTAAAATGGTATTCTTGTGGAACAAAATAGTCCGCAGTTAGACTGAAGAAGGTCTATTATTGGATATTTAGTTAAGAGTGTACCATAAGTTAATTTTAGTGGTTATAATTAAGAGTCAGATAGCCATTTGTGTAGATGTATTGTTCGTAGTAAGTGGTTAAATTAGCCACAATGATCGGTAAGACATCTGCCTCAAGACAGAAGAAGTACGCTTTTTATAAAGATGTATATTAGAATTAGACAAGCAGCCAGAGTGGTTAGGTTTAGAGCTTAAATTAAAGATAAGATGGTCTACTGTTTGATTGACACCAACTTAAGTTTAGGCATTAAGTCTGAGTGGTTAAGTTTAGGGGTAAGATAAAGATTAGGTGCTCACTTTATTGCTGAAAAATTGTGGAGTATTATTCTCGCCTAATTTTATTTTGCATAAGAGTAGAAGGATAACGAGCGGGGAGCAAATGGCCAAATAGCCCTAGTGAAAAATAGTCAGTTGTTTTTTTGTATTCCAAACTAGAAGAGTTTGGGGAACAAAAATAGTCCTTTGTGAGTTTTGTTTGGAACACATCATCAGTAGTGGACCCAGAGATCATCGAGTGTTTCGGCCATTATCACCAGACGCTCTCACTCTAGGGTGGCCCCGCCAGGTTGATCAAGGTCCCGGCTTTGTGTTGTTTTCTAAATGCTCCCAACTCGGGGAAAAGGACGGTAGGTTAGGGTGGGTCAGGTCAGTGAGCTTTGACGTAGAGAAAGACTGGGTTAACCGACCCGCACGAAATCAGAGATTTCGTAAGTTGTTCTTACTTTAGAAGTATGGAATGAACCAATAGGAAAGTATATAAATTGTACTATTATTAAACCTTATTAATAAAAATTGTATTACTTTGTAAAGTCAGTTATGGTGTAATTATAAATTAACTTACCAACCAACTCACTTAAAACCAATTGTTTGCACCATTTCTGGTTTCCCCAGTTTTAAATCAGTTGGTTCCGAAGAGCAGGTGATCCCCCCCAAGAAGAAAGGGTATTCCAGCTCCGAGAACGTGTCATACCAGTCCAGATCGAATCACCCAAAGCCGGGGGAAACAGGTCCGATCAACATCAGCAGTGATGGGGCACTGCTTAGTCAAAAAGAACTCCGCCTCCCCTCTCTCAGCCATGGTAGACCAAAGTCAGACTGAGAAGCAAACCGCACCAGAAAGGTAGGGTCCCATCAGGCCTGGGGGGATCGGGTCCAATCAATGTCAGCAGTGAAGGGGCACTGCCTAACCGAAACGACCCAAAACCCCGTATCAGCCCGACAGACCAAGACCCAACTGAGGGACGGGTTAACAAACCGCACCAGAAAGGCAGGGTCCCATCAGGCCTGGGGGGACAAGGTCTGACCAACGTCAGCAGTGATGGGGCACTGCTTATTTGGAAAAACCCCAAACCCCGTGTCAGCCCGACAGACCGAGACCCAACTGAGGGAACCCAAGCTTTGTCGTACTAAATAGACTATTTCGGAGCGTCATACACCGCAAAGCTTCCGAGAAAGTCTTGACGTTTGTGTTGAAAACGTCAGTATACTAAGGCTTTTAACTACTGTTTTGAGTCATGGTTCCATAGGAATTTTTATTTAATTTGAAAAGGTGCTATTTTATGATACCATCTTGTTCTCTGATATTAATAAAGAGGTTATCTACAAAAAAATATGTACATTTGTACTTGTTTATTATGTTTAAATCCCTTTTCAAAGTCGAATACTTAAACCCCGAGCCTTCTGGGTAATTCCCAAAAATCAGGGAGTTCATTGAATAAAATGAAAATGTGTGTTATGGCCAATCAGAGGTACTACAACGTTTATACTTTTTTGTACCTAGGGCTCTGTGGCTGAAAGGAGGTATTGCATCTTATAACTAAGTGATGAAGTCACTTGTTAGCATTTAGCATAATGTTAGCTTAGCATTTAGCTTCAAAATTAGCATTTGGTTTTTTAGAGATATATTTTTTTAAAATTCCTTTTTTTTAAAAAATCTCAAACCCTGAGCCTTCTGGGTAATTCCCAAAAATCAGGGAGTGCATTGATTAAAATGAAAAAGTGTGTTATGGCCAATTAGAGGTACTACAACGTTTATAATTGTTTGCACCTAGGGCTCTGTGGCTGAAAGGAGGTATTGCACCTTATAACTAAGTGATGATGTCACTTGTTAGCATTTAGCATAATGTTAGCTTAGCATTTAGCTTCGAAATTAGCATTTGGTTTTTTAGAGATATATTTTTTTAAAATTCCTTTTAATTTTATTTATTTATTTATTTATTTATTTATTTATTTATTAAATCTCAAACCCTGAGCCTTCTGGGTAATTCCCAAAAATCAGGGAGTGCATTGATTAAAATGAAAAAGTGTGTTATGGCCAATTAGAGGTACTACAACGTTTATAATTGTTTGCACCTAGGGCTCTGTGGCTGAAAGGAGGTATTGCACCTTATAACTAAGTGATGATGTCACTTGTTAGCATTTAGCATAATGTTAGCTTAGCATTTAGCTTCGAAATTAGCATTTGGTTTTTAGAGATATTTTTGTTATTTTCAAAGATGTCATCCTTTTGTTTATGTTTTTAGCACTAGCTTTTAGCTTAGCATTTAACTAAATAATTAGCATTAGTTTTTTAGATCTATTTTTGTTAGTTTTAACATTGTTATGACGTCGCATGTGTTCCTAGCCTTAACTGTTAACCTAGCATTAGCATAAAATTTGCATCTGGTTTATTTTGAAAAAATAAATTATTTTTACCTCATTTCAATCTAAATGTATTTATTTATATAATATTTATTTAATAGCTCTAATTTAGAAATAGGGTGAGGATAGGGAGAGAAAGAGAGAGAGAGAGAGAGAGAGAGAGAGAGGGAGAAAGGTGAGGATAGAGAGAGAGAGGTATAGGGAGAGAAAGAGAGAGAGAAAAAAAGAGAGAGAGAGAGAGAGAGAGAAAGAGAGGGATAGAGAAGTGTGCCCCTGTTGGGACACATATCCCTGCTGGGATATTATTTGGAAATGTCGAGAGATAGGGAGAAGGTCAGTGAATAATTCTCTGCTCCCCGAGCCGGGATAGGCGTCACTCTCAAACCTGTTACCCTCTGGCGGCACCCCTGAGGGTCCGAGAGGGGAAAGGTTCGGGTAAAAGATAAAGAGGTAGAGGTGGACAGTTTAAAATAAGTAAGTTTTAACTATTTTAGTGGTAAACTCTAATATTAAAACCGATTGTCGGGATGATTAATTTTAGAATGAAAGTAAGCTCAAAATAAGATTAATTAGAGAGATATTGGCCATGACTGGTGATTTAATGCACTAAATGCCATCACAGGCCCTCCATCTGGAGTGAATGTAAGCAGACATTTAAATGCCTTCACTCAGTGGAATCGGTCAGTTGACCTCTTCCACTCGTTAGTCTCACCACAAAGTTTCGTGGTCCGACTAAAGTTTAAATAGTAAATCATGTACAGTGATAGGATAGATAAAATGGTACACTCATTCGTAAATAAATATATTAAATTAAGGTGTATTCTAAGAATAAAATCCTATACTGTTATTATGTTTTATGTTGTCAGAAACATTCCCATCCTACCATAATTTGAGCTGGGTCACTCTATTGGTTACACCCTAACTCCTCAATGACCATGTCATTGTGTGGGGATGTTCTGCTTGATACTCTCGGACAACAGAGACGAACTCTTCGCGACAATCCAATTGACCACGGCCCGAGACTCATAAGGTGGGATTTTAAGGTATTGGATTCCTAGATTAGTTAAAATTAGACTTGGACACTAAAGTAGTGGATTTTGAAGTATTTATTCTATCAGTAATCATTCATTTCCATTCTCTGAAACGTCAGCTGGGTGACCTGTGTGGAATTGTAACACACTAGCTTTATACGACGTTATTCAACAGCTAAGGAATGTTCTCATATGGACTCTTTGATAGCATCAGAATAAAATCCTATACTGTTATTATGTTTTAATTTGTCAGAAACATTCCCATCATACCATAATTTGAGCTGGGTCACCCTAATGATCACACCCTAACTCCTCAACGACCATGTCATTGTGTGGGGATGTTCTGCTTGATACTCTCGGACAACAGAGACGAACTCTTCGCGACAATCCAATTGACCACGGCCCGAGACTCATAAAGTGGGATTTTAAGGTATTGGATTCCTAGATTAGTTAAAATTAGACTTGGACACTAAAGTAGTGGATTTTGAAGTATTTATTCCATCAGTAATCATTCATTTCCATTCTCTGAAACGTCAGCTGGGTGACCTGTGTGGAATTGTAACACACTAGCTTTGTACGACGTTATTCAACAGCTAAGGAATGTTCTGATATGGACTCTTTGATAGCATAAGAAAATCCATCTAATGGATGGTGGGAAAGAAAACGAGCGACTCAGCCAATCATGCAAAGTTTCGAAACACGTCCCCCGTTTCTCCAGGCTCCGGCTGGGTTAGGTTTGTTTAATGGCCACCAGATCTCCCCATGTCGCCCAACGACTTCATGGTTATACAGAGATCCAAGGAAAGGCACACGCACTAGAGGCATTGTCGGCGCATGCTCTAGCTTCGCGTCATGACTGAATCATAAGTGTGTAAAGGTGAAGTAGACAGGGTAATTTAAGTTTGAAGGACAGAGACAGGGAGGCTAGCTGTGGTCACGGCGGACACCTCCCCTTGCCGCAATGGCTGTATCTGTTTATGGCCAGTTTCCATTCGCCACCCCGAGGGGTTCGTTCCGGAAAAGGGGTTAGGAAAGAAAGGTCAGAGTGAAAAAGTGGGGAGATAATGTGGTTCAGATTTAGGCCAGAAGCCATTGTGTTCAAGGTTAAAGGTCAGATTAAGGGTAAAATGGTATTCTTGTGGAACAAAATAGTCCGCAGTTAGACTGAAGAAGGTCTATTATTGGATATTTAGTTAAGAGTGTACCATAAGTTAATTTTAGTGGTTATAATTAAGAGTCAGATAGCCATTTGTGTAGATGTATTGTTCGTAGTAAGTGGTTAAATTAGCCACAATGATCGGTAAGACATCTGCCTCAAGACAGAAGAAGTACGCTTTTTATAAAGATGTATATTAGAATTAGACAAGCAGCCAGAGTGGTTAGGTTTAGAGCTTAAATTAAAGATAAGATGGTCTACTGTTTGATTGACACCAACTTAAGTTTAGGCATTAAGTCTGAGTGGTTAAGTTTAGGGGTAAGATAAAGATTAGGTGCTCACTTTATTGCTGAAAAATTGTGGAGTATTATTCTCGCCTAATTTTATTTTGCATAAGAGTAGAAGGATAACGAGCGGGGAGCAAATGGCCAAATAGCCCTAGTGAAAAATAGTCAGTTGTTTTTTTGTATTCCAAACTAGAAGAGTTTGGGGAACAAAAATAGTCCTTTGTGAGTTTTGTTTGGAACACATCATCAGTAGTGGACCCAGAGATCATCGAGTGTTTCGGCCATTATCACCAGACGCTCTCACTCTAGGGTGGCCCCGCCAGGTTGATCAAGGTCCCGGCTTTGTGTTGTTTTCTAAATGCTCCCAACTAGGGGAAAAGGACTGGTAGTGTAGGGTTGGGTCAGGTCAGTGAGCTTTGACGTAGAGAAAGACTGGGTTAACCGACCCGCACGAAATCAGAGGTTTCGTAAGTTGTTCTTACTTTAGAAGTATGGAATGAACCAATAGGAAAGTATATAAATTGTACTATTATTAAACCTTATTAATAAAAATTGTATTACTTTGTAAAGTCAGTTATGGTGTAATTATAAATTAACTTACCAACCAACTCACTTAAAACCAATTGTTTGCACCATTTCTGGTTTCCCCAGTTTTAAATCAGTTGGGTCCGAAGAGCAGGTGATCCCCCCCAAGAACAAAGGGTATTCCAGCTCCGAGAACGTGTCATACCAGTCCAGATCGAATCACCCAAAGCCGGGGGAAACAGGTCCGATCAACATCAGCAGTGATGGGGCACTGCTTAGTCAAAAAGAACTCCGCCTCCCCTCTCTCAGCCATGGTAGACCAAAGTCAGACTGAGAAGCAAACCGCACCAGAAAGGTAGGGTCCCATCAGGCCTGGGGGGATCGGGTCCAATCAATGTCAGCAGTGAAGGGGCACTGCCTAACCGAAACGACCCAAAACCCCGTATCAGCCCGACAGACCAAGACCCAACTGAGGGACGGGTTAACAAACCGCACCAGAAAGGCAGGGTCCCATCAGGCCTGGGGGGACAAGGTCTGACCAACGTCAGCAGTGATGGGGCACTGCTTATTTGGAAAAACCCCAAACCCCGTGTCAGCCCGACAGACCGAGACCCAACTAAGGGAACCCAAGCTTTGTCGTACTAAATAGACTATTTCGGAGCGTCATACACCGCAAAGCTTCCGAGAAAGTCTTGACGTTTGTGTTGAAAACGTCAGTATACTAAGGCTTTTAACTACTGTTTTGAGTTATGGTTCCATTGGAATTTTTATTTAATTTGAAAAGGTGCTATTTTATGATACCATCTTGTTCTCTGATATTAATAAAGAGGTTATCTACAAAAAAATATGTACATTTGTACTTGTTTATTATGTTTTAAATCCCTTTTCAAAGTCGAATACTTAAACCCCGAGCCTTCTGGGTAATTCCCAAAAATCAGGGAGTTCATTGAATAAAATGAAAATGTGTGTTATGGCCAATCAGAGGTACTACAACGTTTATACTTTTTTGTACCTAGGGCTCTGTGGCTGAAAGGAGGTATTGCATCTTATAACTAAGTGATGAAGTCACTTGTTAGCATTTAGCATAATGTTAGCTTAGCATTTAGCTTCAAAATTAGCATTTGGTTTTTTAGAGATATATTTTTTTAAAATTCCTTTTTTTTAAAAAATCTCAAACCCTGAGCCTTCTGGGTAATTCCCAAAAATCAGGGAGTGCATTGATTAAAATGAAAAAGTGTGTTATGGCCAATTAGAGGTACTACAACGTTTATAATTGTTTGCACCTAGGGCTCTGTGGCTGAAAGGAGGTATTGCACCTTATAACTAAGTGATGATGTCACTTGTTAGCATTTAGCATAATGTTAGCTTAGCATTTAGCTTCGAAATTAGCATTTGGTTTTTTAGAGATATATTTTTTTAAAATTCCTTTTATTTTTTTTAATTTTATTTTTTATTTATTTATTTATTTATTTATTTATTAAATCTCAAACCCTGAGCCTTCTGGGTAATTCCCAAAAATCAGGGAGTGCATTGATTAAAATGAAAAAGTGTGTTATGGCCAATTAGAGGTACTACAACGTTTATAATTGTTTGCACCTAGGGCTCTGTGGCTGAAAGGAGGTATTGCACCTTATAACTAAGTGATGATGTCACTTGTTAGCATTTAGCATAATGTTAGCTTAGCATTTAGCTTCGAAATTAGCATTTGGTTTTTAGAGATATTTTTGTTATTTTCAAAGATGTCATCCTTTTGTTTATGTTTTTAGCACTAGCTTTTAGCTTAGCATTTAACTAAATAATTAGCATTAGTTTTTTAGATCTATTTTTGTTAGTTTTAACATTGTTATGACGTCGCATGTGTTCCTAGCCTTAACTGTTAACCTAGCATTAGCATAAAATTTGCATCTGGTTTATTTTGAAAAAATAAATTATTTTTACCTCATTTCAATCTAAATGTATTTATTTATATAATATTTATTTAATAGCTCTAATTTAGAAATAGGGTGAGGATAGGGAGAGAAAGAGAGAGAGAGAGAGAGAGAGAGAGAGAGGGAGAAAGGTGAGGATAGAGAGAGAGAGGTATAGGGAGAGAAAGAGAGAGAGAAAAAAAGAGAGAGAGAGAGAGAGAGAGAAAGAGAGGGATAGAGAAGTGTGCCCCTGTTGGGACACATATCCCTGCTGGGATATTATTTGGAAATGTCGAGAGATAGGGAGAAGGTCAGTGAATAATTCTCTGCTCCCCGAGCCGGGATAGGCGTCACTCTCAAACCTGTTACCCTCTGGCGGCACCCCTGAGGGTCCGAGAGGGGAAAGGTTCGGGTAAAAGATAAAGAGGTAGAGGTGGACAGTTTAAAATAAGTAAGTTTTAACTATTTTAGTGGTAAACTCTAATATTAAAACCGATTGTCGGGATGATTAATTTTAGAATGAAAGTAAGCTCAAAATAAGATTAATTAGAGAGATATTGGCCATGACTGGTGATTTAATGCACTAAATGCCATCACAGGCCCTCCATCTGGAGTGAATGTAAGCAGACATTTAAATGCCTTCACTCAGTGGAATCGGTCAGTTGACCTCTTCCACTCGTTAGTCTCACCACAAAGTTTCGTGGTCCGACTAAAGTTTAAATAGTAAATCATGTACAGTGATAGGATAGATAAAATGGTACACTCATTCGTAAATAAATATATTAAATTAAGGTGTATTCTAAGAATAAAATCCTATACTGTTATTATGTTTTATGTTGTCAGAAACATTCCCATCCTACCATAATTTGAGCTGGGTCACTCTATTGGTTACACCCTAACTCCTCAATGACCATGTCATTGTGTGGGGATGTTCTGCTTGATACTCTCGGACAACAGAGACGAACTCTTCGCGACAATCCAATTGACCACGGCCCGAGACTCATAAGGTGGGATTTTAAGGTATTGGATTCCTAGATTAGTTAAAATTAGACTTGGACACTAAAGTAGTGGATTTTGAAGTATTTATTCTATCAGTAATCATTCATTTCCATTCTCTGAAACGTCAGCTGGGTGACCTGTGTGGAATTGTAACACACTAGCTTTATACGACGTTATTCAACAGCTAAGGAATGTTCTCATATGGACTCTTTGATAGCATCAGAATAAAATCCTATACTGTTATTATGTTTTAATTTGTCAGAAACATTCCCATCATACCATAATTTGAGCTGGGTCACCCTAATGATCACACCCTAACTCCTCAACGACCATGTCATTGTGTGGGGATGTTCTGCTTGATACTCTCGGACAACAGAGACGAACTCTTCGCGACAATCCAATTGACCACGGCCCGAGACTCATAAAGTGGGATTTTAAGGTATTGGATTCCTAGATTAGTTAAAATTAGACTTGGACACTAAAGTAGTGGATTTTGAAGTATTTATTCCATCAGTAATCATTCATTTCCATTCTCTGAAACGTCAGCTGGGTGACCTGTGTGGAATTGTAACACACTAGCTTTGTACGACGTTATTCAACAGCTAAGGAATGTTCTGATATGGACTCTTTGATAGCATAAGAAAATCCATCTAATGGATGGTGGGAAAGAAAACGAGCGACTCAGCCAATCATGCAAAGTTTCGAAACACGTCCCCCGTTTCTCCAGGCTCCGGCTGGGTTAGGTTTGTTTAATGGCCACCAGATCTCCCCATGTCGCCCAACGACTTCATGGTTATACAGAGATCCAAGGAAAGGCACACGCACTAGAGGCATTGTCGGCGCATGCTCTAGCTTCGCGTCATGACTGAATCATAAGTGTGTAAAGGTGAAGTAGACAGGGTAATTTAAGTTTGAAGGACAGAGACAGGGAGGCTAGCTGTGGTCACGGCGGACACCTCCCCTTGCCGCAATGGCTGTATCTGTTTATGGCCAGTTTCCATTCGCCACCCCGAGGGGTTCGTTCCGGAAAAGGGGTTAGGAAAGAAAGGTCAGAGTGAAAAAGTGGGGAGATAATGTGGTTCAGATTTAGGCCAGAAGCCATTGTGTTCAAGGTTAAAGGTCAGATTAAGGGTAAAATGGTATTCTTGTGGAACAAAATAGTCCGCAGTTAGACTGAAGAAGGTCTATTATTGGATATTTAGTTAAGAGTGTACCATAAGTTAATTTTAGTGGTTATAATTAAGAGTCAGATAGCCATTTGTGTAGATGTATTGTTCGTAGTAAGTGGTTAAATTAGCCACAATGATCGGTAAGACATCTGCCTAAAGACAGAAGAAGTACGCTTTTTATAAAGATGTATATTAGAATTAGACAAGCAGCCAGAGTGGTTAGGTTTAGAGCTTAAATTAAAGATAAGATGGTCTACTGTTTGATTGACACCAACTTAAGGTTAGGCATTAAGTCTGAGTGGTTAAGTTTAGGGGTAAGATAAAGATTAGGTGCTCACTTTATTGCTGAGAAAATTGTGGAGTATTATTCTCGCCTAATTTTATTTTGCATAAGAGTAGAAGGATAACGAGCGGGGAGCAAATGGCCAAATAGCCCTAGTGAAAAATAGTCAGTTGTTTTTTTGTATTCCAAACTAGAAGAGTTTGGGGAACAAAAATAGTCCTTTGTGAGTTTTGTTTGGAACACATCATCAGTAGTGGACCCAGAGATCATCGAGTGTTTCGGCCATTATCACCAGACGCTCTCACTCTAGGGTGGCCCCGCCAGGTTGATCAAGGTCCCGGCTTTGTGTTGTTTTCTAAATGCTCCCAACTAGGGGAAAAGGACTGGTAGTGTTAGGGTTGGGTCAGGTCAGTGAGCTTTGACGTAGAGAAAGACTGGGTTAACCGACCCGCACGAAATCAGAGGTTTCGTAAGTTGTTCTTACTTTAGAAGTATGGAATGAACCAATAGGAAAGTATATAAATTGTACTATTATTAAACCTTATTAATAAAAATTGTATTACTTTGTAAAGTTAGGGTTAGGGTAGGGTTAGGGTTAGGGTTGGGTTAGGGTTAGGGTTAGGGTTAGGGTGGGTTAGGGTTAGTTGGGTTAGGGTTAGGGTTAGGTTAGGGTTAGGTTTGTTTAATGGCCACCAGATCTCCCCATGTCGCCCAACGACTTCATGGTTATACAGAGATCCAAGGAAAGGCACACGCACTAGAGGCATTGTCGGCGCATGCTCTAGCTTCGCGTCATGACTGAATCATAAGTGTGTAAAGGTGAAGTAGACAGGGTAATTTAAGTTTGAAGGACAGAGACAGGGAGGCTAGCTGTGGTCACGGCGGACACCTCCCCTTGCCGCAATGGCTGTATCTGTTTATGGCCAGTTTCCATTCGCCACCCCGAGGGGTTCGTTCCGGAAAAGGGGTTAGGAAAGAAAGGTCAGAGTGAAAAAGTGGGGAGATAATGTGGTTCAGATTTAGGCCAGAAGCCATTGTGTTCAAGGTTAAAGGTCAGATTAAGGGTTAAAATGGTATTCTTGTGGAACAAAATAGTCCGCAGTTAGACTGAAGAAGGTCTATTATTGGATATTTAGTTAAGAGTGTACCATAAGTTAATTTTAGTGGTTATAATTAAGAGTCAGATAGCCATTTGTGTAGATGTATTGTTCGTAGTAAGTGGTTAAATTAGCCACAATGATCGGTAAGACATCTGCCTCAAAGACAGAAGAAGTACGCTTTTTATAAAGATGTATATTAGAATTAGACAAGCAGCCAGAGTGGTTAGGTTTAGAGCTTAAATTAAAGATAAGATGGTCTACTGTTTGATTGACACCAACTTAAGTTTAGGCATTAAGTCTGAGTGGTTAAGTTTAGGGGTAAGATAAAGATTAGGTGCTCACTTTATTGCTGAAAATTGTGGAGTATTATTCTCGCCTAATTTTATTTTGCATAAGAGTAGAAGGATAACGAGCGGGGAGCAAATGGCCAAATAGCCCTAGTGAAAAATAGTCAGTTGTTTTTTTGTATTCCAAACTAGAAGAGTTTGGGGAACAAAATAGTCCTTTGTGAGTTTTGTTTGGAACACATCATCAGTAGTGGACCCAGAGATCATCGAGTGTTTCGGCCATTATCACCAGACGCTCTCACTCTAGGGTGGCCCCGCCAGGTTGATCAAGGTCCCGGCTTTGTGTTGTTTTCTAAATGCTCCCAACTAGGGGAAAAGGACTGGTTGGGTCAGGTCAGTGAGCTTTGACGTAGAGAAAGACTGGGTTAACCGACCCGCACGAAATCAGAGTTTCGTAGTTGTTCTTACTTTAGAAGTATGGAATGAACCAATAGGAAAGTATATAAATGGTACTATTATTAAACCTTATTAATAAAAATTGTATTACTTTGTAAAGTCAGTTATGGTGTAATTATAAATTAACTTACCAACCAACTCACTTAAAACCAATTGTTTGCACCATTTCTGGTTTCCCCAGTTTTAAATCAGTTGGGTTCCGAAGAGCAGGTGATCCCCCCAAGAAGAAAGGGTATTCACGCTCCGAGAACGTGTCATACCAGTCAGATCGAATCACCCAAAGCCGGGGGAAACAGGTCCGATCAACATCAGCAGTGATGGGGCACTGCTTAGTCAAAAAGAACTCCGCCTCCCCTCTCTCAGCCATGGTAGACCAAAGTCAGACTGAGAAGCAAACCGCACCAGAAAGGTAGGGGTCCCATCAGGCCTGGGGGGATCGGGTCCAATCAATGTCAGCAGTGAAGGGGCACTGCCTAACCGAAACGACCCAAAACCCCGTATCAGCCCGACAGACCAAGACCCAACTGAGGGACGGGTTAACAAACCGCACCAGAAAGGCAGGGTCCCATCAGGCCTGGGGGGACAAGGTCTGACCAACGTCAGCAGTGATGGGGCACTGCTTATTTGGAAAAACCCCAAACCCCGTGTCAGCCCGACAGACCGAGACCCAACTGAGGGAACCCAAGCTTTGTCGTACTAAATAGACTATTTCGGAGCGTCATACACCGCAAAGCTTCCGAGAAAGTCTTGACGTTTGTGTTGAAAACGTCAGTATACTAAGGCTTTTAACTACTGTTTTGAGTCATGGTTCATAGGAATTTTTATTTAATTTGAAAAGTGCTATTTTATGATACCATCTTGTTCTCTGATATTAATAAAGAGGTTATCTATAAAAAATATGTACATTTGTACTTGTTTATTATGTTTAAATCCCTTTTCAAAGTCGAATACTTAAACCCGAGCCTTCTGGGTAATTCCCAAAAATCAGGGAGTTCATTGATAAAATGAAAATGTGTGTTATGGCCAATCAGAGGTACTACAACGTTTATACTTTTTGTACCTAGGGCTCTGTGGCTGAAAGGAGGTATTGCATCTTATAACTAAGTGATGAAGTCACTTGTTAGCATTTAGCATAATGTTAGCTTAGGCATTTAGCTTCAAAATTAGCATTTGGTTTTTTTAGAGATATATTTTTTTAAAATCCTTTTTTTTAAAAATCCTCAAACCCTGAGCCTTCTGGGTTATTCCAAAATCAGGGAGGGCATTGATTAAAATGAAAAAAGTGTGTTATGGCCAATCAGGAGGTACTACAACGTTTATACTTTTTTGTACCTAGGCTCTGTGGCTGAAAGGAGGTATTGCATCTTATAACTAAGTGATGATGTCACTTGTTAGCATTTAGCATAATGTTTAGCTTAGCATTTAGCTTCAAATGTAGCATTTGGTTTTTTAGAGATATATTTTTTTTAAAATTCCTTTTTTTAATAAAATCTCAAACGGAGCCTTCTGGGTAATTCCCAAAAAATCAGGGAGTGCATTGATTAAAATGAAAAAGTGTGTTATGGCCAATTAGAGGTACTACAACGTTTATAATTGTTTGCACCTAGGGCTCTGGGGCTGAAAGGAGGTATTGCACCTTATAACTAAGATGATGATGTCACTTGTTAGCATTAGCATAATGTTAGCTTAGCATTTAGCTTCGAAATTAGCATTTGGTTTTTAGAGATATTTTTGTTATTTTCAAAGATGTCATCCTTTTGTTTATGTTTTTAGCACTAGCTTTTAGCTTAGCATTTAACTAAAAAATTAGCATTAGTTTTTTAGATATATTTTTGTTAGTTTTAACATTGTTATGACGTCGCATGTGTTCCTAGCCTTAACTGTTAACCTAGCATTAGCATAAAATTTGCATCTGGTTTATTTGAAAAAATAAATTATTTTTACCTCATTTCAATCTAAATGTATTTATTTATATAATATTTATTTAATAGCTCTAATTTAGAAATAGGGTGAGAGGATAGGGATAGAAAGAGAGAGAGAGAGAGAGAGAGAGAGTGGGAGAGAGGGGGAGAAAGGTGAGGATAGAGAGAGAGAGGTAGAGTGAGAGAGGATAGAGGAGAAGAGGAGGATGAGAAGAGAGAGGAGAGAGAGAAAGAGAGGGATAGAGAAGTGTGCCCCTGTTGGGACACATATCCCTGCTGGGATATTATTTGGAAATGTCGAGAGATAGGGAGAAGGTCAGTGAATAATTCTCTGCTCCCCGAGCCGGGATAGGCGTCACTCTCAAACCTGTTACCCTCTGGCGGCACCCCTGAGGGTCCGAGAGGGGGAAAGGTTCGGGTAAAAGATAAAGAGGTAGAGGTGGACAGTTTAAAATAAGTACGTTTTAACTATTTTAGTGGTAACTCTAATATTAAAACCGATTGTCGGATGATTAATTTTAGAATGAAAGTAAGCTCAAATAGATTAATTAGAGAGATATTGGCCATGACTGGTGATTTAATGCACTAAATGCCATCACAGGCCTCCATCTGGAGTGAATGTAAGCAGACATTTAAATGCCTTCACTCAGTGGAATCGGTCAGTTGACCTCTTCCACTCGTTAGTCTCACCACAAAGTTTCGTGGTCCGACTAAAGTTTAAATAGTAAATCATGTACAGTGATAGGATAGATAAAATGGTACACTCATTCGTAAATAAATATATTAAATTAAGGTGTATTCTAAGAATAAAATCCTATACTGTTATTATGTTTTATGTTGTCAGAAACATTCCCATCCTACCATAATTTGAGCTGGGTCACTCTATTGGTTACACCCTAACTCCTCAATGACCATGTCATTGTGTGGGGTTGTTCTGCTTGATACTCTCGGACAACAGAGACGAACTCTTCGCGACAATCCAATTGACCACGGCCCGAGACTCATAAGGTGGGATTTTAAGGTATTGGATTCCTAGATTAGTTAAAATTAGACTTGGACACTAAAAGTAGTGGATTTTGAAGTATTTATTCTATCAGTAATCATTCATTTCCATTCTCTGAAACGTCAGCTGGGTGACCTGTGTGGAATTGTAACACACTAGCTTTATACGACGTTATTCAACAGCTAAGGAATGTTCTCATATGGACTCTTTGATAGCATCAGAATAAAATCCTATACTGTTATTATGTTTTATTTTGTCAGAAACATTCCCATCATACCATAATTTGAGCTGGGTCACCCTAATGATCACACCCTAACTCCTCAACGACCATGTCATTGTGTGGGGATGTTCTGCTTGATACTCTCGGACAACAGAGACGAACTCTTCGCGACAATCCAATTGACCACGGCCCGAGACTCATAAAGTGGGATTTTAAGGTATTGGATTCCTAGATTAGTTAAAATTAGACTTGGACACTAAAGTAGTGGATTTTGAAGTATTTATTCCATCAGTAATCATTCATTTCCATTCTCTGAAACGTCAGCTGGGTGACCTGTGTGGAATTGTAACACACTAGCTTTGTACGACGTTATTCAACAGCTAAGGAATGTTCTGATATGGACTCTTTGATAGCATAAGAAAATCCATCTAATGGATGGTGGGAAAGAATAACGAGCGACTCAGCCAATCATGCAAAGTTTCGAAACACGTCCCCCGTTTCTCCAGGCTCCGGCTGGGTTAGGTTTGTTTAATGGCCACCAGATCTCCCCATGTCGCCCAACGACTTCATGGTTATACAGAGATCCAAGGAAAGGCACACGCACTAGAGGCATTGTCGGCGCATGCTCTAGCTTCGCGTCATGACTGAATCATAATGTGTGTAAAGGTGAAGTAGACAGGGTAATTTAAGTTTGAAGGACAGAGACAGGGAGGCTAGCTGTGGTCACGGCGGACACCTCCCCTTGCCGCAATGGCTGTATCTGTTTATGGCCAGTTTCCATTCGCCACCCCGAGGGGTTCGTTCGGAAAAGGGGTTAGGAAAGAAAGGTCAGAGTGAAAAAGTGGGGAGATAATGTGGTTCAGATTTAGGCCAGAAGCCATTGTGTTCAAGGTTAAAGGTCAGATTAAGGGTAAAATGGTATTCTTGTGGAACAAAATAGTCCGCAGTTAGACTGAAGAAGGTCTATTATTGGATATTTAGTTAAGAGTGTACCATAAGTTAATTTTAGTGGTTATAATTAAGAGTCAGATAGCCATTTGTGTAGATGTATTGTTCGTAGTAAGTGGTTAAATTAGCCACAATGATCGGTAAGACATCTGCCTAAAGACAGAAGAAGTACGCTTTTTATAAAGATGTATATTAGAATTAGACAAGCAGCCAGAGTGGTTAGGTTTAGAGCTTAAATTAAAGATAAGATGGTCTACTGTTTGATTGACACCAACTTAAGGTTTAGGCATTAAGTCTGAGTGGTTAAGTTTAGGGGTAAGATAAGATTAGGTGCTCACTTTATTGCTGAAAAATTGTGGAGTATTATTCTCGCCTAATTTTATTTTGCATAAGAGTAGAAGGAT
>JAULUE010000102.1:0-17210 GCA_036324585.1 Champsocephalus esox | reverse complement strand
CCAAGTAGTACTGAATCCAACAGTACCAATACATTAAGAACTTATAGCACAAAATCATTTTATCTCAAATCAAAGATGGCAGAAAACATGCATTATTGTACTCTGGAGGGGAGTTTGACAAAGGATTACTCAAAAAGTACACAGTAAAAGTACTTGATTGTACTTGTGCTACTAGTCCAAGTAGTACTGAATCCAACAGTACCAATTACATTAAGAACTTATAGCACAAAACTCATTTTATCTCAAATCAAAGATGGCAGAAAACATGCATTATTGTACTCTGGAGGGGAGTTTGACAGAGGATTACTCAAAAGTACACAGTAAAAGTACTTGATTGTACTTTTGGTAGTAGTCCAAGTAGTACTGAATCCAACAGTACCAATATCATTAAGAACTTATAGCACGAAATCATTTTATCTCAAATCAAAGATGGCAGAAAACATGCATTATTGTACTCTGGAGGGGAGTTTGACAAAGGATTACTCAAAAAGTACACAGTAAAAGTACTTGATTGTACTCGTGCTACTAGTCCAAGTAGTACTGAATCCAACAGTACCAATTACATTAAGAACTTATAGCACAAATCATTTTATCTCAAATCAAAGATGGCAGAAAACATGCATTATTGTACTCTGGAGGGGAGTTTGACAAAGGATTACTCAAAAAGTACACAGTAAAAGTACTTGATTGTACTCTTGGTACTAGTCCAAGTAGTACTGAATCCAACAGTACCAATTACATTAAGAACTTATTGCACGAAATCATTTTATCTCAAATCAAAGATGGCAGAAAACATGCATTATTGTACTCTGGAGGGGAGTTTGACAAGGATTACTCAAAAAGTACACAGTAAAAGTACTTGATTGTACTTTTGGTACTAGTCCAAGTAGTACTGAATCCAACAGTACCAATTACATTAAGAACTTATAGCACAAAATCATTTTATCTCTCATCAAAGATGGCAGAAAACATGCATTATTGTACTCTGGAGGGGAGTTTGACAAAGGATTACTCAAAAAGTACACAGTAAAAGTACTTGATTGTACTTGTGCTACTAGTCCAAGTAGTACTGAATCCAACAGTACCAATTTCATTAAGAACTTATTGCACAAAATCATTTTATCTCTCATCAAAGATGGCAGAAAACATGCATTATTGTACTCTGGAGGGGAGTTTGACAAGGATTACTCAAAAAGTACACAGTAAAAGTACTTCATTGTACTCGTGCTACTAGTCCAAGTAGTACTGAATCCAACAGTACCAATATCATTAAGAACTTATAGCACGAAATCATTTTATCTCAAATCAAAGATGGCAGAAAACATGCATTATTGTACTCTGGAGGGGAGTTTGACAAAGGATTACTCAAAAAGTACACAGTAAAAGTACTTCATTGTACTCGTGCTACTAGTCCAAGTAGTACTGAATCCAACAGTACCAATTACATTAAGAACTTATAGCACAAAACTCATTTTATCTCAAATCAAAGATGGCAGAAAACATGCATTATTGTACTCTGGAGGGGAGTTTGACAACGGATTACTCAAAAAGTACACAGTAAAAGTACTTGATTGTACTTTGGTAGTAGTCCAAGTAGTACTGAATCCAACAGTACCAATACATTAAGAACTTATAGCACAAAATCATTTTATCTCAAATCAAAGATGGCAGAAAACATGCATTATTGTACTCTGGAGGGGAGTTTGACAGCGGATTACTCAAAAAGTACACAGTAAAAGTACTTGATTGTACTTTGGTAGTAGTCCAAGTAGTACTGAATCCAACAGTACCAATTTCATTAAGAACTTATGCACAAAATATTTTATCTCTCATCAAAGATGGCAGAAAACATGCATTATTGTACTCTGGAGGGGAGTTTGACAGGATTACTCAAAAAGTACACAGTAAAAGTACTTGATTGTACTTGTGCTACTAGTCCAAGTAGTACTGAATCCAACAGTACCAATTACATTAAGAACTTATAGCACAAAATCATTTTATCTCTCATCAAAGATGGCAGAAAACATGCATTATTGTACTCTGGAGGGGAGTTTGACAAAGGATTACTCAAAAAGTACACAGTAAAAGTACTTGATTGTACTTGTGCTACTAGTCCAAGTAGTACTGAATCCAACAGTACCAATTACATTAAGAACTTATTGTGCACGAAATCATTTTATCTCTCATCAAAGATGGCAGAAAACATGCATTATTGTACTCTGGAGGGGAGTTTGACAAAGGATTACTCAAAAAGTACACAGTAAAAGTACTGCATTGTACTCGTGCTACTAGTCCAAGTAGTATTGAATCCAACAGTACCAATTACATGAAGAACTTATAGCACAAAATCATTTTATCTCAAATCAAAAATGGCAGAAAACATGCATTATTGTACTCTGGAGGGGAGTTTGACAGGGGATTACTCAAAAAGTACACAGTAAAAGTACTTCATTGTACTCGTGCTACTAGTCCAAGTAGTACTGAATCCAACAGTACCAATTAGATTAAGAACTTATAGCACCAAACCATTTTATCTCAAATCAAAGATGGCAGAAAACATGCATTATTGTACTCTGGAGGGGAGTTTGACAGGGGATTACTCAAAAAGTACAAAGTAAAAGTACTTGATTGTACTTTTGGTAGTAGTCCAAGTAGTACTGAATCCAACAGTACCAATATCATTAAGAACTTATTGCACGAAATCATTTTATCTCTCATCAAAGATGGCAGACAACATACATTATTGTACTCTGGAGGGGAGTTTGAGAAAGGATTACTCAAAAAGTACACAGTAAAAGTACTTCATTGTACTCGTGCTACTAGTCCAAGTAGTACTGAATCCAACAGTACCAATTAGATTAAGAACTTATGGCACAAAACCATTTTATGTCAAATCAAATATGGCAGAAAACATGCATTATTGTACTCTGGAGGGGAGTTTGACAAAGGACTACTCAAAAAGTACACAGTAAAAGTACTTCATTGTACTCGTGCTACTAGTCCAAGTAGTACTGAATCCAACAGTACCAATTACATTAAGAACTTATAGCACAAAATAATTTTATCTCAAATCAAGGATGGCAGAAAACATGCATTATTGTACTCTGGAGGGGAGTTTGACAGCGGATTACTCAAAAAGTACACAGTAAAAGTACTTGATTGTACTTGTGCTACTAGTCCAAGTAGTACTGAATCCAACAGTACCAATTTCATTAACAACTTATTGCACGAAATCATTTTATCTCTCATCAAAGATGGCAGAAAACATACATTATTGTACTCTGGAGGGGAGTTTGAGAAAGGATTACTCAAAAAGTACACAGTAAAAGTACTTGATTGTACCTTTGATAGTAGTCCAAGTAGTACTGAATCCAACAGTACCAATATCATTAAGAACTTATTGCACGAAATCATTTTATCTCAAATCAAAGATGACAGAAAACATGCATTATTGTACTCTGGAGGGGAGTTTGACAAAGGATTACTCAAAAAGTACACAGTAAAAGTAATTCATTGTACTCGTGCTACTATTCCAAATAGTACTGAATCCAACAGTACCAATACATTAAGAACTTATAGCACAAACTCATTTTATCTCAATCAAAGGTGGCAGAAAACATGCATTATTGTACTCTGGAGGGGAGTTTGAGAAAGGATTACTCAAAAAGTACACAGTAAAAGTACTTGATTATACCTTTGATAGTAGTCCAAGTAGTACTGAATCCAACAGTACCAATATCATTAAGAACTTATTGCACGAAATCATTTTATCTCAAATCAAAGATGACAGAAAACATGCATTATTGTACTCTGGAGGGGAGTTTGACAGCGGATTACTCAAAAAGTACACAGTAAAAGTACTTGATTGTACTTTTGGTAGTAGTCCAAGTAGTACTGAATCCAACAGTATCAATTACATTAAGAACTTATAGCACAAAATCATTTTATCTCTCATCAAAGATGGCAGAAAACATGCATTATTGTACTCTGGAGGGTGAGTTTGAGAAAGGATTACTCAAAAAGTACACAGTAAAAGTACTTGATTGTACCTTTGGTAGTAGTCCAAGTAGTACTGAATCCAACAGTACCAATTTCATTAAGAACTTATTGCACGAAATTATTTTATCTCTCATCAAAGATGGCAGAAAACATGCATTATTGTACTCTGGAGGGGAGTTTGACAGGGGATTACTCAAAAAGTACACAGTAAAAGTACTTCATTGTACTCGTGCTACTAGTCCAAGTAGTACTGAATCCAACAGTACCAATTAGATAAGAACTTATAGCACAAAATCATTTTATGTCTCATCAAAGATGGCAGAAAACATGCATTATTGTACTCTGGAGGGGAGTTTGACAAAGGATTACTCAAAAAGTAGAAGTAAAAGTACTTCATTGTACTCGTGCTACTAGTCCAAGTAGTACTGAATCCAACAGTACCAATTAGATTAAGAACTTATAGCACAAAACCATTTTATCTCAAATCAAATATGGCAGAAAACATGCATTATTGTACTCTGGAGGGGAGTTTGACAGCGGATTACTCAAAACGTACACAGTAAAAGTACTTGATTGTACTTTTGGTAGTAGTCCAAGTAGTACTGAATCCAACAGTACCAATTATATTAAGAACTTATAGCACAAAATCATTTTATCTCAAATCAAATATGGCAGAAAACATGCATTATTGTACTCTGGAGGGGAGTTTGACAGCGGATTACTCAAAAAGTACACAGTAAAAGTACTTGATTGTACTTTTGGTACTAGTCCAAGTAGTACTGAATCCAACAGTACCAATTTCATTAAGAACTTATTGCACAAAAAACATTTGTATCTCTCATCAAAGATGTCAGAAAACATGCATTAGTGTACTCTAGAGGGGAGTTTGACAAAGGATTACTCAAAAAGTACACAGTAAAAGTACTTGATTGTACTTGTGCTACTAGTCCAAGTAGTACTGAATCCAACAGTACCAATTACATTAAGAACTTATAGCACAAACTCATTTTTTCTCAAATCAAAGATGGCAGAAAACATGCATTATTGTACTCTGGAGGGGAGTTTGACAGCGGATTACTCAAAAAGTACACAGTAAAAGTACCTGATTGTACTTTTGGTAGTAGTCCAAGTAGTACTGAATCCAACAGTACCAATTTCATTGAGAACTTATTGTGCACGAAATCATTTTATCTCTCATCAAAGATGGCAGAAAACATGCATTATTGTACTCTGGAGGGGAGTTTGACAAAGGATTACTCAAAAAGTACACAGTAAAAGTACTGCATTGTACTCGTGCTACTAGTCCAAGTAGTATTGAATCCAACAGTACCAATTACATGAAGAACTTATAGCACAAAATCATTTTATCTCAAATCAAAAATGGCAGAAAACATGCATTATTGTACTCTGGAGGGGAGTTTGACAGGGGATTACTCAAAAAGTACACAGTAAAAGTACTTCATTGTACTCGTGCTACTAGTCCAAGTAGTACTGAATCCAACAGTACCAATTAGATTAAGAACTTATAGCACCAAAACCATTTTATCTCAAATCAAAGATGGCAGAAAACATGCATTATTGTACTCTGGAGGGGAGTTTGACAGGGATTACTCAAAAAGTACACAGTAAAAGTACTTGATTGTACTTTTGGTAGTAGTCCAAGTAGTACTGAATCCAACAGTACCAATATCATTAAGAACTTATTGCACAAATCATTTTATCTCTCATCAAAGATGGCAGAAAACATGCATTATTGTACTCTGGAGGGGAGTTTGAGAAAGGATTACTCAAAAAGTACACAGTAAAAGTACTTCATTGTACTCGTGCTACTAGTCCAAGTAGTACTGAATCCAACAGTACCAATTATATTAAGAACTTATGGCACAAAACCATTTTATGTCAAATCAAATATGGCAGAAAACATGCATTATTGTACTCTGGAGGGGAGTTTGACAAAGGATTACTCAAAAAGTACACAGTAAAAGTACTTCATTGTACTCGTGCTACTAGTCCAAGTAGTACTGAATCCAACAGTACCAATTAGATTAAGAACTTATAGCACAAAATCATTTTATCTCAATCAAAGATGGCAGAAAACATGCATTATTGTACTCTGGAGGGGAGTTTGACAAAGGATTACTCAAAAAGTACACAGTAAAAGTACTTGATTGTACTTGTGCTACTAGTCCAAGTAGTACTGAATCCAACAGTACCAATTACATTAAGAACTTATAGCACAAACTCATTTTATCTCAAATCAAAGATGGCAGAAAACATGCATTATTGTACTCTGGAGTGGAGTTTGACAGCGGATTACTCAAAAAGTACACAGTAAAAGTACTGCATTGTACTCGTGCTACTAGTCCAAGTAGTACTGAATCCAACAGTACCAATTAGATACAACTTATAGCACAAAATAATTTTATGTCTCATCAAAGATGGCAGAAAACATGCATTATTGTACTCTATGGGGGAGTTTGACAAAGGATTACTCAAAAAGTACACAGTAAAAGTACTTGATTGTACTCGTGCTACTAGTCCAAGTAGTACTGAATCCAACAGTACCAATTAGATACAACTTATAGCACAAAATCATTTTATGTCTCATCAAAGATGGCAGAAAACATGCATTATTGTACTCTGGAGGGGAGTTTGACAAAGGATTACTCAAAAAGTACACAGTAAAAGTACTTCATTGTACTCGTGCTACTAGTCCAAGTAGTACTGAATCCAACAGTAGCAATTACATTAAGAACTTATTGCACGAAATTATTTTATCTCTCATCAAAGATGGCAGAAAACATGCATTATTGTACTCTGGAGGGGAGTTTGACAAAGGATTACTCAAAAAGTACAAAGTAAAAGTACTTCATTGTACTCGTGCTACTAGTCCAAGTAGTACTGAATCCAACAGTACCAATTAGATACAACTTATAGCACAAAATCATTTTATGTCTCATCAAAGATGGCAGAAAACATGCATTATTGTACTCTGGAGGGGAGTTTGACAAAGGATTACTCAAAAAGTACACAGTAAAAGTACTTCATTGTACTCGTGCTACTAGTCCAAGTAGTACTGAATCCAACAGTAGCAATTACATTAAGAACTTATAGCACAAACTCATTTTATCTCAAATCAAAGGTGGCAGAAAACATGCATTATTGTACTCTGGAGGGGAGTTTGACAGTGGATTACTCAAAAAGTACACAGTAAAAGTACTTGATTGTACCTTTGGTAGTAGTCCAAGTAGTACTGAATCCAACAGTACCAATTAGATAAAACTTATAGCACAAAATCATTTTATGTCTCATCAAAGATGGCAGAAAACATGCATTATTGTACTCTGGAGGGGAGTTTGACAAAGGATTACTCAAAAAGTACACAGTAAAAGTACTTCATTGTACTCGTGCTACTAGTCCAAGTAGCACTGAATCCAACAGTACCAATTACAATAAGAACTTATAGCACAAAATCATTTTATCTCAAATCAAAGATGGCAGAAAACATGCATTATTGTACTCTGGAGCGGAGTTTGACAGGGGATTACTCAAAAAGTACACAGTAAAAGTACTTGATTGTACCTTTGGTAGTAGTCCAAGTAGTACTGAATCCAACAGTACCAATATCATTAAGAACTTATTGCACGAAATCATTTATTCTCTCATCAAAGATGGCAGAAAACATACATTATTGTAATCTGGAGGGGAGTTTGAGAAAGGATTACTCAAAAAGTACACAGTATAAGTACTTGATTGTACCTTTGGTAGTAGTCCAAGTAGTACTGAATCCAACAGTACCAATATCATTACGAAATTATTGCACGAAATAATTTTATCTCTCATCAAAGATGGCAGAAAACATGCATTATTGTACTCTGGAGGGGAGTTTGACAGGGGATTACTCAAAAAGTACACAGTAAAAGTACTGGATTGTACTTTTGGTAGTAGTCCAAGTAGTAGTGAATCCAACAGTACCAATTTCATTAAGAACTTATAGCACAAAATCATTTTATCTCAAATCAAGGTTGGCAGAAAACATACATTATTGTACTCTGGAGGGGAGTTTGAAAGGGGATTACTCAAAAAGTACACAGTAAAAATACTTGATTGTACTTTTGGTACTAGTCCAAGTAGTACTGAATCCAACAGTACCAACATCATGAAGAACTTATTGCACGAAATCATTTTATCTCTCATCAAATATGGCAGAAAACATGCATTATTGTACTCTGGAGGGGAGTTTGACAAAGGATTACTCAAAATGTACACAGTAAAAGTACTTGATTGTACCTTTGGTAGTAGTCCAAGTAGTACTGAATCCAACAGTACCAATATCATTAAGAACTTATTGCACAAAATCATTTTATCTCTCATCAAAGATGGCAGAAAACATACATTATTGTAATCTGGAGGGGAGTTTGAGAAAGGATTACTCAAAAAGTACACAGTAAAAGTACTTGATTGTACCTTTGGTAGTAGTCCAAGTAGTACTGAATCCAACAGTACCAATAGCATTACGAACTTATTGCACGAAATCATTTTATCTCTCATCAAAGATGGCAGAAAACATTCATTATTGTACTCTGGAGGGGAGTTTGACAAAGGATTACTCAAAAAGTACACAGTAAAAGTACTTCATTGTACTCGTGCTACTAGTCCAAGTAGTACTGAATCCAACAGTACCAATATCATTAAGAACTTTTTGCACGAAATCATTTTATCTCTCATCAAAGATGGCAGAAAACATGCATTATTGTACTCTGGAGGGGAGTTTGACAAATGATTACTCAAAAAGTACACAGTAAAAGTACTTGATTGTACCTTTGGTAGTAGTCCAAGTAGTACTGAATCCAAAAGTACCAATTACATTAAGAACTTATAGCACAAAATCATTTTATCTCAAATCAAGGATGGCAGAAAACATGCATTATTGTACTCTGGAGGGGAGTTTGACAAAGGATTACTCAAAAAGTACACAGTAAAAGTACTTCATTGTACTCGTGCTACTAGTCCAAGTAGTACTGAATCCAACAGTACCAATTACATTAAGAACTTATAGCACAAAATAATTTTATCTCAAATCAAAGATGGTAGAAAACATGCATTATTGTACTCTGGAGGGGAGTTTGACAGGGGATTACTCAAAAAGTACAAAGTAAAAGTACTTGATTGTACGTTTTGTAGTGTTCCAAGTAGTACTGAATCCAACAGTACCAATATCATTAAGAACTTATTGCACGAAATCATTTTATCTCTCATCAAAGATAGCAGAAAACATACATTATTGTACTCTGGAGGGGAGTTTGAGAAAGGATTACTCAAAAAGTACACAGTAAAAGTACTTTATTGTACCTTTGGTAGTAGTCCAAGTAGTACTGAATCCAACAGTACCAATATCATTACGAACTTATTGCACGAAAATCATTTTATCTCTCATCAAAGATGGCAGAAAACATGCATTATTGTACTCTGGAGGGGAGTTTGACAAAGGATTACTCAAAAAGTACACAGTAAAAGTACTTCATTGTACTCGTGCTACTAGTCCAAGTAGTACTGAATCCAACAGTACCAATATCATTAAGAACTTTTTGCACGAAATTATTTTATCTCTCATCAAAGATGGCAGAAAACATGCATTATTGTACTCTGGAGGGGAGTTTGAGAAAGGATTACTCAAAAAGTACACAGTAAAAGTACTTGATTGTACCTTTGGTAGTAGTCCAAGTAGTACTGAATCCAACAGTACCAATATCATTACGAACTTATTGCACGAAATTATTTTATCTCTCATCAAAGATGGCAGAAAACATGCATTCTTGTACTCTGGAGGGGAGTTTGACAAAGGATTACTCAAAAAGTACACTGTAAAAGTACTTCATTGTACTCGTGCTACTAGTCCAAGTAGTACTGAATCCAACAGTACCAATATCATTAAGAACTTATTGCACGAAATCATTTTATCTCTCATCAAAGATGGAAGAAAACATACATTATTGTACTCTGGAGGGGAGTTTGAGAAAGGATTACTCAAAAGGTACACAGTAAAAGTACTTGATTGTACCTTTAGTAGTAGTACAAGTAGTACTGAATCCAACAGTCCCGATATCATTACGAACTTATAGCACAAAATAATTTTATCTCAAATCAAGGATGGCAGAAAACATGCATTATTGTACTCTGGAGGGGAGTTTGACAGGGGATTACTCAAAAAGTACACAGTAAAAGTACTTCATTGTACTCGTGCTACTAGTCCAAGTAGTACTGAATCCAACAGTACCAATTAGATAAAACTTATAGCACAAAATCATTTTATGTCTCATCAAAGATGGCAGAAAACATGCATTATTGTACTCTGGAGGGGAGTTTGACAAAGGATTACTCAAAAAGTAGAAGTAAAAGTACTTCATTGTACTTGTGCTACTAGTCCAAGTAGTACTGAATCCAACAGTACCAATATCATTAAGAACTTATAGCACAAAATCATTTTATCTCAAATCAAAGATGGCAGAAAACATGCATTATTGTACTCTGTAGGGGAGTTTGACAAAGGATTACTCAAAAAGTAACCAGTAAAAGTACTTGATTGTACCTTTGGTAGTAGTCCAAGTAGTACTGAATCCAAAAGTACCAATTACATTAAGAACTTATAGCACAAAATTATTTTATCTAAAATCAAGTATGGCAGAAAACATGCATTAGTGTACTCTGGAGGGGAGTTTGACAAAGGATTACTCAAAAAGTAGAAGTAAAAGTACTTCATTGTACTTGTGCTACTAGTCCAAGTAGTACTGAATCCAACAGTACCAATTACATTCAGAACTTATAGCACAAAATCATTTTATCTCAAATCAAAGATGGTAGAAAACATGCATTATTGTACTCTGGAGGGGAGTTTGACAGCGGATTACTCAAAAAGTACACAGTAAAAGTACTTGATTGTACTTGTGCTACTAGTCCAAATAGTACTGAATCCAACAGTACCAATTACATTAAGAACTTATAGCACAAAATCATTTTATCTCAAATCAAAGATGGCAGAAAACATGCATTATTGTACTCTGGAGGGGGGTTTGACAGGGGATTACTCAAAAAGTACAAAGTAAAAGTACTTGATTGTACTTTTTGTAGTAGTCCAAGTAGTACTGAATCCAACAGTACCAATATCATTAAGAAGTTATTGCACGAAATTATTTTATCTCTCATCAAAGATGGCACAAAACATACATTATTGTACTCTGGAGGGGAGTTTGAGAAAGGATTACTCAAAAAGTACACAGTAAAAGTACTTGATTGTACCCTTGGTAGTAGTCCAAGTAGTACTGAATCCAACAGTACCAATATCATTACGAACTTATAGCACAAAATCATTTTATATCAAATCAAGGATGGCAGAAAACATGCATGATTGTACTCTGTAGGGGAGTTTGACAAAGGATTACTCAAAACGTACACAGTAAAAGTACTTGATTGTACCTTTGGTAGTAGTCCAAGTAGTACTGAATCCAAAAGTACCAATTACATTAAGAACTTATAGCACAAAATCATTTTATCTCAAATCAAGGATGGCAGAGAACATGCATTATTGTACTCTGGAGGGGAGTTTGAAAGGGGATTACTCAAAAAGTACACAGTAAAAATACTTGATTGTACTTTTGGTACTAGTCCAAGTAGTACTGAATCCAACAGTACCAACATCATGAAGAACTTATTGCACGAAATCATTTTATCTCTCATCAAAGATGGCAGAAAACATGCATTATTGTACTCTGGAGGGGAGTTTGACAAAGGATTACTCAAAATGTACACAGTAAAAGTACTTGATTGTACCTTTGGTAGTAGTCCAAGTAGTACTGAATCCAACAGTACCAATATCATTAAGAACTTATTGCACAAAATCATTTTATCTCTCATCAAAGATGGCAGAAAACATACATTATTGTAATCTGGAGGGGAGTTTGAGAAAGGATTACTCAAAAAGTACACAGTAAAAGTACTTGATTGTACCTTTGGTAGTAGTCCAAGTAGTACTGAATCCAACAGTACCAATAGCATTACGAACTTATTGCACGAAATAATTTTATCTCTCATCAAAGATGGCAGAAAACATGCATTATTGTACTCTGGAGTGGAGTTTGACAAAGGATTACTCAAAAAGTACACAGTAAAAGTACTTCATTGTACTCGTGCTACTAGTCCAAGTAGTACTGAATCCAACAGTACCAATATCATTAAGAACTTTTTGCACGAAATCATTTTATCTCTCATCAAAGATGGCAGAAAACATGCATTATTGTACTCTGGAGGGGAGTTTGACAGGGGATTACTCAAAAAGTACACAGTAAAAGTACTTGATTGTACCTTTGGTAGTAGTCCAAGTAGTACTGAATCCAAAAGTACCAATTACATTAAGAACTTATAGCACAAAATCATTTTATCTCAAATCAAGGATGGCAGAAAACATGCATTATTGTACTCTGGAGGGGAGTTTGACAAAGGATTACTCAAAAAGTACACAGTAAAAGTACGTCATTGTACTCGTGCTACTAGTCCAAGTAGTATTGAATCCAACAGTACCAATTACATTAAGAACTTATAGCACAAAATAATTTTATCTCAAATCAAAGATGGCAGAAAACATGCATTATTGTACTCTGGAGGGGAGTTTGACAGGGGATTACTCAAAAAGCACAAAGTAAAAGTACTTGATTGTACTTTTTGTAGTGTTCCAAGTAGTAGTGAATCCAACAGTACCAATATCATTAAGAACTTATTGCACGAAATCATTTTATCTCTCATCAAAGATAGCAGAAAACATACATTATTGTACTCTGGAGGGGAGTTTGAGAAAGGATTACTCAAAAAGTACACAGTAAAAGTACTTTATTGTACCTTTGGTAGTAGTCCAAGTAGTACTGAATCCAACAGTACCAATATCATTACGAACTTATTGCACGAAATCATTTTATCTCTCATCAAAGATGGCAGAAAACATGCATTATTGTACTCTGGAGGGGAGTTTGACAAAGGATTACTCAAAAAGTACACAGTAAAAGTACTTCATTGTACTCGTGCTACTAGTCCAAGTAGTACTGAATCCAACAGTACCAATATCATTAAGAACTTTTTGCACGAAATTATTTTATCTCTCATCAAAGATGGCAGAAAACATGCATTATTGTACTCTGGAGGGGAGTTTGACAAAGGATTACTCAAAAAGTACACAGTCAAAGTACTTCATTGTACCTTTGGTAGTAGTCCAAGTAGTACTGAATCCAACAGTACCAATATCATTACGAACTTATTGCACGAAATTATTTTATCTCTCATCAAAGATGGCAGAAAACATGCATTCTTGTACTCTGGAGGGGAGTTTGACAAAGGATTACTCAAAAAGTACACTGTAAAAGTACTTCATTGTACTCGTGCTACTAGTCCAAGTAGTACTGAATCCAACAGTACCAATATCATTAAGAACTTATTGCACGACATCATTTTATCTCTCATCAAAGATGGAAGAAAACATACATTATTGTACTCTGGAGTGGAGTTTGAGAAAGGATTATTCAAAAGGTACACAGTAAAAGTACTTGATTGTACCTTTAGTAGTAGTACAAGTAGTACTGAATCCAACAGTCCCGATATCATTACGAACTTATAGCACAAAATCATTTTATCTCAAATCAAGGATGGCAGAAAACATGCATTATTGTACTCTGGAGGGGAGTTTGACAGGGGATTACTCAAAAAGTACACAGTAAAAGTACTTCATTGTACTCGTGCTACTAGTCCAAGTAGTACTGAATCCAACAGTACCAATTAGATAAAACTTATAGCACAAAATCATTTTATGTCTCATCAAAGATGGCAGAAAACATGCATTATTGTACTCTGGAGGGGAGTTTGACAAAGGATTACTCAAAAAGTAGAAGTAAAAGTACTTCATTGTACTTGTGCTACTAGTCCAAGTAGTACTGAATCCAACAGTACCAATATCATTAAGAACTTATAGCACAAAATCATTTTATCTCAAATCAAAGATGGCAGAAAACATGCATTATTGTACTCTGTAGGGGAGTTTGACAAAGGATTACTCAAAAAGTAACCAGTAAAAGTACTTGATTGTACCTTTGGTAGTAGTCCAAGTAGTACTGAATCCAAAAGTACCAATTACATTAAGAACTTATAGCACAAAATTATTTTATCTAAAATCAAGTATGGCAGAAAACATGCATTAGTGTACTCTGGAGGGGAGTTTGACAAAGGATTACTCAAAAAGTAGAAGTAAAAGTACTTCATTGTACTTGTGCTACTAGTCCAAGTAGTACTGAATCCAACAGTACCAATTACATTAAGAACTTATAGCACAAAATCATTTTATCTCAAATCAAAGATGGCAGAAAACATGCATTATTGTACTCTGGAGGGGGGTTTGACAGGGGATTACTCAAAAAGTACAAAGTAAAAGTACTTGATTGTACTTTTTGTAGTAGTCCAAGTAGTACTGAATCCAACAGTACCAATATCATTAAGAAGTTATTGCACAAAATTATTTTATCTCTCATCAAAGATGGCACAAAACATACATTATTGTACTCTGGAGGGGAGTTTGAGAAAGGATTACTCAAAAAGTACACAGTAAAAGTACTTGATTGTACCCTTGGTAGTAGTTCAAGTAGTACTGAATCCAACAGTACCAATATCATTACGAACTTATAGCACAAAATCATTTTATATCAAATCAAGGATGGCAGAAAACATGCATGATTGTACTCTGTAGGGGAGTTTGACAAAGGATTACTCAAAAAGTACACAGTAAAAGTACTTGATTGTACCTTTGGTAGTAGTCCAAGTAGTACTGAATCCAAAAGTACCAATTACATTAAGAACTTATAGCACAAAATCATTTTATCTCAAATCAAGGATGGCAGAAAACATGCATTATTGTACTCTGGAGGGGAGTTTGACAGGGGATTACTCAAAAAGTACACAGTAAAAATACTTGATTGTACTTTTGGTAATAGTCCAAGTAGTACTGAATACAACAGTACCAATATCATTATGAACTTATTGCACGAAATCATTTTATCTCTCATCAAAGATGGCAGAAAACATGCATTATTGTACTGTGGAGGGGAGTTTGACAAAGGACTGCTCAAAAAGTACACAATAAAAGTACTTCATTGTACTCGTGCTACTAGTCCAAGTAGTACTGAATCCAACAGTACCAATTAGATAAAAATTATAGCACAAAATCATTTTATGTCTCATCAAAGATGGCAGAAAACATGCATTATTGTACTCTGGGGGGGAGTTTGACAAAGGATTACTCAAAAAGTAGAAGTAAAAGTACTTCATTGTACTCGTGCTACTAGTCCAAGTAGTACTGAATCCAACAGTACCAATATCATTAAGAACTTATTGCACGAAATCATTTTATCTCTCATCAAAGATGGCAGAAAACATGCATTATTGTACTCTGGAGGGGAGTTTGAGAAAGGATTACTCAAAAATTACACAGTAAAAGTACTTGATTGTACCTTTGGTAGTAGTCCAAGTAGTACCGAATCCAACAGTACCAATATCATTAAGAACTTAATGCACGAAATCATTTTATCTCTCATCAAAGATGGCAGAAAACATTCATTATTGTACTCTGGAGGGGAGTTTGACAAAGGATTACTCAAAAAGTACACAGTAAAAGTACTTGATTGTACCTTTGGTAGTAGTCCAAGTAGTACTGAATCCAACAGTACCAATTTAATTAAGAACTTATTGCACGAAATAATTTTATCTCTCATCAAAGATGGCAGAGAACATGCATTATTGTACTCTGGAGGGGAGTTTGAGAAAGGATTACTCAAAAAGTACACAGTAAAAGTACTTGATTGTACCTTTGGTAGTAGTCCAAGTAGTACTGAATCCAACAGTACCAATATCATTAAGAACTTATTGCACGAAATCATTTTATCTCTCATCAAAGATGGCAGAAAACATGCATTATTGTACTCTGGAGGGGAGTTTGACAAAGGATTACTCAAAAAGTACACAGTAAAAGTACTTGATTGTACCTTTGGTAGTAGTCCAAGTAGTACTGAATCCAAAGTACCAATTACATTAAGAACTTATAGCACAAAATCATTTTATCTCAAATCAAGGATGGCAGAAAACATGCATTATTGTACTCTGGAGGGGAGTTTGACAAGGGATTACTCAAAGAGTACACAGTAAAAGTACTTGATTGTAACTTTGGTAGTAGTCCAAGTAGTACTGAATCCAACAGTACCAATATCATTAAGAACTTATTGCACGAAAATCATTTTATCTCTCATCAAAGATGGCAGAAAACATGCATTATTGTACTCTGGAGGGGAGTTTGACAAAGGATTACTCAAAAAGTACACAGTAAAAGTACTTCATTGTACTTGTGCTACTAGTCCAAGTAGTACTGAATCCAACAGTACCAATTCATTAAGAACTTATTGCACAAAATCATTTTATCTCTCATCAAAGATGGCAGAAAACATGCATTATTGTACTCTGGAGGGGAGTTTGACAAAGGATTACTCAAAAAGTACACAGTAAAAGTACTTCATTGTACTCGTGCTACTAGTCCAAGTAGTACTGAATCCAACAGTACCAATATCATTAAAGAACTTATTGCACGAAATCATTTTATCTCTCATCAAAGATGGCAGAAAACATGCATTATTGTACTCTGGAGGGGAGTTTGACAAAGGATTACTCAAAAAGTACACAGTAAAAGTACTTGATTGTACCTTTGGTAGTAGTCCAAGTAGTACTGAATCCAACAGTACCAATTACATTAAGAACTTATTGCACAAAATCATTTTATCTCTCATCAAAGATGGCAGAAAACATGCATTATTGTACTCTGGAGGGGAGTTTGACAAAGGATTACTCAAAAAGTACACAGTAAAAGTACTTGATTGTACCTTTGGTAGTAGTCCAAGTAGTACTGAATCCAACAGTACCAATTACATTAAGAACTTATTGCACAAAATCATTTTATCTCTCATCAAAGATGGCAGAAAACATGCATTATTGTACTCTGGAGGGGAGTTTGACAAAGGATTACTCAAAAAGTACACAGTAAAAGTACTTGATTGTACCTTTGGTAGTAGTCCAAGTAGTACTGAATCCAACAGTACCAATATCATTAAGAACTTATTGCACGAAATCATTTTATCTCT
>JAULUE010000101.1:0-15778 GCA_036324585.1 Champsocephalus esox | reverse complement strand
ACTTTATTGTACTCGTGCTACTAGTCCAAGTAGTACTGAATCCAACAGTACCAATTACATTAAGAACTTATAGCACAAAATCATTTTATCTCTCATCAAAGATGGCAGAAAACATGCATTATTGTACTCTGGAGGGGAGTTTGAGAAAGGATTACTCAAAAAGTACACAGTAAAAGTACTTGATTGTACCTTTGGTAGTAGTCCAAGTAGTACTGAATCCAACAGTACCAATATCATTAAGAACTTATTGCACGAAATCATTTTATCTCTCATCAAAGATGGCAGAAAACATGCATTATTGTACTCTGGAGGGGAGTTTGAGAAAGGATTACTCAAAAAGTACACAGTAAAAGTACTTGATTGTACCTTTGGTAGTAGTCCAAGTAGTACTGAATCCAACAGTACCAATATCATTAAGAACTTATTGCACGAAATCATTTTATCTCTCATCAAAGATGGCAGAAAACATGCATTATTGTACTCTGGAGGGGAGTTTGACAAAGGATTACTCAAAAAGTACACAGTAAAAGTACTTCATTGTACTCGTGCTACTAGTCCAAGTAGTACTGAATCCAACAGTACCAATTACATTAAGAACTTATAGCACAAAATCATTTTATCTCAAATCAAAGATGGCAGAAAACATGCATTATTGTACTCTGGAGGGGAGTTTGACAGGGGATTACTCAAAAAGTACAAAGTAAAAGTACTTGATTGTACTTTTGGTAGTAGTCCAAGTAGTACTGAATCCAACAGTACCAATATCATTAAGAACTTATTGCACGAAATCATTTTATCTCTCATCAAAGATGGCAGAAAACATGCATTATTGTACTCTGGGGGAGTTTGACAAAGGATTACTCAAAAAGTACACAGTAAAAGTACTTCATTGTACTCGTGCTACTAGTCCAAGTAGTACTGAATCCAACAGTACCAATTACATTAAGAACTTATAGCACAAACTCATTGTATCTCTCATCAAAGATGGCAGAAAACATGCATTATTGTACTCTGGAGGGGAGTTTGACAAAGGATTACTCAAAAAGTACACAGTAAAAGTACTTGATTGTACCTTTGGTAGCTAGTCCAAGTAGTACTGAATCCAACAGTACCAATATCATTAAGAAATATTGCACAAAATCATTTTATCTCTCATCAAAGATGGCAGAAAACATGCATTATTGTACTCTGGAGGGGAGTTTGACAAAGGATTACTCAAAAAGTACACAGTAAAAGTACTTCATTGTACTCGTGCTACTAGTCCAAGTAGTACTGAATCCAACAGTACCAATTACATTAAGAACTTATTGCACGAAATCATTTTATCTCTCATCAAAGATGGCAGAAAACATGCATTATTGTACTCTGGAGGGGAGTTTGACAAAGGATTACTCAAAAAGTACACAGTAAAAGTACTTGATTGTACTCGTGCTACTAGTCCAAGTAGTACTGAATCCAACAGTACCAATTACATTAAGAACTTATAGCACAAAATCATTTTATCTCTCATCAAAGATGGCAGAAAACATGCATTATTGTACTCTGGAGGGGAGTTTGAGAAAGGATTACTCAAAAAGTACACAGTAAAAGTACTTGATTGTACCTTTGGTAGTAGTCCAAGTAGTACTGAATCCAACAGTACCAATATCATTAAGAACTTATTGCACGAAATTATTTTATCTCTCATCAAAGATGGCAGAAAACATGCATTATTGTACTCTGGGGGAGTTTGACAAAGGATTACTCAAAAAGTACACAGTAAAAGTACTTCATTGTACTCGTGCTACTAGTCCAAGTAGTACTGAATCCAACAGTACCAATTACATTAAGAACTTATAGCACAAACTCATTTTATCTCTCATCAAAGATGGCAGAAAACATGCATTATTGTACTCTGGAGGGAGTTTGACAAAGGATTACTCAAAAAGTACACAGTAAAAGTACTTGATTGTACCTGTGGTAGTAGTCCAAGTAGTACTGAATCCAACAGTACCAATTTCATTAAGAACTTATTGCACGAAATCATTTTATCTCTCATCAAAGATGGCAGAAAACATGCATTATTGTACTCTGGAGGGGAGTTTCGAGAAAGGATTACTCAAAAAGTACACAGTAAAAGTACTTGATTGTACCTTTGGTAGCAGTCCAAGTAGTACTGAATCCAACAGTACCAATATCATTAAGAAATGATTGCACGAAATCATTTTATCTCTCATCAAAGATGGCAGAAAACATGCATTATTGTACTCTGGAGGGGAGTTTGACAAAGGATTACTCAAAAAGTACACAGTAAAAGTACTTCATTGTACTCGTGCTACTAGTCCAAGTAGTACTGAATCCAACAGTACCAATTACATTAAGAACTTATTGCACGAAATCATTTTATCTCTCATCAAAGATGGCAGAAAACATGCATTATTGTACTCTGGAGGGGAGTTTGACAAAGGATTACTCAAAAAGTACACAGTAAAAGTACTTTATTGTACTCGTGCTACTAGTCCAAGTAGTACTGAATCCAACAGTACCAATTACATTAAGAACTTATAGCACAAAATCATTTTATCTCTCATCAAAGATGGCAGAAAACATGCATTATTGTACTCTGGAGGGGAGTTTGAGAAAGGATTACTCAAAAAGTACACAGTAAAAGTACTTGATTGTACCTTTGGTAGTAGTCCAAGTAGTACTGAATCCAACAGTACCAATATCATTAAGAACTTATTGCACGAAATTATTTTATCTCTCATCAAAGATGGCAGAAAACATGCATTATTGTACTCTGGAGGGGAGTTTGACAAAGGATTACTCAAAAAGTACACAGTAAAAGTACTTGATTGTACCTTTGGTAGTGGTCCAAGTAGTACTGAATCCAACAGTACCAATATCATTAAGAACTTATTGCACGAAATTATTTTATCTCTCATCAAAGATGGCAGAAAACATGCATTATTGTACTCTGGAGGGGAGTTTGACAAAGGATTACTCAAAAAGTACACAGTAAAAGTACTTCATTGTACTCGTGCTACTAGTCCAAGTAGTACTGAATCCAACAGTACCAATTACATTAAGAACTTATAGCACAAAATCATTTTATCTCAAATCAAAGATGGCAGAAAACATGCATTATTGTACTCTGGAGGGGAGTTTGACAGGGATTACTCAAAAAGTACAAAGTAAAAGTACTTGATTGTACTTTTGGTAGTAGTCCAAGTAGTACTGAATCCAACAGTACCAATATCATTAAGAACTTATAGCACAAAATCATTTTATCTCTCATCAAAGATGGCAGAAAACATGCATTATTGTACTCTGGAGGGGAGTTTGACAAAGGATTACTCAAAAAGTACACAGGAAAAGTACTTGATTGTACTTTTGGTAGTAGTCCAAGTAGTACTGAATCCAACAGTACCAATATCATTAAGAACTTATTGCACGAAATCATTTTATCTCTCATCAAAGATGGCAGAAAACATGCATTATTGTACTCTGGAGGGGAGTTTGAGAAAGGATTACTCAAAAAGTACACAGTAAAAGTACTTGATTGTACCTTTGGTAGTAGTCCAAGTAGTACTGAATCCAACAGTACCAATATCATTAAGAACTTATTGCACGAAATCATTTTATCTCTCATCAAAGATGGCAGAAAACATGCATTATTGTACTCTGGGGGAGTTTGACAAAGGATTACTCAAAAAGTACACAGTAAAAGTACTTGATTGTACCTTTGGTAGTAGTCCAAGTAGTACTGAATCCAACAGTACCAATATCATTAAGAACTTATTGCACGAAATCATTTTATCTCTCATCAAAGATGGCAGAAAACATGCATTATTGTACTCTGGAGGGGAGTTTGACAAAGGATTACTCAAAAAGTACACAGTAAAAGTACTTCATTGTACTCGTGCTACTAGTCCAAGTAGTACTGAATCCAACAGTACCAATTACATTAAGAACTTATAGCACAAAATCATTTTATCTCAAATCAAAGATGGCAGAAAACATGCATTATTGTACTCTGGAGGGGAGTTTGACAAGGGGATTACTCAAAAAGTACAAAGTAAAAGTACTTGATTGTACTTTTGGTAGTAGTCCAAGTAGTACTGAATCCAACAGTACCAATATCATTAAGAACTTATTGCACAAAATCATTTTATCTCTCATCAAAGATGGCAGAAAACATGCATTATTGTACTCTGGAGGGGAGTTTGACAAAGGATTACTCAAAAAGTACACAGTAAAAGTACTTGATTGTACCTTTGGTAGTAGTCCAAGTAGTACTGAATCCAACAGTACCAATATCATTAAGAACTTATTGCACGAAATCATTTTATCTCTCATCAAAGATGGCAGAAAACATGCATTATTGTACTCTGGAGGGGAGTTTGAGAAAGGATTACTCAAAAAGTACACAGTAAAAGTACTTCATTGTACTCGTGCTACTAGTCCAAGTAGTACTGAATCCAACAGTACCAATTACATTAAGAACTTATAGCACAAATCATTTTATCTCTCATCAAAGATGGCAGAAAACATGCATTATTGTACTCTGGAGGGGAGTTTGACAAAGGATTACTCAAAAAGTACACAGTAAAAGTACTTGATTGTACTTTTGGTAGTAGTCCAAGTAGTACTGAATCCAACAGTACCAATATCATTAAGAACTTATAGCACAAAATCATTTTATCTCAAATCAAAGATGGCAGAAAACATGCATTATTGTACTCTGGAGGGGAGTTTGACAGGGGATTACTCAAAAAGTACACAGGAAAAGTACTTGATTGTACTTTTGGTAGTAGTCCAAGTAGTACTGAATCCAACAGTACCAATATCATTAAGAACTTATTGCACGAAATCATTTTATCTCTCATCAAAGATGGCAGAAAACATGCATTATTGTACTCTGGAGGGGAGTTTGAGAAAGGATTACTCAAAAAGTACACAGTAAAAGTACTTGATTGTACCTTTGGTAGTAGTCCAAGTAGTACTGAATCCAACAGTACCAATATCATTAAGAACTTATTGCACGAAATCATTTTATCTCTCATCAAAGATGGCAGAAAACATGCATTATTGTACTCTGGGGGAGTTTGACAAAGGATTACTCAAAAAGTACACAGTAAAAGTACTTGATTGTACCTTTGGTAGTAGTCCAAGTAGTACTGAATCCAACAGTACCAATATCATTAAGAACTTATTGCACGAAATCATTTTATCTCTCATCAAAGATGGCAGAAAACATGCATTATTGTACTCTGGAGGGGAGTTTGACAAAGGATTACTCAAAAAGTACACAGTAAAAGTACTTCATTGTACTCGTGCTACTAGTCCAAGTAGTACTGAATCCAACAGTACCAATTACATTAAGAACTTATAGCACAAAATCATTTTATCTCAAATCAAAGATGGCAGAAAACATGCATTATTGTACTCTGGAGGGGAGTTTGACAGGGGATTACTCAAAAAGTACAAAGTAAAAGTACTTGATTGTACTTTTGGTAGTAGTCCAAGTAGTACTGAATCCAACAGTACCAATATCATTAAGAACTTATTGCACGAAATCATTTTATCTCTCATCAAAGATGGCAGAAAACATGCATTATTGTACTCTGGGGGGAGTTTGACAAAGGATTACTCAAAAAGTACACAGTAAAAGTACTTGATTGTACCTTTGGTAGTAGTCCAAGTAGTACTGAATCCAACAGTACCAATATCATTAAGAACTTATTGCACGAAATCATTTTATCTCTCATCAAAGATGGCAGAAAACATGCATTATTGTACTCTGGAGGGGAGTTTGAGAAAGGATTACTCAAAAAGTACACAGTAAAAGTACTTCATTGTACTCGTGCTACTAGTCCAAGTAGTACTGAATCCAACAGTACCAATTACAATAAGAACTTATAGCACAAAATCATTTTATCTCTCATCAAAGATGGCAGAAAACATGCATTATTGTACTCTGGAGGGGAGTTTGACAAGGGGATTACTCAAAAAGTACAAAGTAAAAGTACTTGATTGTACTTTGGTAGTAGTCCAAGTAGTACTGAATCCAACAGTACCAATATCATTAAGAACTTATTGCACGAAATCATTTTATCTCTCATCAAAGATGGCAGAAAACATGCATTATTGTACTCTGGGGGAGTTTGACAAAGGATTACTCAAAAAGTACACAGTAAAAGTACTTCATTGTACTCGTGCTACTAGTCCAAGTAGTACTGAATCCAACAGTACCAATTACATTAAGAACTTATAGCACAAAATCATTTTATCTCTCATCAAAGATGGCAGAAAACATGCATTATTGTACTCTGGAGGGGAGTTTGACAAAGGATTACTCAAAAAGTACACAGTAAAAGTACTTGATTGTACCTGTGGTAGTAGTCCAAGTAGTACTGAATCCAACAGTACCAATATCATTAAGAACTTATTGCACGAAATAATTTTATCTCTCATCAAAGATGGCAGAAAACATGCATTATTGTACTCTGGAGGGGAGTTTGACAAAGGATTACTCAAAAAGTACACAGTAAAAGTACTTGATTGTACCTTTGGTAGCTAGTCCAAGTAGTACTGAATCCAACAGTACCAATATCATTAAGAAACTTATTGCACGAAATCATTTTATCTCTCATCAAAGATGGCAGAAAACATGCATTATTGTACTCTGGAGGGGAGTTTGACAAAGGATTACTCAAAAAGTACACAGTAAAAGTACTTCATTGTACTCGTGCTACTAGTCCAAGTAGTACTGAATCCAACAGTACCAATTACATTAAGAACTTATTGCACGAAATCATTTTATCTCCAATCAAAGATGGCAGAAAACATGCATTATTGTACTCTGGAGGGGAGTTTGACAAAGGATTACTCAAAAAGTACACAGTAAAAGTACTTGATTGTACTTTTGGTAGTAGTCCAAGTAGTACTGAATCCAACAGTACCAATATCATTAAGAACTTATAGCACAAAATCATTTTATCTCACATCAAAGATGGCAGAAAACATGCATTATTGTACTCTGGAGGGGAGTTTGACAAGGGGATTACTCAAAAAGTACAAAGGAAAAGTACTTGATTGTACTTTTGGTAGTAGTCCAAGTAGTACTGAATCCAACAGTACCAACATCATTAAGAACTTATTGCACGAAATCATTTTATCTCTCATCAAAGATGGCAGAAAACATGCATTATTGTACTCTGGAGGGGAGTTTGAGAAAGGATTACTCAAAAAGTACACAGTAAAAGTACTTGATTGTACCTTTGGTAGTAGTCCAAGTAGTACTGAATCCAACAGTACCAATATCATTAAGAACTTATTGCACGAAATAATTTTATCTCTCATCAAAGATGGCAGAAAACATGCATTATTGTACTCTGGGGGGAGTTTGACAAAGGATTACTCAAAAAGTACACAGTAAAAGTACTTGATTGTACCTTTGGTAGTAGTCCAAGTAGTACTGAATCCAACAGTACCAATATCATTAAGAACTTATTGCACGAAATCATTTTATCTCTCATCAAAGATGGCAGAAAACATGCATTATTGTACTCTGGAGGGGAGTTTGACAAAGGATTACTCAAAAAGTACACAGTAAAAGTACTTCATTGTACTCGTGCTACTAGTCCAAGTAGTACTGAATCCAACAGTACCAATTACATTAAGAACTTATAGCACAAAATCATTTTATCTCACATCAAAGATGGCAGAAAACATGCATTATTGTACTCTGGAGGGGAGTTTGACAGAGGATTACTCAAAAAGTACACAGTAAAAGTACTTGATTGTACTTTGGTAGTAGTCCAAGTAGTACTGAATCCAACAGTACCAATATCATTAAGAACTTATTGCACGAAATCATTTTATCTCTCATCAAAGATGGCAGAAAACATGCATTATTGTACTCTGGGGGAGTTTGACAAAGGATTACTCAAAAAGTACACAGTAAAAGTACTTGATTGTACCTTTGGTAGTAGTCCAAGTAGTACTGAATCCAACAGTACCAATATCATTAAGAACTTATTGCACGAAATCATTTTATCTCTCATCAAAGATGGCAGAAAACATGCATTATTGTACTCTGGAGGGGAGTTTGAGAAAGGATTACTCAAAAAGTACACAGTAAAAGTACTTCATTGTACTCGTGCTACTAGTCCAAGTAGTACTGAATCCAACAGTACCAATTACATTAAGAACTTATAGCACAAAATCATTTTATCTCACATCAAAGATGGCAGAAAACATGCATTATTGTACTCTGGAGGGGAGTTTGACAAGGGATTACTCAAAAAGTACACAGTAAAAGTACTTGATTGTACTTTTGGTAGTAGTCCAAGTAGTACTGAATCCAACAGTACCAACATCATTAAGAACTTATTGCACGAAATCATTTTATCTCTCATCAAAGATGGCAGAAAACATGCATTATTGTACTCTGGAGGGGAGTTTGAGAAAGGATTACTCAAAAAGTACACAGTAAAAGTACTTGATTGTACCTTTGGTAGTAGTCCAAGTAGTACTGAATCCAACAGTACCAATTACATTAAGAACTTATAGCACAAAATCATTTTATCTCTCATCAAAGATGGCAGAAAACATGCATTATTGTACTCTGGAGGGGAGTTTGACAAAGGATTACTCAAAAAGTACACAGTAAAAGTACTTGATTGTACTTTGGTAGTAGTCCAAGTAGTACTGAATCCAACAGTACCAATATCATTAAGAACTTATTGCACGAAATCATTTTATCTCTCATCAAAGATGGCAGAAAACATGCATTATTGTACTCTGGGGGGAGTTTGACAAAGGATTACTCAAAAAGTACACAGTAAAAGTACTTGATTGTACCTTTGGTAGTAGTCCAAGTAGTACTGAATCCAACAGTACCAATATCATTAAGAACTTATTGCACGAAATCATTTTATCTCTCATCAAAGATGGCAGAAAACATGCATTATTGTACTCTGGAGGGGAGTTTGAGAAAGGATTACTCAAAAAGTACACAGTAAAAGTACTTCATTGTACTCGTGCTACTAGTCCAAGTAGTACTGAATCCAACAGTACCAATTACATTAAGAACTTATAGCACAAAATCATTTTATCTCTCATCAAAGATGGCAGAAAACATGCATTATTGTACTCTGGAGGGGAGTTTGACAAAGGATTACTCAAAAAGTACACAGTAAAAGTACTTGATTGTACCTGTGGTAGTAGTCCAAGTAGTACTGAATCCAACAGTACCAATATCATTAAGAACTTATTGCACGAAATCATTTTATCTCTCATCAAAGATGGCAGAAAACATGCATTATTGTACTCTGGAGGGGAGTTTGAGAAAGGATTACTCAAAAAGTACACAGTAAAAGTACTTGATTGTACCTTTGGTAGTAGTCCAAGTAGTACTGAATCCAACAGTACCAATATCATTAAGAACTTATTGCACGAAATCATTTTATCTCTCATCAAAGATGGCAGAAAACATGCATTATTGTACTCTGGAGGGGAGTTTGACAAAGGATTACTCAAAAAGTACACAGTAAAAGTACTTGATTGTACCTTTGGTAGTAGTCCAAGTAGTACTGAATCCAACAGTACCAATATCATTAAGAACTTATTGCACGAAATCATTTTATCTCTCATCAAAGATGGCAGAAAACATGCATTATTGTACTCTGGAGGGGAGTTTGACAAAGGATTACTCAAAAAGTACACAGTAAAAGTACTTCATTGTACTCGTGCTACTAGTCCAAGTAGTACTGAATCCAACAGTACCAATTACATTAAGAACTTATAGCACAAAATCATTTTATCTCTAAATCAAAGATGGCAGAAAACATGCATTATTGTACTCTGGAGGGGAGTTTGACAAGGGGATTACTCAAAAAGTACACAGGAAAAGTACTTGATTGTACTTTGGTAGTAGTCCAAGTAGTACTGAATCCAACAGTACCAACATCATTAAGAACTTATTGCACGAAATCATTTTATCTCTCATCAAAGATGGCAGAAAACATGCATTATTGTACTCTGGAGGGAGTTTGAGAAAGGATTACTCAAAAAGTACACAGTAAAAGTACTTGATTGTACCTTTGGTAGTAGTCCAAGTAGTACTGAATCCAACAGTACCAATATCATTAAGAACTTATTGCACGAAATCATTTTATCTCTCATCAAAGATGGCAGAAAACATGCATTATTGTACTCTGGGGGAGTTTGACAAAGGATTACTCAAAAAGTACACAGTAAAAGTACTTGATTGTACCTTTGGTAGTAGTCCAAGTAGTACTGAATCCAACAGTACCAATATCATTAAGAACTTATTGCACGAAATCATTTTATCTCTCATCAAAGATGGCAGAAAACATGCATTATTGTACTCTGGAGGGGAGTTTGATAAAGGATTACTCAAAAAGTACACAGTAAAAGTACTTCATTGTACTCGTGCTACTAGTCCAAGTAGTACTGAATCCAACAGTACCAATTACATTAAGAACTTATAGCACAAAATCATTTTATCTCAAATCAAAGATGGCAGAAAACATGCATTATTGTACTCTGGAGGGGAGTTTGACAGGGATTACTCAAAAAGTACAAAGTAAAAGTACTTGATTGTACTTTTGGTAGTAGTCCAAGTAGTACTGAATCCAACAGTACCAATATCATTAAGAAACTTATTGCACGAAATCATTTTATCTCTCATCAAAGATGGCAGAAAACATGCATTATTGTACTCTGGGGAGTTTGACAAAGGATTACTCAAAAAGTACACAGTAAAAGTACTTGATTGTACTTTGGTAGTAGTCCAAGTAGTACTGAATCCAACAGTACCAATATCATTAAGAACTTATTGCACGAAATCATTTTATCTCTCATCAAAGATGGCAGAAAACATGCATTATTGTACTCTGGAGGGGAGTTTGACAAAGGATTACTCAAAAAGTACACAGTAAAAGTACTTCATTGTACTCGTGCTACTAGTCCAAGTAGTACTGAATCCAACAGTACCAATTACAATAAGAACTTATAGCACAAAATCATTTTATCTCAAATCAAAGATGGCAGAAAACATGCATTATTGTACTCTGGAGGGGAGTTTGACAAAGGATTACTCAAAAAGTACACAGTAAAAGTACTTGATTGTACTTTTGGTAGTAGTCCAAGTAGTACTGAATCCAACAGTACCAATATCATTAAGAACTTATTGCACGAAATCATTTTATCTCTCATCAAAGATGGCAGAAAACATGCATTATTGTACTCTGGAGGGGAGTTTGACAAAGGATTACTCAAAAAGTACACAGTAAAAGTACTTGATTGTACCTTTGGTAGTAGTCCAAGTAGTACTGAATCCAACAGTACCAATATCATTAAGAACTTATTGCACGAAATCATTTTATCTCTCATCAAAGATGGCAGAAAACATGCATTATTGTACTCTGGAGGGGAGTTTGACAAAGGATTACTCAAAAAGTACACAGTAAAAGTACTTCATTGTACTCGTGCTACTAGTCCAAGTAGTACTGAATCCAACAGTACCAATTACAATAAGAACTTATAGCACAAAATCATTTTATCTCAAATCAAAGATGGCAGAAAACATGCATTATTGTACTCTGGAGGGGAGTTTGACAAGGGGATTACTCAAAAAGTACACAGTAAAAGTACTTGATTGTACTTTTGGTAGTAGTCCAAGTAGTACTGAATCCAACAGTACCAATATCATTAAGAACTTATTGCACGAAATCATTTTATCTCTCATCAAAGATGGCAGAAAACATGCATTATTGTACTCTGGAGGGGAGTTTGACAAAGGATTACTCAAAAAGTACACAGTAAAAGTACTTCATTGTACTCGTGCTACTAGTCCAAGTAGTACTGAATCCAACAGTACCAATATCATTAAGAACTTATTGCACGAAATCATTTTATCTCTCATCAAAGATGGCAGAAAACATGCATTATTGTACTCTGGAGGGGAGTTTGACAAAGGATTACTCAAAAAGTACACAGTAAAAGTACTTGATTGTACTCGTGCTACTAGTCCAAGTAGTACTGAATCCAACAGTACCAATTACATTAAGAACTTATAGCACAAAATCATTTTATCTCAAATCAAAGATGGCAGAAAACATGCATTATTGTACTCTGGAGGGGAGTTTGACAAAGGGATTACTCAAAAAGTACACAGTAAAAGTACTTGATTGTACTTTGGTAGTAGTCCAAGTAGTACTGAATCCAACAGTACCAATATCATTAAGAACTTATTGCACGAAATCATTTTATCTCTCATCAAAGATGGCAGAAAACATGCATTATTGTACTCTGGAGGGGAGTTTGACAAAGGATTACTCAAAAAGTACACAGTAAAAGTACTTCATTGTACTCGTGCTACTAGTCCAAGTAGTACTGAATCCAACAGTACCAATTACATTAAGAACTTATAGCACAAAATCATTTTATCTCAAAATCAAAGATGGCAGAAAACATGCATTATTGTACTCTGGAGGGGAGTTTGACAAAGGATTACTCAAAAAGTACACAGGAAAAGTACTTGATTGTACTTTTGGTAGTAGTCCAAGTAGTACTGAATCCAACAGTACCAATATCATTAAGAACTTATTGCACGAAATCATTTTATCTCTCATCAAAGATGGCAGAAAACATGCATTATTGTACTCTGGAGGGGAGTTTGACAAAGGATTACTCAAAAAGTACACAGTAAAAGTACTTGATTGTACCTTTGGTAGTAGTCCAAGTAGTACTGAATCCAACAGTACCAATATCATTAAGAACTTATTGCACGAAATCATTTTATCTCTCATCAAAGATGGCAGAAAACATGCATTATTGTACTCTGGAGGGGAGTTTGACAAAGGACTACTCAAAAGTACACAGTAAAAGTACTTCATTGTACTCGTGCTACTAGTCCAAGTAGTACTGAATCCAACAGTACCAATTACATTAAGAACTTATAGCACAAAATCATTTTATCTCTCATCAAAGATGGCAGAAAACATGCATTATTGTACTCTGGAGGGGAGTTTGACAAAGGATTACTCAAAAAGTACACAGTAAAAGTACTTGATTGTACTCGTGCTAGTAGTCCAAGTAGTACTGAATCCAACAGTACCAATTATCATTAAGAACTTATTGCACGAAATCATTTTATCTCTCATCAAAGATGGCAGAAAACATGCATTATTGTACTCTGGAGGGGAGTTTGAGAAAGGATTACTCAAAAAGTACACAGTAAAAGTACTTGATTGTACCTTTGGTAGTAGTCCAAGTAGTACTGAATCCAACAGTACCAATATCATTAAGAAACTTATTGCACGAAATCATTTTATCTCTCATCAAAGATGGCAGAAAACATGCATTATTGTACTCTGGAGGGGAGTTTGACAAAGGATTACTCAAAAAGTACACAGTAAAAGTACTTGATTGTACTTTTGGTAGTAGTCCAAGTAGTACTGAATCCAACAGTACCAATTACATTAAGAACTTATTGCACGAAATCATTTTATCTCTCATCAAAGATGGCAGAAAACATGCATTATTGTACTCTGGAGGGGAGTTTGAGAAAGGATTACTCAAAAAGTACACAGTAAAAGTACTTGATTGTACCTTTGGTAGTAGTCCAAGTAGTACTGAATCCAACAGTACCAATATCATTAAGAACTTATTGCACGAAATCATTTTATCTCTCATCAAAGATGGCAGAAAACATGCATTATTGTACTCTGGGGGAGTTTGACAAAGGATTACTCAAAAAGTACACAGTAAAAGTACTTGATTGTACCTTTGGTAGTAGTCCAAGTAGTACTGAATCCAACAGTACCAATATCATTAAGAACTTATTGCACGAAATCATTTTATCTCTCATCAAAGATGGCAGAAAACATGCATTATTGTACTCTGGAGGGGAGTTTGACAAAGGATTACTCAAAAAGTACACAGTAAAAGTACTTCATTGTACTCGTGCTACTAGTCCAAGTAGTACTGAATCCAACAGTACCAATTACATTAAGAACTTATAGCACAAAATCATTTTATCTCTCATCAAAGATGGCAGAAAACATGCATTATTGTACTCTGGAGGGGAGTTTGACAAGGGATTACTCAAAAAGTACACAGTAAAAGTACTTGATTGTACTTTTGGTAGTAGTCCAAGTAGTACTGAATCCAACAGTACCAATATCATTAAGAACTTATTGCACGAAATCATTTTATCTCTCATCAAAGATGGCAGAAAACATGCATTATTGTACTCTGGGGGAGTTTGACAAAGGATTACTCAAAAAGTACACAGTAAAAGTACTTGATTGTACTTTGGTAGTAGTCCAAGTAGTACTGAATCCAACAGTACCAATATCATTAAGAACTTATTGCACGAAATCATTTTATCTCTCATCAAAGATGGCAGAAAACATGCATTATTGTACTCTGGAGGGGAGTTTGACAAAGGATTACTCAAAAAGTACACAGTAAAAGTACTTGATTGTACTTTTGGTAGTAGTCCAAGTAGTACTGAATCCAACAGTACCAATATCATTAAGAACTTATTGCACGAAATCATTTTATCTCTCATCAAAGATGGCAGAAAACATGCATTATTGTACTCTGGAGGGGAGTTTGACAAGGGATTACTCAAAAAGTACACAGTAAAAGTACTTGATTGTACCTTTGGTAGTAGTCCAAGTAGTACTGAATCCAACAGTACCAATATCATTAAGAACTTATTGCACAAAATCATTTTATCTCTCATCAAAGATGGCAGAAAACATGCATTATTGTACTCTGGAGGGGAGTTTGACAAAGGATTACTCAAAAAGTACACAGTAAAAGTACTTCATTGTACTCGTGCTACTAGTCCAAGTAGTACTGAATCCAACAGTACCAATACAATAAGAACTTATAGCACAAAATCATTTTATCTCACATCAAAGATGGCAGAAAACATGCATTATTGTACTCTGGAGGGGAGTTTGACAAGGGGATTACTCAAAAAGTACACAGTAAAAGTACTTGATTGTACTTTGGTAGTAGTCCAAGTAGTACTGAATCCAACAGTACCAATATCATTAAGAACTTATTGCACGAAATCATTTTATCTCTCATCAAAGATGGCAGAAAACATGCATTATTGTACTCTGGGGGAGTTTGACAAAGGATTACTCAAAAAGTACACAGTAAAAGTACTTCATTGTACTCGTGCTACTAGTCCAAGTAGTACTGAATCCAACAGTACCAATTACATTAAGAACTTATAGCACAAAATCATTTTATCTCAAAATCAAAGATGGCAGAAAACATGCATTATTGTACTCTGGAGGGGAGTTTGACAAAGGATTACTCAAAAAGTACAAAGTAAAAGTACTTGATTGTACTTTGGTAGTAGTCCAAGTAGTACTGAATCCAACAGTACCAATATCATTAAGAACTTATTGCACGAAATCATTTTATCTCTCATCAAAGATGGCAGAAAACATGCATTATTGTACTCTGGAGGGGAGTTTGAGAAAGGATTACTCAAAAAGTACACAGTAAAAGTACTTGATTGTACCTTTGGTAGTAGTCCAAGTAGTACTGAATCCAACAGTACCAATATCATTAAGAACTTATTGCACGAAATCATTTTATCTCTCATCAAAGATGGCAGAAAACATGCATTATTGTACTCTGGAGGGGAGTTTGACAAAGGATTACTCAAAAAGTACACAGTAAAAGTACTTGATTGTACTCTTTGGTAGTAGTCCAAGTAGTACTGAATCCAACAGTA
>JAULUE010000100.1:0-20710 GCA_036324585.1 Champsocephalus esox | reverse complement strand
CGCGCCGCGCGCCGCGCGCGCCGCGCGCGCCCGCGCGCGCCGCGCGCCGCGCCGCGCGCGCCGCGCGCGCGCGCCGCGCCGCGCGCGCCGCGCCGCGCGCGCGCCGCGCGCCGCCCGCGCGACGCGCGCCCGCGCGCGCCGCCGCCGCGCCGCGCGCCGCGCCGCGCGCGCGCGCGCCGCGCGCGCGCCGCGCGCGCGCGCCGCGCGCGCCGCCGCGCCGCGACGCGCCGCGCGCGCGCGCCGCGCGCCCGCGCGCGCCGCCGCGCGCGCGCCGCGCCGCCGCGCCGACGCGCGCGCCGCGCGCGCCGCCGCGCCGCGCGCGCCGCGCGCGCGCGCCGCGACGCGCGCCGCGCGCGCGCGCCGCGCGCCGCCGCGCCGCGCGCCGCGCGCCGCGCGACGCGCGCGCGCCCGCGCCGCGCGCGCGCGCGCCGCGACCGCGCGCGCGCCGCGCCGCGCCGCGCGCGACGCGCGCGCGCCGCGCCGCGCGCGCGCCGCGCCGCGCGCGCGCGCGACGCGCGCGCCGCCGCGCCGCGCGCGCCGCGCCGCGCGCGCGCCGCGCGCGCGCGCGCCGCGCGCCGCCGCGCGCGCGCCGCGCGCGCGCGCCGCGCGACGCCGCGCGCCGCGCGCGCGCGCCGCGCGCGCGCCGCGCCGCGCGCGCCGCGACGCGCGCCGCGCGCCGCGCGCGCGCGCCGCGCGCGCCGCGCGCGCGCGCGCGCCCGCGCCGCGACGCGCGCCGCGCGCGCCGCGCGCCGCGCCGCGCGCGCCGCGCCGCGCGCCGCGCCGCGCGCCGCGCGCGCGCGCGCCGCGCCGCGCGCGCGCGCCGCGCGCCGCGCGACGCGCGCGCGCCGCGCCGCGCGCGCCGCGCGCGCCGCGCGCCGCGCGCGCGCCGCGCCGCCGCGCGCGCCGCGCCGCCGCGCGCCGCGCGCGACGCGCCGCGCGCCGCGCGCGACGCGCCGCGCGCCGCCGCGCGCCGCGCGCCGCGCGACGCGCGCCGCGCGCCGCGCGCGCGCCGCGCCGCCGCGCGCCGCGCGCGCGCGCCGCGCGCGCCGCGCCGCGCGCGCGCCGCGCCGCGCGCGCGCGCCGCGCCGCCGCGCCGCGCGCGCCGCGCGCGCCGCGCCGCGCCGCGCGCGCCGCGCGACGCGCGCGCCGCGACGCGCCGCGCGCGCCGCGCGCGCGCGCCGCGCGCGCGCCGCGCGCGCGCCGCGCCGCGCGCCGCGCGCGCGCCGCGCCGCCGCGCCGCGCGCGCGCCGCGCGCGCGCGCCGCGCGCGCGCGACGCGCCGCGCGCGCGCCGCGCGCGCGCCGCGCGCGCCGCGCGCGCCGCGCGCCGCGCGCGCGACGCGCGCGCGCGCCGCGCCGCGCGCGCGCGCCGCGCGCGCCGCGCGCGCGCCGCGCGACGCCGCGCGCGCGCGCCCGCGCGCGCCGCGCGCCGCGACGCGCGCGCCGCGCGCGCCGCGCGCGCGACCGCGCCGCGCGCGCCGCGCGCGCGCGCGCCGCGCCGCGCGCGCCGCGCGCGCGCCGCGCGCCGCGCGCGCGCGCCGCGACGCGCCGCCGCGCGCGCCGCGCCGCGCGCGCCGCGCCGCGCGCGCGCCGCGCGCGCGCGCCGCGCGCGCCGCCGCGCGCCGCGCGCCGCGCCGCGCGCGCCGCGCCGCGCGCGCCGCCGCGCGCCGCGCGCGCGCGCGCCGCGCGACGCCGCGCGCGCGCGCGCCGCGCGCGCCGCGCGCGCCGCGCGCGCCGCGCCGCGCGCGCGCGCCGCCGACGCGCCGCGCGCGCGCGCCGCGCGCCGCGACGCGCCGCGCGCGCCGCGCGCCGCGCGCGCGCCGCGCCGCGCCGCGCGCGCGCGCCGCGCCGCGCGCGCCGCGCGCCGCGCGCCGCCGCGCGCGCGCGCGCCGCGCGCGCGCGCCGCGCGCGCCGCGCGCGCGCGCCGCGCCGCGCGCGCCGCGCCGCGCGCGCCGCGCGCCGCGCGCGCCGCCGCGCCGCGACGCGCGCCGCGCGCCGCGCGCGCCGCGCGCGCGCGCCCGCGCCGCGCGCGCCGCGCCGCGCGCGCGCCGCGCCGCGCGCGCGCGCGCGCGCCGCGCGCGCGCCGCCGCGCGCGCCGCGCCGCGCGCGCGCGCCGCGCGCCGCGCGCGCGCGCGCCGCCGCGCGCGCGCGCCGCGCGCGCCGCGCGCGCGCCGCGCGCCGCGCGCCGCGCGCGCGCGCGCGCGCCGCGCGCCGCGCGACGCGCGCGCCGCGCCGCGCGCGCCGCGCGCGACGCCGCGCGCGCGCGCGCGCCGCGCGCCCGCGCGCGCGCGCCGCGCGCCGCGCGCGCCGCGCGCGCGCGCGCCGCGCCGCGCGCGCGCGCGCGCCGCGCGCGCCGCGCGCGCGCGCGCGACGCGCGCCGCGCGCCGCGCCGCGCCGCGCGCGCGCCGCGCCGCGCGCGCGCGCGCGCCGCGCCGCGCGCCGCGCGCGCGCGCCGCGCCGCGCGCCGCGCGCGCGCGCCGCCGCGCGCGCCGCGCGCGCGCGCCGCGCGCGCGCGCCGCGCGCCGCGCGCGCGCCGCGCCGCGCGCCGCGACGCGCGCGCGCGCGCGCGCGCGCGCCGCGCCGCGCGCGCGCCGCGCGCGCGCCGCGCGCGCGCGCGCGCGCCGCGCGCGCGCGCGACGCGCGCGCGCGCGCCGCGCGCGACGCGCGCCGCGCGCGCGCCGCGCGCGCGCCGCGCGCCGACGCGCGCGCGCGCCGCGCCGCGCCGCGCGCCGCGCGCGCCGCGCGCGCCGCGCGCGCGCGACGCCGCGCGCCGCGCGCGCGCCGCGCCGCGCGCGCGCCGCGCGCCGCGCGACGCGCGCGCGCGCGCCGCCGCGCGCCGCGCCGCCGCGCGCGCCGCGCGCCGCGCGCCGCGCGCGCGCGCGCCGCGCGCCGCGCGCGCGACGCGCCGCGCCGCGCCGCGCGACGCGCGCGCCCGCGCGCGCGCCGCGCCGCCGCGCGCGCCGCGCCGCGCGCGCGCCGCGCGCGCGCGCGCCGCGCGCGCGCGCCGCGCGCCCGCCGCGCGCGCGCGCGCCGCGCGCGCGCGCGCGCGCGCCGCGCGCGCCGCGCGCGCCGCGCGCGCGCGCCGCGCGCCGCGCGCGCGCGCCGCGCGCGCCGCGCGCGCGCGCGCCGCGCCGCGCGCCGCGCGCGCGCGCCGCGCGACGCGCGCCGCGCGCGCCGCGCGCCGCGCGCCGCGCGCCGCGCGCGCCGCGCGCCGCGCGCGCGCGCCGCGCCGCCGCGCGCGCGCCGCGCGCGCGCCGCGCGCCGCGCGCGCGCCGCGCCGCGCGCGCCGCGCCGCGCGCGCCGCGCGCGCGCGCCGCGCGCCGCGCCGCGCGCGCCGCGCGCGCGCGCGCGCGACGCGCCGCCGCGCGCCGCGCGCGCGCCGCGCGCCGCGCGCGCCGCGCGCGCCGCGCGCCGCCGCGCGCGCGCCGCGCGCGCGCCGCGCCGCGCGCCGCGCGCGCCGCGCGCGCGCGCGCCGCGCGCGCCGCGCGCGCGCCGCGCGCGCGCGCGCCGCCGCGCGCGCGCCGCGCGCCCGCGCGCGCGCGCGCGCCGCGCGCGCCCGCGCCGCGCGCCGCGCGCGCCGCGCGCGCGCCGCGCGCGCCGCGCGCCGCGCGCGCGCCGCGCGCGCCGCGCGCGCGCCGCGCGCCGCGCCCGCGCGCGCGCCGCGCCGCGCGCGACGCGCGCGCCGCGCGCCGCGCGCGCCGCGCGCGCGCGCCGCGCCGCGCGCGCGCCGCGCGCCGCCGCGCCGCGCGCCGCCGCGCGCGCGCCGCGCGCGCCGCGCGCGCGCCGCGCGCCGCGCGCGCGCGCGCCGCCGCGCGCGCGCGCGCCGCGCCGCGCGCGCGCGCCGCGCCGCGCGCCGCGCGCGCCGCGCCCGCGCGCCGCGCCGCGCGCGCGCGCGCCGCGCGACGCGCGCGCCGCGCCGCGCGCGCCCGCGCGCGCGCGCCGCGCCGCGCGCCGCGCGACGCCGCCGCGCGCCGCGCGCGCGCGCGCCGCGCGCCGCGCCGCGCGCGCGCCGCGCGCCGCGCGCGCGCCGCGCGCCGCGCGCGCGCGCGCCGCGCCGCGCGCGCCGCGCGCCGCGCGCGCGCCGCGCCGCCGCGCGCCGCGCGCGCGCCGCGCGCGCGCCGCGCGCGCGCGCCGCGCCGCGCCGCGCCGCGCGCGCCGCGCGCGCGACGCCGCGCGCGCGCGCGCCGCCGCGCGCCGCGCGCGCGCCGCGCGCGCGCCGCGCGCCGCGCGCGCCGCCGCGCCGCGCGCGCGCGCCGCCGCGCGCCGCGCGCGCGCCGCGCGCGCGCGCCGCGCGCGCGCCGCGCGCGCGCGCCGCGCGCCGCCCGCGCGCCGCGCGCGCGCCGCGCGCGCGCGCCGCGCGACGCGCGCGCCGCGCGCGCGCCGCGCCGCGCGCGCCGCGCGCGCGACGCGCGCGCCGCGCGCCCGCCGCGCGCGCGCGCCCGCGCGCCGCGCGCGCCGCGCCGCGCGCGCGCGCCGCGCGCGCCGCGCGCGCCGCGCCGCGCCGCGACGCCCGCGCGCCGCGCGCGCCGCGCGCGCCGCGCCGCGCGCCGCGACGCGCCGCCGCGCGCGCCGCGCCGCGCGCGCGCGCGACGCGCCGCGCGCGCGCCGCGCCGCGCGCGCGCGCGCGCCGCGCGCCGCCGACGCGCGCGCGCGCCGCGCGCGCGCGCGCGCCGCGCCGCGCCGCGCGCGCCGCGCGCGCCGCGCGCGCCGCGCGCGCGCGCGCCGCGCGCGCCGCGCCGCGCGCGCGCGCCGCGCGCCGCGCCGCGCGCGCGCCGCGCGACGCGCCGCGCGCGCGCCGCGCGCGCCGCGCGCGCGCCGCGCGCCGCGCCGCCGCGCGCGACGCGCGCCGCGCGCGCCGCGCGCCGCGCCGCGCGCGACGCGCGCGCGCGCGCCGCGCGACCGCCGCGCCCGCGCGCGCGCGCGCGCGCGCCGCGCGCCGCGCGCGCCGCGCGCGCCGCGCGCGCCGCGCCGCCGCGCGCGCCGCGCGCGCGCGCCGCGCGCGCGCCGCGCGCGCGCGCCGCGCGCCGCGCCGCGCGCCGCGCCGCGCGCGCGCCGCGCGCGCGCCGCGCGCGCCGCCGCGCGCGCGCGACGCCGCGCGCCGCGCCGCGACGCGCGCGCGCCGCCGCGCGCGCGCGCCGCGCCGCGCGCGCCGCGCGCGCGCCGCGCGCGCGCGACGCGCGCCGCGCGCCGCGCGCGCCGCGCCGCGCGCGCGCCGCGCGCCGCGCCGCGCGCGCGCGCGCGCGCGCCCGCGCCGCGCGCCGCGCGCCGCGCGCGCGCCGCGCGCGACGCGCGCGCGCCGCCGACGCGCGCCGCGCGCGCGCCGCGCGCGCCGCGCCGCGCGCCGCGCGCGCGCCGCGCCGCGCCGCGCGACCGCGCGCGCCGCGCCGCGCCGCGCGCGCGCGCGCCGCCGCGCCGCCGCGCGACGCCGCGCCGCGCGCGCGCGCCGCCGCGCCGCGCGACGCGCCGCGCGCGCGCCGCGCGCGCCCGCGCCGCGCGCGCCCGCGCCGCGCGCGCCGCGCCGCGCGCGCGCGCCGCGCGCCGCGCGCCGCGCCGCGCGCCGCGCGCGCCGCGCCGCGCCGCGCCGCGCGCCGCGCGCGCCGCGCGCCGCGCGCCGCGCGCGCCGCGCCGCGCCGCGCGCGACGCGCGCCGCGCGCCGCGCGCCGCGCGCCGCGCGCGCGCCGCGCGCGCCGCCCGCGCGCGCGCGCCGCGCGCGCCGCGCGCGCCCGCGCGCGCCGCGCGCGCGCGCGCCGCGCCGCGCGCCGACGCGCGCCGCGCCGCGCGCGCCGCGCGCGCGCGCCGCGCGCCGCGCGCGCCGCGCCGCGCGCCGCGCGCGCGCCGACGCGCGCCGCCGCGCGCGCGCGCCGCGCGCGCGCGCCGCGCGCCGCGCGCGCGACGCCGCGCGCGCCGCGCCGCGCGCGCCGCGCGCCGCGCGCGCGCCGCGCGCGCGCCGCGCGCCGCGCCGCCGCGCGACGCGCCGCGCGCGCGCGCCGCGACGCGCGCCGCGCCGCGCGCCGCCCGCGCGCCGCGCCGCGCCGCGCCGCGCGCCGCGCGCGCCGCGCCGCGCGCGCCGCGCGCCGCCGCCGCGCGCGCCGCGCCGCGCGCGCCGCGCGCCGCGCCGCGCGCCGCGCGCCGCGCGCGCCGCGCGCGCCGCGCGCGCCGCGCGCGCGCGCCGCGCCGCGCGCCCGCGCGCGCGCGCGCCCGCGCCGCGCGCGCGCCGCGCCGCGCGCGCCCGCGCGCGCCCGCGACGCGCCGCGCCGCGCGCCGCCGCGCGCGCCGCGCGCGCGCGCCGCGACGCGCCGCGCCGCGCGCCGCGCGCCGCCGCGCGCCGCCGCGCGCGCGCCGCGCCGCCGCGCCGCGCGCGCCGCGCGCGCGCCGCCGCGCGCGCGCCGCGCGCGCGCGCCCGCGCCGCGCGCGCGCGCCCGCGCCGCGCGCGCCGCGCGCGCCGCGCCGCGCGCCGCCGCGCGCGCCGCGCGCGCGCCGCGCGCGCCGCGACGCGCGCGCCGCGCGCGCGCCGCGCCGCGCGCGCGCGCCGCCGCGCGCGCGCCGCGCGCGCCGCGACGCGCGCCGCGCCGCGCGCGCGCCGCGCGCCGCGCGCCGCGCGACGCGCCGCGCCGCGCGCGCGCCGCGCGCGCGCGCGCCGCGCGCCGCGCGCGCCGCGCGCCGCGCCGCGCGCCGCGCGCGCGCCGCGCGCGCGCCGCGCCGCGCGCGACGCGCCGCGCCGCGCGCGCGCCGCGCGCGCCGCGCGCGCCGCGCGCCGCGCGCGCGCGCGCGCCGCGCGCCGCCGCGCGCGCGCGCCGCGCGCCGCGCCGCGCGCCGCCGCGCGCGCGCCGCGCGACGCGCGCCGCGCGCGCGCCGCCGCGCGCGCGACGCGCGCCGCGCGCGCGCCGCGCCGCCGCGCCGCGCGCGCCGCGCGCCGCGCGCGCCGCGCCGCGACGCGCGCGCCGCCGCGCCGCGCGCGCGCGCCGCGCGCCGCCGCGCGCGCGCCGCGCCGCGCCGCGCGCCGCGCCGCGCGCCGCGCGCGCGCCGCGCGCGCGCGCCCGCGCCGCGCGCGCCGCGCCGCGCGCGACGCGCGCGCCGCCGCGCCGCGCGCGCCGCGCGCCGCGCGCCGCCGCGCGCCGCGCCGCGCCGCGCGCGCGCGCCGCGCGCGCCGCGCGCGCCGACGCGCGCCGCGCCGCGCGCGCGCCGCGCGCGCGCCGCGCGCCGCGCGCGCCGCCGCGCGCCGCGCGCCGCGCGCGCCGCGCGCGCGCGCGCCGCGCGCGCGCCGCGCCGCGCGCGCCGCGCGCCGCGCGCCGCGCGCGCGCCGCCGCGCGCCGCGCGCGCCGCGCGCGCGCGCGCCGCGCCGCGCGCCGCGCGCGCGCGCGCCGCGCGCGCCGCCGCGCGACGCCGCGCGCGCGCCGCGCGCGCCGCGCCGCCGCGCGCCGCGCCGCGCCGCGCCGCGCGCGCGACGCGCCGCGCGCGCCGCGCGCGCCGCGCGCCGCCGCGCCGCGCGCGCGCCGCGCCGCGCGCGCGCCGCGCGCCGCCGCGCGCCGCGCGCGACGCGCGCCGCGCGCGCGCGCGCGCCGCGCCGCGCGCGCGCCGCGCGCGCCGCGCCCGCGCGCGCGCGCGCGCCGCGCGCGCGCCCGCGCGCGCGCGCGCCGCGCGCCGCGCCGCGCGCGCGCCGCGCCGCGCGCGCGCGCCGCCGCGCGCCGCGCGCGCGCGCCGCGCGCGCCGCGCGCCGCGCCGCGCGCGCCGCGCGCGCGCGCGCGCGACCGCCGCGCGCCCGCGCCGCCGCGCGCGCCGCGCGCGCCGCCGCGCGCCGCCGCGCCGCGCGCCGCGCGCGCCGCGCGCGCGCCGCGCGCCGCCGCCGCGCGCGCGCGCCGCGCCGCGCGCCGCGCGCGCCGCGCCGCGCGCCGCGCGCCGCGCGCGCCGCGCGCGCCGCGCGCCGCGCCGCGCGCGCGCGCCGCGCCGCGCGCGCGCGCCCGCGCGCGCGCGCCGCGCGCCGCGCGCCGCGCCGCGCGCGCGCGCGCGCCGCGCCGCGCGCCGCCGCGCGCGCGCCGCGCGCGCCGCGCGCCGCCGCGCGCGCCGCGCGCGCGCCGCGCCGCCGCGCCGCGCGCCGCGCCGCGCGCGCCGCGCGCGCCGCGCGCGCGCCGCGCCGCGCGCGCGCCGCGCGCCGCGCGCGCCGCGCGCCCGCGCGCGCCGCGCCGCGCGCCGCGCGCCGCGCGCGCGCGCCGCGCGCGCCGCGCGCCGCGCGCCGCGCGCGCCGCGCGCGCGACGCGCCGCGCGCGCGCCGCGCGCCGCGCGCCGCGCCGCGCGCCGCGCCGCGCGCGCGCCGCGCGCGCGCCGCGCGCCGCGCGCGCGCCGCGCCGCGCGCGCCGCGCGCCGCGCGCGACGCCGCGCGCGCGCGCCGCGCGCCGCGCCGCGCGCGACGCCGCGCGCGCCGCGCGCGCCCGCGCGCCGCCGCGCGCGCCGCGCGCCGCGCCGCGCGACGCCGCGCCGCGCCGCGCGCCGCGCCGCGCGCGCGCCCGCGCGCGCCGCCGCGCGCGCGCCGCGCGCGACGCGCGCCGCGCGCCGCGCGCGCGCGCCGCGCGACGCCGCGCGCCGCGCCGCGCGCGCGCCGCGCCGCGCGCCGCGCGACGCGCGCCGCGCCGCGCGCGCCGCGCCGCGCGCCGCGCGCGCCGCGCGCGCGCCGCGCGCCGCGCCGCGCCGCGCGCGCCGCGCCGCGCGCCGCGCCGCGCCGCGCCGCGCGCGCCGCGCGCCGCGCCGCGCGCGCGCCGCGCGCCCGCGCCGCGCCGCGCCGCGCGCCCGCGCGCGCGCGCCGCGCGCGCCGCGCGCGCGCGCCGCGCGCGCCGCGCGACGCCGCCGCGCGCGCCGCGCCGCGCGCCGCGCCGCGCGCGCGCGCGCCCGCCGCGCGCGCGCGCCGCGCGCGCCGCGCGCGCGCGCGCGCGCCGCGCGCCGCGCGCCGCCGCGCGCGCCGCGCCGCGCGCGCCGCGCGCGCGCGCCGCGCCGCGCGCGCCGCGCGCGCCCGCGCGCGCCGCGCGCCGCCGCGCGCGCGCCGCGCGCGCGCGCGCGCGCCGCGCGCCGCGCGCGCCGCCGCGCGCCGCGCGCCGCGCGCGCGCCGCGCGCGCCGCGCGCGCGCGCCGCGCCGCGCGCGCGCCGCGCGCGCGCCGCGCGACGCCGCGCGCCGCGACGCCGCGCCGCGCCGCCGCGCGCGCGCGCCGCGCGCCGCGCGCCGCGCGCCGCGCCGCGCCGCGCGCGACGCGCCCGCGCGCGCGCGCCGCGCGCGCGCGCGCCGCGCCGCCGCGCGCCGCGCGCCCGCCGCGCGCGCGCCGCGCCGCGCGCCGCGACGCGCCGCCGCGCGCGCGCGCGCCGCGCGCCGCCGCGCGCGCCGCGCCGCGCGCCGCGCGCGCGCGCGCGCCGCGCGCGACCGCCGCGCCGCGCGCGCGCCCGCGCCGCCGCGCGCGCGCGCGCGCGCCCGCGCGCGCCGCGCGCGCCGCGCGCGCGCGACCGCGCCGCGCGCCGCGCGCGCGCCCGCCGCGCGCGCGCGCGCCGCGCCGCGCGCCCGCCGCGCGCCGCGCGCGCGCGCGCCGCGCGCGCGCGCGCGCCGCGCGCCGCGCCGCGCGACGCGCGCCGCGCGCGCCGCGCGCGCGCGCCCGCGCCGCGCGCGCCGCCGCGCGCCGCCGCGCGCGCCGCGCGCGCGCCGCGCGCCGCGCGCCGCGCGCGCCGCGCCGCGCGCGCGCGCCGCCGCGCGCGCGCCGCGCCGCGCGCCGCGCCGCGCGCGCCGCGCCGCGCGCCGCGCGCGCGCGCGCCGCGCGCCGCGCCGCGCCGCGCGCGCGCGCCGCGCGCGCCGCGCGCCGCGCCGCGCGCCGCGCGCGCGCCGCGCCGCGCGCGCGCCGCGCGCCGCCGCGCGCGACGCGCGCGCGCCGCGCCGCGCGCCGCGCGCGCGCGCCGCCGCGCCGCGCGCCGCGCGCCGCGCCGCGCGCGCCGCGCCGCCGCGCGCGCGCCGCGCGCCGCCGCGCGCGCCGCGCGCGCGCGCCGCGCGCGCGCCGCGCGCGCCGCCGCGCGCGCGCCGCGCGCGCCGCGCCGCCGCGCCGCGCGCGCGCGCGCCGCGCGCGCCGCGCGCCGCCGCGCCGCGCGCGCGCGCGCCGCGCGCGCGCGCCGCGCGCCGCGCGCGCGCCGCGCGCGCGCCGCGCGCGCCGCGCGCCGCGCGACGCCGCCGCGCGCGCGCGCCGCGCGCCGCGCGCCGCGCGCGCGCCGCGCGCCGCCGCGCGCGCGCCGCGCCGCGCCGCGCGCCGCGCCGCGCGCGCCGCGCGCCGCCGCGCGCGCGCCGCGCGCGCCGCGCGCCGCGCGCGCCGCGCGCGCGCGCCGCGCGCGCCGCGCGCGCCGCGCGCGCGCCGCGCCCGCGCGCGCCGCGCGCGCCGCGCCGCGCGCGCGCCGCGCGCCGCGCGCGCGCGCGCCGCGCGCGCCGCGCCGCGCGCCGCGCGCCGCGCCGCGCGCGCCGCGCGCGACGCGCGCCGCGCGCCGCGCGCCGCGCGCGCGCGCGCCGCCGCGCCGCGCGCGCGCCGCGCGCGCGCCGCGCGCCGCGCCGCGCGCGCGCGCGCCGCGCGCCGCGCGCCGCCGCGCGACGCGCCGCGCCGCGCGCGCCGCGCGCCGCGCGCGCGCGCGCCGCGCGCCGCCGCGCGCCGCGACGCCGCGCGCGCCGCGCGCGCGCGACGCGCCGCGCGCGCGCCGCGCCGCGACGCGCGCGCCGCCGCGCGCGCCGCGCGCCGCCGCGCGCCGCGCGCGCGCGCGACGCCGCGCGCCGCGCCGCGCGCCGCGCCGCGCGCGCGCCGCGCGCGCCGCGCCGCCCGCGCCGCGCGCGCGCCGCGCGCGCCGCGCGCCGCGCGCCGCGCGCGCCCGCGCCGCGCGACGCGCGCCGCGCGCCCGCCGCGCCGCGCGCGCGCGACGCCGCGCGCCGCGCGCCGCGCGCCGCGCCCGCGCCGCGCCGCGCGCCGCGCGCCGCGCGCGCGCCGCGCCGCGCCGCGCGCGCGCGCGCCCGCGCGCGCCGCCGCGCGCCGCGCCGCGCGCGCCGCGCGCGCCCGCGCGCGCCGCGCGCGCCGCGCGCGCGCGCCGCGACGCGCCGCGCCGCCGCGCGCGCCCGCGCGCGCGCCGCGCGCGCCGCGCCGCGCGCGCCGCGCCGCGCGCGCGCGCGCCGCGCGCGCCGCGCCGCGCGCGCCGCGCGCCCGCGCGCGCGCGCGCCGCGCCGCGCGCCGCGCGCGCGCCCGCGCGCGCCGCGCGCGCGCGCCGCGCCGCGCGCGCGCGCGCCGCGCGCCGCCGCGCCGCGCGCGACGCGCCGCGCGCCGCGCGCCGCGCCGCGCGCCGCGCGCGCGCCGCGCGACGCGCGCGCGCGCCCGCGCGCGCCGCGCGCGCGCGCCGCGCGCCGCGCGCGCCGCGCGCGCGCCGCGCGCCGCGCGACGCGCCGCGCGCGCCGCGCGCCGCGCGCCGCGCGCGCGCCGCGCGCGCCGCGACGCCGCGCGCCGCGCGCGCCCGCGCGCCGCGCGCCGCGCGCGACGCGCCGCGCGCCGCGCGCGCCGCGCGCGCCGCGCGCCGCGCGCGCCGCGCGCGCCGCGCGCCGCGCGCGCCGCGCGCGCGCGCCGCCGCGCGCGCCGCGCGCGCCGCGCGCGCGCCGCGCCGCGCGCGCCGCGCGCGCGCGCGCCGCGCCGCGCGCGCCGCGCCGCGCGACGCGCCGCGCCGCGCGCGCCGCGCCGCGCGCGCGCCGCGCCGCGCGCCGCGCGCGCGCGCCGCGCCGCGCCGCGCGCGCCGCGCGCCGCGCGCGCCGCCGCGCCGCGCGCCGCGCCGCGCGCGCCGCGCGCCGCGCGCGCGCCGCCCGCGCGCCGCGCGCCGCGCGCGCCGCGCGCGCGCGCCGCGCGCGCGCGCCGCGCGCGCGCGCCGCGCGCGACGCGCGCGCCGCGCGCGCCGCGCCGCGCCGCCGCGCGCGCCGCGCGCGCGCGCCGCGCCGCCGCGCGCCGCCGCGCGCCGCGCGACGCGCCGACCGCGCGCGCGCGCCGCGCGCGCGCCGCGCGCGCGCGCGCGCGCCGCGCGCCGCGCGCGCCGCGCCGCGCGCGCCGCGCGCGCCGCGCCGCGCGCCGCGCGCCGCGCGCGCGCCGCCGCGCGCGCGCCGCGCGCCGCGCGCGCCGCGCGCGCCGCCGCGCGCCGCGCGCGCGCGCGCCGCGCCGCGCGCCGCGCCGCGCGACGCCGCGCGCGCGCGCGCCGCGCGCCGCCGACGCGCGCCGCGCGCGACGCGCCGCGCGCGCGCCGCGCGCCGCGCGCGCGCCGCGCGCGCCGCGCGCGCGCCGCGCGCGCGACCGCGCGCCGCGCGCGCCGCGCGCCGCGCGCCGCGCCGCGCGCGCGCGCCGCGCGCGCCGCGCGCGCGCGCGCCGCGCCGCCGCGCGCGCCGCGCGCGCCGCGCGCGCGCGCCGCGCGCGCGCGCGCCGCGCGCGCCGCGCCGCGCCGCGCGCCCGCCGCGCGCGCGCCGCGCCGCGCGCGCGCGCGCGCCGCCGCGCCGCGCCGCGCGCGACCGCGCCGCGACGCGCGCCGCGCCGCGCGCCGCGCCGCGCGCCGACGCCGCGCGCGCCGCGCGCGCCGCGCCGCGCGCCGCCGCGCGCGCGCCGCGCCGCGCGCGACCGCGCCGCGCGCCGCGCGCGCGCCCGCGCGCGCGCGCCGCGCGCGCGCGCCGCGCGCCGCGCGCCGCGCGCGCGCCGCGCCGCGCGCGACGCCGCGCGCGCCGCCGCGCGACGCGCGCCGCGCGCCGCGCGCGCCGCGCCGCGCCGCGCGCCGCGCGCCGCGCGCGCGCCGCGCGCGCCGCGCGCGCGCCGCGCGCGCGCGCGCCGCGCGCCGCGCGCCGCGCGCGCCGCGCGCCCGCCGCGCGCGCGCGCCGCGCGCGCCGCGCGCGCGCCGCGCGCGCCGCGCCGCGCGCGCGCGCCGCGCCGCGCCGCGCGCGCGCGCGCGCGCCGCGCGCGCGCGACCGCGCGCGCGCGCCGCGCGCGCCGCGCGCGCGCCGCGCCGCGCGCCGCCGCGCGCGCGCGCGCGCCGCGCGCCGCGCGCGCGCCCGCGCGCGCGCGCGCCGCGCCGCGCGCGCGCGCGCCGCGCGCGCCGCGCCGCGCGCGCCGCCGCGCGCGCGCCGCGCGCCGCGACGCGCGCCGCGCGCGCGCGCCGCGCCGCGCGCGCGCCGCCGCGCGCCGCGCGCCGCGCGCGCCGCGCGCCGCGCGCGCCGCGCGCGCCGCGCGCCGCGCCGCGCGCGCGCCGCGCGCGCCGCGCGCGCGCCGCCGCGCGCCGCGCGCGCGCCGCGCGCGCGCCGCGCGCCGCGCGCCGCGCGCGCGCCGCGCGCGCCGCGCGCGCGCCGCGCGCGCCGCGCGCGCCGCGCCGCGCGCGCCGCGCGCGCCGCGCGCCGCGCGCCGCGCCGCGCGCGCCGCGCCGCGCGCGCCGCGCGCCGCGCGCGCCGCGCCGACGCCGCGCGCCGCGCGCGCCGCGCGCCGCGCGCCGCGCGCGCGACGCGCGCCGCGCCGCCGCGCGCGCCGCGCGCGCCGCGCCGCGCGCGCGCCGCCGACCGCGCGCCGCGCGCGCCGCGCGACGCGCGCCGCGCGCGCGCGCGCGCCCGCGCGCGCCGCGCGCGCCGCGCGCGCGCGCGCCGCGCGCCGCGCGCGCGCGCCGCGCGCGCGCCGCGCGCGCGCGCGACGCCGCGCCGCGCGCGCGCGACGCCGCGCGCCGCGCGCGCGCCGCGCGCGCCGCGCGCGCCGCGACGCGCGCCGCCGCGCGCCGCGCGCGCGCCGACGCGCGCCGCGCGCGCGCCGCGCGCGCGCGCGCGCGCCGCGCGCCCGCGCCGCGCGCGCGCGCCGCGCGCGCGCCGCCGCGCGCGCCGCGCCGCGCGCCGCGCGCCGCGCCGCGCCGCGCCGCGCGCGCGCCGCGCCGCCGCGCGCGCGCGCCGCGCGCGCGCCGCGCCGCGCGCGCCGCGCCGCGCGCGCGCCGCGCCGCCGCGCGCCGCGCGCCGCGCGCGCCGCGCCGCGCGCGCCGCGCGCGCCGCGCGACGCGCGCCGCGCGCCGCGCGCGCGCCGCGCGCCGCGACGCGCGCGCGCGCGCCCGCGCGCGCGCGACGCGCGCGCCGCCGCGCGCGCGACGCGCGCCGCGCGCGCGCCGCGCCGCGCGCGACGCGCCGCGCGCGCGCCGCGCGCGCCGCGCGCGCGACGCCGCGCGCGCCGCGCCGCGCGCGCGCGCCGCGCGCGCGCCGCGCGCCGCGCGCGCGCGCCGCGCGCCGCGCGCCGCGCGCCGCCGCGCGCGCGCCGCCGCGCGACGCGCGCGCCGCGCGCGCCGCGCGCGCCGACGCGCGCCGCGCGCGCGCCGCGCGCGACGCGCGCCGCGCGCGCGCGCGCGCGCCGCGCGCGCGCGCCGCGCGCGCCGCGCCGCGCGCCGCGCGCGCCGCGCGCGCGCCGCGCGCCGCGCGACGCGCGCGCCGCGCGCCGCGCGCGCCGCGCGCGCCGCGCGCGCGCCGCGCGCGCCGCGCGCGCCGCGCGCCGCGCGCGCGCCGCGCGCGACGCGCCGCGCGCGCCGCGCGCGCGCGCGCCGCGCGCGCCGCGCGCCGCGCGCCGCGCCGCGCGCCGCCGCGCGCGACCGCGCCGCGCGCCGCCGCGCGCGCCGCGCGCGCGCGCGCCCGCGCGCGCCGCGCGCGCGCGCCGCGCGCCCGCGCGCGCGCCGCGCGCGCGCGCCGCGCGCCGCGCGCCGCGCGCGCCCGCGCGCGACGCGCGCGCCGCGCGCGCGACGCGCCGCGCGCCGCGCGCGCGCGCGCGCGCCGCGCGCCGCGCGCGCGCGCCGCGCGCGCCGCGCGCGCGCCGCCGCGCGCGCGCGCGCGCCGCGCCGCGCGCGCGCCGCGCGCCGCCGCGCGCGCGCGCGCGCGACCGCCGCGCGCGCGCGCCGCGCGCGCGCGCGACGCGCCGCGCGCGCCGCGCCGCGCGCGCCGCGCGCGCCGCGCGCCGCCGCGCGCCGCGCCGCGCGCGCGCCGCGACGCGCCGCGCGCGCGCGCCGCGCGCCGCGCGCGCGCCGCGCGCGCCGCGCGCGCCGCGCGCCGCCGCGCGCGCCGCGCCGCGCGCGCGCGCGCCGCGCGCGCGCCGCGCGCGCGCCGCCGCGCGCCGCGCGCGCGCCGCGCCGCCGCGCGCCGCGCCGCGCGCGCGCCGCGCGCCGCGCGCGCGCGCGCCGCGCGCCGACGCGCCGCGCCGCGCGCGCGCGCCGCGCGCGCCGCGCGCCGCGCGACGCGCGCCGCGCCGCGCGCGCGCCGCGCGCCGCGCGCGCGCCGCGCGCGCGCCGCGCGCGCCGCGCCGCGCGCCGCGCCGCGCGCGCCGCGCCGCGCGCGCCGCGCGCGCCGCGCGCGCGCGCCGCGCGCCGCGCGCGCCGCGCGCGCCGCGCGCCGCGCGCGCGCCGCGCGCGCGCGCCGCCGCGCGCGCGCGCCGCGCGCCGCGCGCGCGCCGCGCCGCGCGCGCCGCGCGCGCGCGCCGCGCGCGCGCCGCGCGCGCGCGCGCGCCGCGCGCCGCGCCGCGCGACGCGCGCGCGCGCGCCGCGCGCGCGCCGCGCCGCGCGCGACGCGCGCGCGCCGCGCGCCGCCGCGCGCGCGCGACGCGCGCGCCGCGCGCGCGCGCGCGCGCGCCGCGCGCGCGCCGCGCCGCGCGCGCCGCGCGCGCGCGCGCCGCGCGCGCCGCGCCGCGCCGCGCGCGCCGCCGCGCGCCGCGCCGCGCGCGCCGCGCCGCGCGCGCGCGCGCCGCGCGCCGCGCGCCGCGCCGCGCCGCGCGACCGCGCGCGCCGCGCGCGCGCGCGCCGCGCGCGCGCCGCGCGCCGCGCGCGCGCCGCGCGCGCGCCGCGCCGCGCGCCGCGCGCGCGCGCCGCGCGCGCGCGCCGCGCCGCGCGACGCGCCGCGCGCGCCGCGCGCCGCGCCGCGCGCCGCGCGCGCGCGCCGCGCGCGCGCCGCCGCGCCGCGCGCGCGCCGCGACGCGCGCCGCGCCGCGCGCGCCGCGCGCGCCGCCCGCGCGACGCCGCGCGCGCCGCGCGCGCCGCCGCGCGCGCGCGCCGCGCGCGCCGCCGCGACGCGCGCGCGCGCCGCGCCGCGCGCGCCGCGCGCCGCGCGCGACGCGCGCGCCGCGCGCCGCGCGCGCCGCGCGCGCCGCCGCGCCGCGCCGCGCGCCGCGCCGCGCGCGCCGCGCCGCGCGCGCCGCCCGCGCGCGCGCGCCGCGCGCGCGCGCGCGCCGCGCGCGCGCGCGCGCCGCGCGCGCGCGCCGCGCCGCGCGCGCGCCGCGCGCCGCGCGACGCGCGCCCGCGCGCGCGCGCGCGCCGCGCGCGCGCGCGCCGCGCCGCGCGCGCCGCCGCGCGCCGCGCGCGCCGCGCGCCGCGCGCCGCGCCGCGCGCGCGCGCGCGCGCCGCGCGCCGCGCGCGCGCCGCGACGCGCCGCGCGCGCGCGCCGCGCCGCGCGCGCCGCGCCGCGCGCGCGCCGCGCCCGCGCGCGCGCGCCGCGCGCCGCGCGCCGCGCGCGCGCCGCGCGCGCGCGCCCGCGCGCGCCGCGCGACGCGCGCGCCGCGCGCCGCGCGCGCCGCGCGCGCGCGCCGCGCCGCGCGCCGCGCGCGCGCGCGCCGCGCGCGACGCGCGCCGCGCCGCGCGCCGCGCGCCGCGCGCGCGCCGCGCGCGCGCCGCGCGCGCGCCGCGCGCGCCGCGCGCGCGCGCCGCGCGCCGCGCGCGCGACGCGCGCGCGCGCCGCGCCGCGCGCGCGCCGCGCGCGCGCGCGCCGCCGCGCGCTAAAACAAAGTCGGACACAGAATTTCTCTGGTCCCCTCACCAATTTATCAATGATGACATGTATAGCGCATGTCATCATTTCAGCGCTGGCCTGTGGTGCCCAGCAAACAATGTGGGCTACGTAAATATTGGACAGCCTTCTGGGGAATACATGGTCTGATTAAGAGAGACGGCATCACCATACTTTGAAAGGTGCAGAATCTCATTACGGCAAACATTGCAGGATTTGGGACGTAATCATGACAAACTGAAGTGAGACCAGGAACGCAGAGTCGCAGTCTTACACTTCTATGCGCTCTCTACTAGGCAGTCACCCATAGTAATCCCGAACCCAATAAAATACCCAAAATTAGCGGTGTGTGTGTTGCCAGGACAATTTATGGTAAAACTAATAGAGGTGTCATACATAATAACCTAATAAAAGTAAATGTAACAACTACTACAGTGCAACAAAACAGGCAGATAAATGTGGTCTCTTAAAATAAGATCTCAGCATCTAAAGCAATATTGGTAAATGATTTAATATCAGATTTATATTGATATATGCTGTCTCACTGAAACTTGGTTGAGACATGAAGAATATGTCAGCATAAATGAGGCCACTCACCGAGCATGTCAACACTCATATGCATCGAGGCAACGGTCCGAGAGGTGGAGATGCAGCAATCTTTGACTCAAGTTTACTGATCAATACTAAACCAAATGTAATTATACCTCTTTTGAAAGCCTCGTTTTTAGTCTTACGCATCCAACTGGAAAACTTTGCAGCCAATTTTATTTGTTACAGTGTATCGTGCACCAGGTCCCTTATTCAGAATTCTTATCAGAATTCTCTGAGTTTTTATCAACTTTGGTTCTTAAACAGACAAAGTAATTATCGAGGTGACTTTAATATTCATGTTGACGATGATAAAATAGCCTTACTGTTGCATTTAACTCTATATTAGATTCTGTTGGTTTCTGTCAGAGTGTAAATAACCAACCCCACTGCTATAATCACACTCTCGACCTTGTTCTGACTTATGGTATTGAAATTGAGCAACTATTAGTCGAACCGCATAATCCTGCTTTATCCGACCAATTTCTTAGTAACTTTGAAGTACTGTTACTAGACTACAAAGCATTAGTCAAAAGCTCTTGCAGCAGAAACCTATCCGTTAGTGCTATAGCCACATTTAAGGAAGAGATTCCACCAATACTTAACTCGATAGCATGTCTGCATGTAAGGGAGGAAACTTATACAAAATGTACACCACCCCAAATTGATCATGTTGTTGATAGTGCTATAGATGCGCTGCGAATAAAATTAGACTCTGTTGCTCCTTTGAAAAAGAAGAAAATAAAGCAACATAGATTAGCTCCATGGCATAATGCCGAACCCGCAAAATAAAGCAAAAGTCTAGACAACTTGAAAGGATATGGCGTTCCACCAAAACTTGAAGAATCTCGTTTAATTTGGCATATTACTCTCAATGAATATAAGAAAGCACTGCGTAAAGCGAGAGCAGCATACTACTCTTCATTAATAGATGAGAATAAGAATAATGCAAGATTTCTTTTCAGCACTGTAGCCAGGCTGACAGAGAGCCACAGCTCCATTGAGCCTTCTATTCCCACAGCACTCAGTAGTAATGATTTTATGTGCTTTTTTAACGATTAAATTGTTACTCTTAGAAACAAAATTAATGACCTCTTGCCTTCGACCAGTATAATGTTATCAACAGCTCCCGGAATCGTAAGTTCTAATATTACACGAGATAGTAAACTAGAATGCTTTTCAGCCATTAACCTTGAACAATTACATTCAATGATTCTCTCTTCTAAACCATCAACGTGCATGTTAGACCCAATTCCAACTAAGCTGTTGAAGGAAGTTTTTCCATTAATTAGCACTTCTTTATTAAATATTATGAATATGTCTTTATTATCAGGCTATGTTCCACAATCATTCAAAGTAGCAGTGATAAAACCGCTTCTTAAAAAGCACAACCTCGATCCAGAGGTTTTAGCCAACTATAGACCTATTTCTAATCTTCCGTTCCTCTCAAAAGATTCTTGAGAAGCGGTCGCAAAACAGTTGTGTGATTACTTAAAAAACAATGATTTATTTGAAGATTTTCAGTCTGGCTTTAGAACACATCATAGCACAGAGACAGCTCTGGTTAAAGTCACAAATGATATTCTAATAGCCTCAGACAAGGGACTTGTCTCTATTCTTGTTTTGCTCGATCTCAGTGCTGCATTTGATACTATCGACCATGATATCCTATTGCAAAGACTAGAGCACTTAGTTGGCATACAGGGAACTGCTTTAGGCTGGTTTAGGTCCTATCTATCTGAACGCTCTCAGTTTGTACGTGTCAACGATGAATCTTCCACGCAAACCAAAGTTAGCCATGGAGTGCCACAGGGCTCAGTGCTCGGACCTATTTTGTTCACATTATATATGCTTCCGTTAGGCAATATTATAAGGAATCATTCTGTAAACTTTCATTGTTATGCGGATGATACTCAACTATATTTATCAATTAAGCCTGATGAAAATTAATCATCTAAATAAAATTCAAGACTGCCTTAAGGACTTAAAAACGTGGATGACCTTAAACTTTTTGATGTTAAACACGACCAAAACTGAAGTTATTGTACTTGGCCCGAAGAATCTACGAAACAAATTATCTAAAGATATACTAACTATGGATGGCATTAATTTGGCCTCCAGTGAGACTGTAAGGAATCTTGGTGTTATATTTGATCAGGATTTATCCTTTAACGCCCACATAAAATCAATTTCAAGGACCGCCTACTTCCATCTACGTAACATTGCAAAAATCAGGCATATCTTGCCTCAAAACGATGCAGAGAAACTAGTCCATGCATTTGTTACTTCTAGGCTGGATTATTGTAACTCTTTACTATCAGGGAGTACCAAAAAGTCAATCAAGTCGCTTCAGCTGATTCAAAATGCTGCGGCTCGTGTACTAACCAGAGTTAGGAGAAGGGACCACATTACTCCTGTTCTGGCTGCCTTACACTGGCTCCCTATAGAACACAGGATAGAATTTAAAATTCTTCTTCTCGCCTACAAAGCCCTTAATGGGCAGGCGCCATCTTACCTTAAAGAACTCATTATACCCTACTGTCCTACTAGGGCATTGCGTTCCAAGAATGCAGGGTTGTTGGTTGTTCCTAGAGTCTCTAAAAGTACAATGGGAGCCAGAGCCTTTTCTTATCAAGCTCCACATTTGTGGAATCAGCTTCCAGTTTGTGTTCGGGCGGCAGACACCCTATCCGTTTTTAAGAGTGCGCTTAAGACCTTCCTTTTTGATAAAGCTTATAGTTAGGGCTGATTAGATTCAGCCCCTAGTTTTGCTGATATAGGCTTAGTTTGTCGGGGGACATCTTACTTCTTCCTTCTCTCTGTCTATACCTGTGTACTCTCATGTTCCGATTAACCCAGCTTCCCCAAATGTCTTTCTTTTTGGGGTCTATATATGCTGGGATCCGGAGTCATGGATGATCCTGCGGTCTTGTGTCCTGGATCGCGAGCGCTGGATCTTGAGTCGTGGCTGTGGTCCTGGATCATCGGTCCTGGATGGATATCCTCGTGGATTCATCTTCCTATTATACACACATGCATTTCCAAACATTTGGACTACCTATGTTGCAAATGTATTATCTTTTCAATTTACACACGGCATCTATTGCACGTCTGTCCGTCCTGGGAGAGGGATCCCTCCTCTGTTGCTCTCCCTGAGGTTTCTCCCATTTTTCCCTTTAAAACTGGGTTTTCTTTGGAAGTTTTTCCTTGTACGATGTGAGGGTCTAAGGACAGAGGGTGTCGTATTGTCATACTGATATTCTGTACACACTGTGAAGACCACTGAGACAAATGTAACATTTGTGATATTGGGGCTATATAAATAAACATTG
>JAULUE010000099.1:0-16909 GCA_036324585.1 Champsocephalus esox | reverse complement strand
CAGCAGCCCCCACACACAGCCCCCCACCACAGCACACCACAGCACCCCACCAGCCCCCCCACCCCCCAGCCAGCCCCAGCCAGCCACCACCCCAGCCCCCCAGACCACAGCAGCAGCCACATCACAGCCCCCCAGCCAGCAGACCCCCCACCACAGCACCCCACAGCCCCCAGCCCCCCCCACACGCCCCACGCACCAGCAGCCACCCCACACAGCCCACAGCCCCCCAGCACACCCCCCCCACCCGCACACCCAGCCCCCCACGCCCCCCCACCCACCCCACCCACCCCAACACCCACCCACACCGCCAGCGACCACCCCCCCCCAGCCCCCACACCCGACACAGCCAGCACAGCCCCACCACAGCACCCGCCCACCCAGCCCCACACAGCCCCACCCACACACCCCCCCACCCAGCCCCACCCCACCACAGCCAGCACCCCCAGCACACACACCACCCGCCTCAGCACCCACCCCACAGCACAGCCACCCCCCCCAGCCAGCACACAGCCCCCACCCCACACCCACCCAAGCCAGCCACCACCACAGACCACACCAGCACAGCCCCCGCCCCAGCCAGCCACCAGCACACCTCCACAAGCACACCCCCAGCAGCAGCCGCACCAGCCACCCCCACAGCCCCACCCCACAGCAGCACCCCCACCCCAGCCCCACAGCCAGCCACCCCAGTCCCACAGCAGCGACCAGCCCACCACAGCCAGAGCCCCACACACCAGCACCAGCAGCACACACAGCACAGCAGCCCCCAGCGCAGCCCACAGACCCAGACGCAGCCCCCCAGCAACAGCCACAGCCCCCACAAGCACTCCACAGCAGCCCACAGCCCCAGCCAGCACCCCAGCAGCCCAGCACAGCACAGCACACAGCCAGCCCCACCACCCCCAGCAGCAGCCCACCCCAGCCCCACACCCCAGCCAGCAGCCCCACAACACACAGCCACAGCCCCCAGCACACACAGCAGCCAACACAGCGCAGCCCCCAGCAGCCCCACAGCAGCCCCCCACCAGCAGCACGCCCCACCCCAGCCCAGCAGCCAGCAGCAGCACAGCCCCAGCCCACCAGCACCACCCCAGCACAGCCCCCAGCAGCCCCCCCACAGCACCCCCAGCACAGCCCCACACAGCCCACACCCCCAGCCAGACCACCCACCCACAGCCCCACCCAGCCCCCCAGCACAGCCAGCAAGCCAGCCCAGCCAGCACATCAACACACACAGCAGCAGCCCCAGCAGCAGCAGCGCACCCCAGCCCCCCACCCCCACAGCCACCCCAGCACCCCAGCCCCACGCCCCACGCACAACACCAGCCCCACCCACCCCCACAGCACACCCCCCCACGCAGCAGCAGCAGCCCCAGCCACCCCACCAGCAGCAGCCCAGCACTGCAGCCCAACACCCCACACACACCCCCCAGCCTCCCCAGGCAGACCACACCCCAGCCCCAGCCGCCCCCCACCCAGCACCACCCCAGCCCACAGCCCAGAGCAGCAGCCCCAAGCCACACGCAGCCCAGCTGCCAGCCCACCCCACACAGCCACAGCCCCACACAGCAGCAGCCAGCAGCACCCCAGCACAGCCCCCACACCAGCACCCCCAGCCCCACCCAGCCCAGCCCAGCAGCTGCAGCCCCAGCCACACCCCACAGCCCAGCCACAGCAGCCCCAGCAGCCCAGCCAGCAGCAGCCGCAGCACAAGCCCACCCCCAGCAGCACCGCAGCCACCAGCCCCAGCCAAATAAGCCCAGCACCCAGCCAGCACCCCAGCCACACACAGCACAGCAGCAGCCCCACCACCAGCCCCCACCCCCAGCATCAGCAACCAGCACCGCACAGCCAAGCACAGGCCAGCCCCCACACAGCAGCACAGCCCCAGCACGCAGCAGCAGCCCCCAGCCCCCACCCCCACCAGCCAGCCCAGCCCAGCCCCCACCACAACCACCAGCCCAGACCCCCACACAGCCAGCAGCAAGCAGCCCCCAGCCCAGCACCCCCAGCAGCACCCAGACAGCCACACAGCCCCAGCACCAGCAGACCCAGCACACCTGCACAGAGCACCCCCACAGCCAGCCCCCAAGGCAGCCCCGCACCCCACACGCACAGCACCACACACACAGACCAGCCCCAGCAGCACCACCCACCTGTAGCCCCCCCCACCACAGCAGACAGCCAGCCAGCACAGCGCCCACCAGCCAGACAGCAGCAGCACCACAGCAGCCAGCCCCAGCCCCAGCCCCCCCACAGCCCCAGCCCCCAGCCCCCAGCCCACCCCCCCAGCCCACCAGCAGCCACCCCAAGCCCCCACCAGCCACCCCAGCCAGCAAGCCCCAGCCCCAGCACGCCCAGCCAGCACCCAGCCACCCCAGCCCCCCCAGCCCACCAGCACACCCCCACCCCCAGCCCACCCCCGCCCCCAGCCCCCAGCAGCACCCCCACAGCCAGCCCCACCCAGCAGCCCCCAGCCCCCCCCAGCCCCCAGCCCACCCCACCCCCCACCAGCCCAGCCAGCCCCCCCCCAGCCCAGCCCCCACCCCACAGCCCCACCAGCCCCCCCACCCACCCCAGCCAGCCACCAGCCCCACCAGCACCCCCACCCCCCCCAGCCCCAGCCCACCCCCCACCGCCCCCCAGCCACCACCCCCCCAGCCCCAGCAGCCCACCCCCCAGCCCAGCCCCCCCCAGCCCCACCCCCACCCCAGCCAGCCCCAGCCCCCCACCCCAGCACAGCCCCAGCCACCCCCACCCAGCCCCCAGCCCCCCCCCACCACCCCCAGCCCCCCCAGCCCCAGCCCCACCCCCCCCAGCCCAGCCCAGCCCAGCCACCCCAGCCCCAGCCCCAGCCCCCCCCCAGCCCCCAGCCAGCCCCCCAGCCACAGCCCCCAGCCCCCCCCAGCAGCCCCCCACCCCCACCCCCCAGCACACACAGCCCAGCCCCCACAGCCCCCCAGCCCCCCCCAGCCACCCCCCCCAGCCACCCAGCCCCAGCCCCCCCAGCCAGCCCCCCCCCCCCAGCCAGCCCCAGCCAGCCCCCCAGCACCCCCAGCCCAGCCACCCCCCAGCCCCCCCCAGCCCACCCCCCCCCAGCCCCCACCCCCCAGCCCAGCCCAGCCCACCAGCCCAGCCCCCCCAGCCCAGCCCCCCCAGCCAGCCCCCCAGCCCCACCCCCCCAGCCCCCCAGCCAGCCCCCCCCCCACCCCCCAGCCCCAGCCCCAGCCAGCCCCCACCCCAGCCCAGCCCCCAGCCCACCCACCCCCCCAGCCACCCCAGCCCCAGCCAGCCCCACAGCCCACCCCCCAGCCCCCCAGCCCACCCCCCAGCCACCAGCCCCCCCCACCAGCCCCCAGCCCCCCAGCCCCCCCCCCAGCCCCCCCCCCAGCCAGCCCCCCAGCCCACCAGCCCCCAGCCCCCCCAGCCCAGCCCCCCCCCACCCCCAGCCCCCCCCAGCCCCCCACCCCCAGCCCCCCCCAGCACACCCCACCCCCAGCCCCCACCCCCCACCCAGCCCCCCCAGCCCCCCACCCCCCCCAGCCAGCCCACCCCCCAGCAGCCCCCCCCCCAGCCAGCCCCCAGCACCCCCCCAGCCCCACCCCCCCCCCAGCCCCCAGCCCCCACCCCCACCAGCCCAGCCCCCACCCCCCAGCCCCCCCACCCAGCCCCACCCCAGCCCCCCCCCCAGCCCCCACCAGCCCCCCAGCCACCCCCAGCCCCCCCCCCAGCCCAGCCCCAGCCCCACCCCCAGCCCACCCCACCCAGCCCCCCCCAGCCCCCAGCCACCCCCCCAGCCCCCCCCAGCCCACCCCCAGCCAGCCCCCCCCACCCCAGCCCCAGCCCACCCCCCACCCCCCCACCAGCCCACCCCAGCCCCCCACCCCCCAGCCCCCACCCCCCAGCCCCCCAGCCCCCCCCAGCCCCCACCCCAGCCCCCCACCCAGCCCACCCCACCCCAGCCCCCAGCCAGCCACCCAGCCCCCACCCCACCCCCCCCCAGCCACCCCCCAGCCCCCACCCCCCCCAGCCAGCCCCACCCCCAGCCCCAGCCCACCCCCCCAGCCCCACCCCCCCAGCCCCCACCCACCCCAGCCCCCCACCCAGCCCCAGCCCCCCCCAGCCCCACCCCCCACCCACAGCCACCCCCACCCCCCCAGCCCCCAGCCAGCCCCCAGCCCCCCACCAGCCCCCAGCCCCCCAGCAGCCCCCACCCCCAGCCCCCCCAGCCCCAGCCCCCCCCAGCCACCCCAGCCAGCCCCCACCCCCCCAGCCCACCCCCCCCCAGCCACCCCAGCCCACCCCCCAGCCCACCCCCAGCCCCCCCCAGCCCAGCCCCCAGCAGCCAGCCCCCCAGCAGCCAGCCCCCAGCCCCAGCCCCCCAGCCACCCCCCCCACCCAGCCCCCCCACCCCAGCCCACCCCCCAGCCACCCCACCCCAGCCCCCCCCCCAGCCCCCCAGCCCAGCCCCCCAGCCCCAGCCCACAGCAGCCCAGCCCCCAGCCCCCCACCAGCCCCCCCACCCCAGCCCAGCCCCCAGCCCCCCCCAGCCCAGCCCCCCAGCCCCCCAGCCAGCCCCCAGCCCCAGCCCAGCCCCCCAGCCCCCCAGCCCAGCCACCCAGCCCCCCAGCCCCCCCCACCCAGCCCCACAGCCCCCCCACCCACCCCCCCAGCCCCCACCCCCCAGCCCCCCCCAGCCCCAGCACCCCAGCCAGCCCCCCCACCCCCCCAGCCCACCCAGCCCCCCACCCCCCCCACCCCCCACCCAGCAGCCCCCCACCAGCCCACCCCCCCAGCCCCAGCCCCCCCCCCAGCCACCCCCACCAGCCCCCCCACCCCCCCAGCCCAGCCAGCACCCCCAGCCCCCCACCCCCAGCCCAGCCCCCACCCCCCCACCAGCCCAGCCCCCAGCCCCCACCACCCCCCCAGCCCCCAGCCAGCCACCCAGCCCCCCCCCAGCCCACAGCCCCCCAGCCCAGCCCCCCCCCCACCAGCCCCCAGCCCAGCCCCCCCCCAGCCCCCAGCCCCCCCAGCCCCCCCCAGCCAGCCCCCCCCCCAGCACCCCAGCCCACCCCCCCCCAGCCCAGCCCCCAGCCCAGCCCCCCCCCAGCCCCAGCCCACCAGCCCCCCCCCCAGCCCAGCCCCCCACAGCCCCCCCACCCCCACCCCCAGCCCCCAGCCAGCCCCAGCCCCCCAGCCCCCCAGCCCCCCCCAGCCCCCCCAGCCCCAGCCCAGCCCCCCCCACCCCCCACCCCCAGCCCCAGCCCCCCACCAGCCAGCCCCACCCCAGCCAGCCCCCCCCAGCCCCCCCAGCCCCCCCCCCAGCCCCAGCCCCCCCACCAGCCACCCCCAGCCCCCAGCCCCCCAGCCCCCAGCCCCCCCCCCAGCCCAGCCCCCAGCCCCCCCCAGCCCCCCACCCCCAGCCAGCCCAGCCCCCCCAGCCCCAGCCCCCAGCCCCCCAGCCCCCCCCAGCCCCCAGCCCCCCCAGCAGCCCAGCCCCCCCCAGCCCCACCCCCAGCCCCCCAGCCCAGCCAGCCCCCCCAGCCCAGCCCCCAGCCCCCCCACCCAGCCCCCAGCCAGCCCCCCCCAGCCCCAGCCAGCCCCCCCAGCCCCCAGCCCAGCCAGCCCCAGCCCCCCAGCAGCCCCACCCAGCCCCCCCACCCCCCCCACCACCCAGCCCAGCCCCCCAGCCAGCCCCCAGCCCCCCAGCCCCAGCCCCAGCCACCCCCCCCCCAGCCAGCCCCCCCAGCCCCCCCCAGCCCCCACCCCCAGCCACCCCCCCCCAGCCCCAGCCCACCAGCCCCCCCAGCCCCAGCCCCCCCCCCAGCCACCCCCCCCAGCCCCCCAGCACCCCAGCCAGCCCCCCCAGCCCCAGCCCCCCCCCAGCCCAGCCCCCCCCAGCCCCCACCCCCCAGCCCCCCCCACCCCCCAGCCCCCCCCAGCCCCCCAGCCACCAGCCCCCAGCCCCCCAGCCACCCAGCCCAGCCCCCCCACCCCAGCCCACCAGCCCCCCCCCCAGCCCCCCAGCCAGCCCCAGCCCCCAGCCCCCCCCAGCCCCCAGCCCACCCCACAGCCCACCCCCCAGCCCAGCCCCCCCCCCAGCCCAGCCCCCCCACCAGCCCCCACCAGCCCCCAGCCCACCCCAGCCCCCCCAGCCCAGCCCCCCACCCAGCCAGCCCCCCCCAGCCAGCCCCCAGCCCCCAGCCCCCCCAGCCCCCCCCCCAGCCCCAGCCCCAGCCAGCCCCCAGCCCCAGCCCCCCCAGCCCCCCCAGCCCAGCCCACCCCCCCAGCCCCCAGCCAGCCCCCCCCCCAGCCAGCCCCCACCAGCCAGCCCCCCAGCCCAGCCCCCCCAGCCCCACCCCCCAGCCCCAGCCAGCCCCCCCCCCAGCCCCCCAGCCCCCCAGCCAGCCCCCCCACCCCCCAGCCCCCAGCCCCCCCAGCCCCAGCCCCCCAGCAGCCCCCCAGCCCCCCCAGCCCCCCCCCCAGCCCAGCCCCCAGCCCAGCCCCCCCCCCAGCCCCCCCAGCCCCAGCAGCCCAGCCCACCCCACCCCAGCCCCCAGCCCCCCCCCCAGCCAGCCCCCCACCCAGCCCCCCAGCCCCAGCCCCCAGCCCCCCAGCCCCCCCAGCCCCCCCCAGCCCCAGCCCAGCCCCCCCCACCCCCAGCCCCCAGCCCAGCCCCCCACCCCCAGCCCAGCCCCCCCAGCCAGCCCCCCCAGCCCCCCCCAGCCCCAGCCACCCCAGCCCAGCCCCCCCCACCCAGCCCAGCCCCACCCAGCCCCCCCCAGCCCACCCCCCAGCCCCCCCCCCAGCCCCCCCACCAGCCCCCCCCAGCCCCCCAGCCCCAGCCCCCCCCACCCCCAGCCCACCCAGCCCAGCCCCCCAGCCCACCCCCCCAGCCCCCCAGCCCAGCCCCCAGCAGCCCCCCCCCAGCCCCCCAGCCCCAGCCCAGCCCCCCACCCCCCCAGCCCACCCCCCCAGCCCACCCCCCAGCCCCAGCACCAGCCCCCCCCCAGCCCCCCCAGCCCCCACCCCCCCAGCCCCCCAGCCCCCCCCAGCCCCCCCAGCCAGCCCCCCCACCCCCCAGCCCCAGCCACCCCCCCCAGCCCAGCCCCCCACCAGCCCCCCCCAGCCCAGCCCCAGCCCCCCCAGCCCCACCCCCCAGCCCCAGCCCCCCCCCAGCCAGCCCAGCCCCCCCAGCCCCCCCCAGCCCCCCAGCCCCCAGCCCCCCACCCCCCCAGCAGCCCCCCCCCCAGCCCAGCCCAGCCCCACCCCCCCAGCCCCCCACCCCCAGCCCCCCAGCCCCAGCCCCCCACCCCAGCCCCCCCCAGCCCCCCCAGCCCCAGCCCAGCCCCCCCCCCAGCCCCCCAGCCCCCCCCAGCCCCCCCCAGCCCAGCCCCAGCCCCACCCCCCAGCCCCCCCAGCCCCCCCAGCCCAGCCCCCCCCAGCCCCCCCCCCAGCCCAGCCCCCCCCCAGCCCCCCCCAGCCCCCCCAGCCCCAGCCCCCCCAGCCCCCAGCCCCCCCCCCAGCCCCCCACCCCCAGCCCACCCCCCAGCCCACCCCAGCCCCCCCCCAGCAGCCACCCCCAGCCCCACCCCCCCAGCCCCCCCCACCCCAGCCCCCCCAGCCCCCCCCAGCCCCAGCCCCCAGCCACCCCCCCCCCAGCCCCACCCCCCCCAGCCCCACCAGCCCAGCCCCCAGCCCCCCCCAGCCAGCCACCCCCACCCCCACCCCAGCCCCAGCCCCCAGCCCCCCCCCCAGCCCCCACCCAGCCCCCCCCCCAGCCAGCCCCCCCCAGCCCCCCAGCCCAGCCCCCCAGCCCCCCAGCCCCCAGCCACCCCCCCCCAGCCCAGCCCCCCCCAGCCCCCCAGCCCCCCCCCCAGCCCCACCCCAGCCCCCAGCCCCAGCCCCCAGCCCAGCCCCCCCAGCCCCCCCAGCCCCCCCCCCAGCCCACCCCACCCAGCCCCCCAGCCAGCCCCCCCAGCCCCAGCCAGCCCCCCAGCCCCCCCCAGCCCCAGCCAGCCCCCCACCCCCAGCCCCCCACCCCCCCACCCCAGCCCCCACCCCAGCCCCCAGCCCCCCCCCACCCCCCAGCCCCAGCCCCCAGCCCCACCCAGCCCCCCCCCAGCCCCCCCCCCAGCCCAGCAGCCCCCAGCCCCCACCCCCCCACCCCCAGCCCAGCCCCAGCCCCCCACCACCAGCCCCCCACCCCCCCAGCCCCCCCAGCCACCCCCAGCAGCCCCCCCCCCAGCCCCCAGCCCCCCCAGCCCCCCCAGCCCCCAGCCCAGCCCCACCCAGCCCCCCAGCCCCAGCCCCCCCCAGCCCCCCAGCCCAGCCCCCCAGCCCCCCCAGCCAGCCAGCCCCCCCAGCCCCCCAGCCCCCCCCAGCCCCAGCCCCCCCCCCACCCCCCCAGCCAGCCCCCCCACCCCAGCCCCCACCCCCCAGCCCCCCCCAGCCAGCCCAGCCCCCCCCAGCCCCCCCAGCCCCCAGCCCCCCCAGCCCCCACCCCCCCCCCAGCCAGCAGCCCCCAGCCCCAGCCCCAGCCCCAGCCCCCCCCAGCCCCAGCCCCCAGCCCCCCCAGCCCAGCCCCCCCCCCAGCCCAGCCCCCCCAGCCCCCCAGCCCCCCCCCCAGCCCACCCCCAGCCCCCAGCACCCCCACCCCAGCCCCCCCACCCCCCCAGCCCCCAGCCCCCCACCCCAGCCCCCCCACCCCAGCCAGCCCCCAGCCAGCCCCCCCCCCAGCCAGCCCCCCACCCCCCAGCCCAGCCCAGCCCCCCCCAGCCCCCCCCCCAGCCCAGCCCCAGCCCCCCCCACCCCCAGCCCCCCCCCCAGCCCACCCCCAGCCCCAGCCCCCCCCAGCCCCCAGCCCCCCCCCCAGCCCCCAGCCCAGCCCCCCCAGCCAGCCACCCAGCCCAGCCCACCCCCAGCCCCCCAGCCCAGCCCCCCCAGCCCAGCCCCAGCCCCCCCCAGCCCCACCCCCCCCAGCCCCACCCAGCCCCCCCAGCCAGCCCCCCAGCCCCACCCCACCCCCCCAGCCCAGCCCCCCCACCCCCCCCCCAGCCCCCAGCCCCAGCCCAGCCCCCCCCAGCCCCCAGCCCCCACCCCAGCCCCCCCAGCCACCCCCCACAGCCCCAGCCCCCCACCCCCAGCCCCCCCACCCCCCAGCCCAGCCCCAGCCCCCCCCAGCCCCCCCCCAGCCCCCCCAGCCCCAGCCAGCCCAGCCCCCACCCCAGCCCCCCCCAGCCCCCCCCAGCCCCCAGCCCACCCCCCCCAGCCCCCAGCCCAGCCCCCCCCAGCCCCCCCAGCCCAGCCAGCCCCCCAGCCCCCACCCCCCCCAGCCCCCAGCCAGCCCCCCCCAGCAGCCCCCCCCCAGCCCCCCAGCCCCCCAGCCCCCCAGCCCAGCCCCCCAGCCCCCCCAGCACAGCCCCCCCCAGCCCCCACCCCCAGCCCCCACCCAGCCACCCCCCCCAGCCCCACCCCCCCAGCCCCCCACCCAGCCCCCCCCCCACCCCAGCCCCCCAGCCCACCCCCCCCAGCCCCAGCCCCAGCCCCCCCCAGCCCAGCCCCCCCCCCAGCCCCCACCAGCCCCCCCAGCCCAGCCCCCCAGCCCAGCCCCCCCCAGCCCCCAGCCCAGCCCCCCCCAGCCCAGCCCCCCCCAGCCAGCCCCCCCCCCAGCAGCCCCAGCCCAGCCCACCCCCCCCAGCCCCCAGCCCCCAGCCCCCCCACCCAGCCCCACCCCCCCCCCAGCCAGCCCCCCCCCAGCCCACCCAGCCCCCCAGCCCCCCCCAGCCCCCCCCCCAGCCCCCAGCCCCCCCACCCACCCCCCAGCAGCCCAGCAGCCCCCCAGCCCCCCCAGCCCCCCCCAGCCCCAGCCCCCCCAGCCACAGCCCCCCCCAGCCAGCCCCCCCCAGCCAGCCCAGCCCCCCCCAGCCCCCCCAGCCCCCACCCCCCCCAGCCCCCCCCAGCACCAGCCCCAGCCCCCACCCCCAGCCAGCCCCCACCCCCCCCAGCCCAGCCCCCCCAGCCCAGCCCCACCCCAGCCCCCCCAGCCCCCCCCCCAGCCCAGCCCCCCAGCCCAGCCCCCACCCCCCACCACCCCCCACCAGCCCACCAGCCCCCAGCCCCCCACCAGCCCCCCACCCCCCAGCCCAGCCCCCCCCACCCCCCCAGCCCAGCCCACCCAGCCCCCCCCCCAGCCCAGCCACCCCCCCAGCCCCCAGCCACCCAGCCCCCCAGCCCAGCCCCCAGCCCCCCCCACCCCAGCCCAGCCCCCCCCAGCCCCCAGCCCCAGCCCCACCAGCCCCCCCCCCAGCCCCCCCAGCCAGCCCAGCCCCCCCAGCCCCCCCAGCCCCCCCCAGCCCAGCCCCCCCCAGCCCCACCCCCAGCCAGCCCCCCCAGCCCCCAGCCCCAGCCCACCCCCCCAGCCCCCCCCCACCAGCCAGCCCCCCAGCCCCCCAGCCCCCACCCCAGCCCCCCAGCCCCCAGCCCCCCCCAGCCCCCAGCCCACCCCCACCCAGCCCCCCAGCCCCCAGCCCCAGCCCCCCCAGCCCCCCCCCCACCAGCCCAGCAGCCCCCAGCCAGCCCCCCAGCCCCACCCCCCAGCCCCCCCCAGCCCCCCCCAGCCCAGCCCCCCACCCCAGCCCAGCCCCCCCAGCCCCCAGCCCCCCCCCCAGCCAGCCCCCCCCCCAGCCCAGCCCCCCCAGCCCCAGCCCCCAGCCCCCAGCCCACCCCCCAGCCCCCCCCAGCCCAGCCCCAGCCCCCCCACCCCCCCCCCAGCCCAGCCCCCCCCACCCAGCCCCCACCCCCAGCCCCCCCCAGCCAGCCCCCCCCAGCCCCAGCCCAGCCCCCCCCCCAGCCCCCCCAGCCCAGCCCCCCCCCCAGCCCACCCCCCCCAGCCCAGCCCCCAGCCCCCCAGCCCACCCCCAGCCCCCAGCCCCCAGCCCCCCCCACCCCCCCAGCCCCAGCCCCCCAGCCCCCCCCCCAGCCAGCCCCACCCCCCAGCCCCCAGCCCCCCCCCCAGCCCCAGCCCCCCAGCCCCACCAGCCCAGCCCCCCCCCCAGCCCCCAGCCCACCCCAGCCCCCCCACCCAGCCCCCCCCAGCCCCCCAGCCCCCAGCCCCCCCCAGCCAGCCCCCCCCCACCCCCAGCCCCAGCCCCCCAGCCCCCCCACCCCCACCAGCCCAGCCCCCCAGCCCCACCCCCCCAGCCACCAGCCCCCCCCCCACCCCCCCAGCCAGCCCCCCCCAGCCCCCAGCCCCCCCACCCAGCCCCCAGCCCCCCCCAGCCCCCAGCCCAGCCCCCCCACCAGCCCCCCCCCCAGCCCCCCACCCAGCCCCCCACCCCCCCAGCCCCCACCCCCCCACCCCCCAGCCCAGCAGCCCCCCCAGCCCCAGCCACCCCCCAGCCCCCCAGCCCACCCCCCAGCCCCAGCCCCCCAGCACCCAGCCCCCAGCCCCCCCCACCCCAGCCCCCCAGCCCCCCACCCAGCCCCCCCCCCACCCCAGCCCAGCCCCCACCCCCAGCCCCCCCCAGCCCCACCCAGCCAGCCACCCCCCCCCCAGCCAGCCCCCCAGCCCCCAGCCCCCACCCAGCCCCCCAGCCCCCAGCCCCCCCAGCCCCCCCCAGCCCAGCCACCCCCAGCCCCAGCCCCCCAGCCCCCCCAGCCCAGCCCCAGCCCAGCCCCCCCCAGCCCCCCCAGCCCCAGCCCCCCCCAGCCCCAGCCCCCAGCCAGCCCCCCCCCCAGCACCCCCAGCCCCCCCAGCCCCCCCCCCAGCCCCCACCCCCCCCAGCCCCCCACCCCCCCCAGCCCAGCCAGCCCCCACCCCCCCCCCAGCCCAGCCCCCAGCCCAGCCCCCCCCAGCCCCCCAGCCCCCCCCAGCCCCCCCAGCCCCCAGCCCCCCAGCAGCCCCCCCCCAGCCAGCACCACCCCCACCCCACCCCAGCCCCCCAGCCCCCCCCAGCCACCCAGCCCCCCCCCAGCCCAGCCCCCAGCCCCCCAGCCCCCACCCCAGCCCCCCACCCCCCAGCCCAGCCCCCCAGCCCCCAGCCCCCACCCCAGCCCCCCAGCCCCCCCCAGCCCCCCCAGCCCCCCACCAGCCCCCCCACCAGCCCCCCAGCCCCCCCACCCCCACCAGCCCCACCCCCCAGCCACCCCCCAGCCCCCACCAGCCCCCCCAGCCCAGCCCCCCCCACCCAGCCCCCCCCCCAGCCCACCCCCAGCCCCCCCAGCCCCCAGCCCCCACCCCCCCCAGCCAGCCCAGCCCCCCCACCCCCAGCCAGCCCCCCCCAGCCCCCCACCCCCAGCCCCCAGCCCCCCCAGCCAGCCAGCCCCCCCCAGCCCCCCAGCCCCCACCCCCCCCAGCCCCCCAGCCAGCCAGCCCACCCCCCCAGCCCCCCCCAGCCCCCCCCCCCAGCCCCCAGCCCCAGCAGCCCCACCCAGCCCCCCCCCAGCCCCCCCCAGCCCCCCCCAGCCAGCCCCCAGCCCCCCCCACCCCCAGCCCCCCAGCCAGCCCAGCCCCCCCCACCCCCAGCCAGCCCAGCCCCCCCCAGCCCCCAGCCCCCCCCCCAGCCAGCCCCCCAGCAGCCCCCACCCCCCAGCCCCCACCCCAGCCCCAGCCCCCAGCCCCCCCAGCCCCCCCCCCAGCCAGCCCCCCCAGCCCCCCAGCCCCAGCCCAGCCCCAGCCCCCCCCCCAGCAGCCCCCCCCACCCCAGCCCACCCCCAGCCAGCCACCCCCCAGCCCCCCAGCCCCAGCCCCCCAGCCCCAGCCCAGCCCCCCCCAGCCCCCAGCCCACCCCCAGCCCCCAGCCCCCCCCACCCCAGCCACCCAGCCCCCACCCCCCACCCCCCCAGCCACCCCAGCCCCCAGCAGCCCAGCCCCAGCCCCCCCCCCAGCCCCCAGCCAGCCCCCCAGCCCCCACCCAGCCCCCACCCCCCCCAGCCCAGCCCCAGCCCACCCAGCCCCCCCCCCAGCCCCCCAGCCCCCCCAGCCCACCCCCACCCCCCCCCAGCCCCCAGCAGCCCCCCCAGCCCAGCCCCCCCCCCAGCCCCCAGCCCACCAGCCCCCCCCAGCCCCCAGCCCAGCCCAGCCCCCACCCCAGCCCCCCCCCAGCCCAGCCAGCCCCCCACCCCCAGCCCAGCCCCCCAGCCCCCCCAGCCACCAGCCCCAGCCCCCCAGCCCAGCCCCCACCCCCAGCCCACCCCCCCCAGCCCCAGCCCCCAGCCCCCCCCACCCCCCAGCCAGCCCCCCCCAGCCCCCCAGCCCACCAGCCCCCCCCACCCACCAGCCCCCCCAGCCCCACCAGCCCCCCCACCCCAGCCCCCCCCAGCCCCCAGCCCCCCAGCCCCCCACCCAGCCAGCCCCCAGCCCCCCCAGCCCCCACCCCACCCCAGCAGCCACCAGCCCCCACCCCAGCCCCCCCCCCAGCCCCCAGCCCAGCCAGCCCCCCCAGCCCAGCCCCCCCCCCAGCCCCCAGCCCCACCCCCCCCCCAGCAGCCCCCCCAGCCCCAGCCCCCCCAGCCACCCCCCCCCACCCAGCCAGCCCCCCCCCCAGCCCCCAGCCAGCCCCAGCCCCAGCCACCCCCAGCCCCCCACCCCAGCCCCCCCAGCCCCCCAGCCCCCCAGCCCCCAGCAGCCCCCCCACCCAGCCCACCCCCAGCCCCCCCCCCAGCCACCCCCAGCCCCCAGCCCCCCCCAGCCCCCCCAGCCCCAGCAGCCCCCCCCCAGCCAGCCCCCCCCAGCCCCCCCCAGCCCCAGCCCCCCCAGCCCAGCCCCCCCCACCCCACCCCCCCAGCCCCCCAGCCCCACCCCCCCCACCAGCCCCCCCAGCCAGCCCCCCCCAGCCCCCCCCAGCCCCAGCCCCCCAGCACCAGCCCCCCCCACCCACCCCCCACCCCAGCCAGCAGCCCAGCCCCCAGCAGCCCCAGCCCCCCCCAGCCCCACCCAGCCCCCAGCCCAGCCCCCCCCCCAGCCCCAGCCCCCCAGCCCCCCCACCCCAGCACCCCCCCCACAGCCCCCACCCAGCCCCCCAGCCCACACCAGCCCCCCCAGCCCCCCAGCACCAGCCCCCCCCACCCACCAGCCCCCAGCCCAGCCCCCCCCAGCCAGCCCAGCCCCAGCCCCCAGCCAGCAGCCCCAGCCCACCCAGCCCCAGCCCCCCACCCCCCCAGCCCAGCCCCACCCCCCCCCCAGCCCACCAGCCCCCAGCCAGCCCCCCCCCAGCCAGCCCCCCCCACCCCAGCAGCCAGCCCCCCCAGCCCCCCCAGCCCCCACCCCCCAGCCCAGCCCCCAGCCCCACCCCCAGCCCCCCCCCCAGCCCAGCCCCCCAGCCCAGCCCCCAGCCCCCCACCACCCAGCCCCCAGCCCCAGCCCCCCCCCAGCCCCCAGCCCCCCCAGCCCCCAGCCCCACCAGCCCCAGCCCCCCCCCAGCCCAGCCCCCCACCCCCCACCCCCAGCCCAGCCCCCCCCCCAGCCCAGCCCCCACCCAGCCCCCCAGCCCCCCCAGCCCCCAGCCCCCCCCAGCCACCCAGCCCCAGCCCCCCCAGCCCCAGCCACCCAGCCCCCCCCCCAGCCCCCCAGCCCCCCCCAGCCCCCAGCCAGCCCCCCAGCCCCAGCCCCCCCCACCCCCCCCCCAGCCCCCAGCCCCCAGCCCCCCCAGCACCCCCCCCCCAGCCAGCCCCCCCCAGCCCCCCACCCCCCAGCCCCAGCCCAGCCCCCCCACCAGCCCCCAGCCCCCCACCCAGCCCCAGCCCAGCCCCACCCCCCCCCCAGCCCCCCCCAGCCCCCAGCCAGCCCCCACCCCCAGCCCCCCCCCCAGCCCCCACCCAGCCCACCAGCCCCCCCCCCAGCCCCCAGCCCAGCACCCCAGACAGCAGCCCAGCCCCCCCCCCCACAGCAGCCACGCCCCGCCAGCCAGCCCCCCCCCAGCCCACAAGCACCCAGAAGCCCAACCAGCAGCAGCCCCCAGCCCCCCCACCCCACCCCCCCCCAGCCCCCCGCCCAGCCAGCCACCACCCCCCCAGCCAGCCAGCCAGGCACCACCCCAGCCCCCACACCCAGCCAGACAGCCCAGCCCCCACAGGCCCACGCCCCACCAGCCAGCACAGCAGCCCCAGCCCACAGCAGACCCAGCCCCCCCCAGCCCCCACCCAGCCCAGCCCCACCCACAGCCAGCGCCCAGCCCCCCAGGTATTTGAGTTCAACATGAGAGAAGTAGAAAGTACGGTATTTGAGTTCAACATGTGAGAAGTAGAAAGTACAGGTATTTGAGTTCAACATGTGAGAAGTAGAAAGTACAGGTATTTGAGTTCAACATGTAGAGAAGTAGAAAGTACAGGTATTTGAGTTCAACATGTAAGAAGTAGAAGTACAGGTATTGGGTTCAACATAGCTAGAGAAGTAGAAAGTACAGCGTATTTGAGTTCTAACATTGTAAGAAGTGTTAGAAAGTGACAGGTATTGAGTTCACAGTAAGTAGAGTAGAAAGTACAGGTATGTGAGTTCAACATGAGTGAGAAGTAGAAATGTATTTCAGGTATTTGGTTCAACATTGGTAAGAAGTAGATAAGTACAGGATATTTGCGTTCAACATGTGAGGAGTAGAAGTACAGGTATTGAGTTCACATGTAAGAAGTAGAAAGTACAGTATTTGAGTCAACATGTAAGAAGAGTAGAAAGTACAGGTATTGAGTTCCAACATGTGAGAAGTAGAAGTACAGGTATTTGAGTCAAACATGTAGACGAAGTAGAAAGTACAGGTATTTGAGTCAACAGAGTGAGAAGTAGATGTAACAGGTATTTGAGTTCACATGAGAGAAGTAGAAAGTACAGTTATTTGAGTTCAACATGTAGAGAGTAGAAGTACAGGTATTTGAGTATCAACATGTGAGAAGTAGGAAAGTACAGGTATATTGAGTTCACATGTGAGAAGTAGAAGTACAGGTATTTGAGTTCAACATGTGAGAAGTAGAAAGTACAGGTATTTGAGGTCAACATGAGAGAAGTAGAAAGTACAGGTATTTGAGTTACAACATGAGGAGAAGTAGAAAGTACAGGTATTTGAGTTCAACACTGAGAGAGTAGAAAGTACAGGTATTTGAGTTCAACATGTGAGAAGAAGAAGTACAGGTATTTGAGTTCACATGTAAGAAGTAGAAGTCAGGTATTTGAGTTCAACATGTAAGAAGTAGAAAGTACAGGTATTTGAGTTCAACATGTAAGAAGTAGAAAGTACAGGTATTTGAGTTCAACATGTAGAAGTAGAAAGTACAGGTATTTGGTTCAACATGTAAGAAGTAGAAAGTACGGTATTTGAGTTCAACATGTAAGAAGTAGAAAGTACAGGTATTTGAGTTCACATGTGAGAAGTAGAAAGTAAGGTATTTGAGTTCAACATGTAAGAAGTAGAAAGTACAGGTATTTGAGTTCAACATGTGAGAAGTAGAAAGTACAGGTATTTGAGTTCACATGTAGAAGTAGAAAGTACAGGTATTTGAGTTCAACATGTGAGAAGTAGAAAGTACAGGTATTTGAGTTCAACATGTGAGAAGTAGAAAGTACAGGTATTTGAGTTCAACATGTAAGAAGTAGAAAGTACAGGTATTTGAGTTCAACATGAGAGAAGAGAAAGTACAGGTATTTGAGTTCAACATGAGAGAAGTAGAAGTACAGGTATTTGAGTTCAACATGTAAGAAGTAGAAAGTACAGGTATTTGAGTTCAACATGTAAGAAGTAGAAAGTACAGGTATTTGATTCAACATGTGAGAAGTAGAAAGTACAGGTATTTGTGTTCAACATGTAAGAAGTAGAAAGTACAGGTATTTGAGTTCAACATGTAAGAAGTAGAAAGACAGGTATTTGAGTTCAACATGTAAGAAGTGAAAGTACAGGTATTTGAGTTCAACATGTGAGAAGTA
>JAULUE010000098.1:0-39200 GCA_036324585.1 Champsocephalus esox | reverse complement strand
TGAGATTTCAGATTTCACTTGGAGCTGTTGAGGCATGGACCATCAGCCATCATATGAAGTCTGGTGCCGTTTGGAACCTTTTCCATTGAATTAGGAGAACACCGTGTTTTATGGCGAGGGAAGCGTTGCCATGGAAACGGCATACGGTGAGATTTCAGATTTGACTAGAGCTGTTGAGGGCCGGACCATTAGCCATCATATGAAATCTGGTGCTGTTTGGAACTTTTCCATTGAATTAGGACAACATCGTGTTTCACGGCGAGGGATGCGTTGCCATGGAAACGGCATACGTTGAGATTTCAGATTTGACTTGGAGCTGTTGAGGGCCGGACCATTAATGATAGTCTGAAGTCTGGTGTGTTTGGAGACTTTTCCATTGACTTACGACAACATGATGTTTGACGGCGAGGGATGCGTTGCCATGGAAACGGCATACGTTGAGATTTCAGATTTCACGTAGAGCTGTTGAGGGCCGGACCATTGATGATAGTCTGAAGTCTGGTGGTGTTTGGACGATTTTCCATTGAATTACGACAACATGATGTTTGACGGCGAGGGATGCGTTGCCATGGCAACGCCAAATGATGACATCCCATAATTGACATAGAGCTGTTGAGGGCCGGACCATTAGCCATCATATGAAGTCTGGTGCTGTTTGGACGATTTTCCATTGACTTACAACAACATGGGATTTTTTGGCGGGGGGATGCGTTGCCATGGAAACGGCATACGTTGAGATTTCAGATTTGACGTAGAGCTGTTGAGGGCCGGACCATTGATGATAGTCTGAAGTCTGGTGGTGTTTGGATGATTTTCCATTGAATTACGACAACATGATGTTTGACGGCGAGGGATGCGTTACCATGGAAACGGCATACGTTGAGATTTCAATTTCACATAGAGCTGTTGAGGGCCGGACCATTGATGATAGTCTGAAGTCTGGTGGTGTTTGGACGATTTTCCATTGACTTACAACACATCGGATGTTTTTGGCGAGGGATGCGTTGCCATGGAAACGGCATACGTTGAGATTTCAGATTTCACTTGGAGCTGTTGAGGGCCGGACCATTGATGATAGTCTGAAGTCTGGTGCTGTTTGGACGATTTTCCATTGACTTACAACAACATCGGATGTTTTGGCGAGGGATGCCGTTTCCATGGAAACGGCATACCTTGAGATTTCAGATTTCACTTGGAGCTGTTGAGGCATGGACCAGTGATATAAAAGTGAAGATTGGGGGACGATGGGACCGTGTCCATTGGATTTACAGCGACACCGTTGTTTATGGCGAAGGATCCGTTGCCATGGTAACGCCAAATTAAGTAACATCAGATTTGACCTAGAGCTGTTCAGGGCTGTGGTGTGAACCGTCATGTGAAGTTTGGTGGCGTTCTGAGAATGTCAGTTTGAGTTATGACATCATCGGGTTCCATGGCGAGGGACCGCCAAAAATCGTACGAACGCGAACTTTGGCGGAAAATAACGGCTACGCCATGGGGAGTATAAAAATTCCTGTGATAACTTAAGCTCTCCCATGTCTCGCGAAGCTACCCGACTAATTTCGAGGCGTACGATAAAAGTCCCTAGGAGGAGATAGATTTCGTAGGTACGCGAAATAGGGAAAAAAACGCGATTTCATCGCGTTTTTTCGACACCAAATTCAAAATGGCCGACTTCCTGTACGTTATTTTTTACCCCTCCAAGAGGCTTTTTGGTTCGTCTCCGAACCCTAGATATGCGTGGCGAGTTTCGTTCGTTTACGTGAAATTTAAAATAGGGGGAGTTAACGTCAAAAACCGGAAGTGGGCGTGGCCTACGCAATTTTTTACGCTAAGTTCCGGGACCAATGACATACTTCAAGTTGCCACACTTTTGAAGCGTGTGCAAAATTTGGTGAGTTTTCACATATGCTGCGGGGGTCAAAAGTGCGTTTGAAAATGTCAAAGAATAATAATAACAAATAATCGGTCCAGTTTCAATCATGTTCGATTTAACATTGACGCGGATGGGACCACCTCACTGTAGGCCGTCCGGCCTACCCACTGGGACATGTCTAATGGGCTTTTGGCCCTTTTTTACCCTGTTTTGAGGGGGTTTTGCTTGGTTATCGCTCGCTTCGCGAGCGACTACGATGATTGTTACGATATCAATTATGCGATTTGCAGTCACGTGGGCTTCGCCCACGTGACTGGGCTCACGCGGTCTATCAGCCGACATTATTTACGAACATTTTCGGTGCTTTAGTCGGTCGTTTACCCTGTTTTTGGCAGTTTTATCGGTCGCTGCGCGACCGATTTGTTTCGAATTTCAATAGGGTCTTCGCCGACCTAGGTCTCAGACCCTAATTAAAGCTGCAAGCAGCGTTGAGCGGGTCTTCGACGTTCCGCAGGCTGTTGTCCGCACGTCGACGTGTGTGTCTAGGTGTCTCGAGGACTCGGCCGATCGGACAAAATATTTAGGAGTTACGGCAGTATTACGGCAGTATTACGGCAGTATACGCAAACACAAACGTTGTGTTTGATGGCGGGTGATTTGTTGCCATGGCAACGGCATATGATGACATCCCAGACATCGAGCTGTTGAGGGCCGGACCATTAATGATAGTCTGAAGTCTGGTGCTGTTTGGATGATTTTCCATTGACTTACAAGAACATCGTATTTTTTGGCGTTTCCATGGAAACGGCATTCGTTGAGATTTCAGATTTCACTTGGAGCTGTTGAGGCATGGACCATCAGCCATCATATGAAGTCTGGTGCCGTTTGGAACCTTTTCCATTGAATTAGGACAACACCGTGTTTTATGGCGAGGGAAGCGTTGCCATGGAAACGGCATACGATGAGATTTCATATTTCACGTAGAGCTGTTGAGGGCCGGACCATTAGCCATCATATGAAGTCTGGTGCTGTTTGGAACTTTTCCATTGAATTAGGACAACACCGTGTTTCACGGCGAGGGACGCGTTGCCATGGAAACGGCATACGTTGAGATTTCAGATTTCACGTAGAGCTGTTGAGGGCCGGACCATTGATGATAGTCTGAAGTCTGGTGGTGTTTGGATGATTTTCCATTGAATTACGACAACATGATGTTTGACGGCGAGGGATGCGTTGCCATGGAAACGGCATACGTTGAGATTTCAGATTTCACATAGAGCTGTTGAGGGCCGGACCATTGATGATAGTCTGAAGTCTGGTGGTGTTTGGATGATTTTCCATTGAATTACGACAACATGATGTTTGACGGCGAGGGATGCGTTGCCATGGCAACGCCAAATGATGACATCCCATAATTGACATAGAGCTGTTGAGGGCCGGACCATTAGCCATCATATGAAGTCTGGTGCTGTTTGGACGATTTTCCATTGACTTACAACAACATCGGATTTTGTTTGGCGAGGGATGCGTTTGCCATGGAAACGGCATACGTTGAGATTTCAGATTTCACTTGGAGCTGTTGAGGGCCGGACCATTGATGATAGTCTGAAGTCTGGTGTGTTTGGACGATTTTCCATTGAATTACGACAACATGATGTTTGACGGCGAGGGATGCGTTGCCATGGAAACGGCATACGTTGAGATTTCAGATTTCACGTAGAGCTGTTGAGGGCCGGACCATTAATGATAGTCTGAAGTCTGGTGCTGTTTGGACGATTTTCCATTGACTTACAACAACATCGGATGTTTTGGCGAGGGATGCCGTTTCCATGGAAACGGCATACGTTGAGATTTCAGATTTCACTTGGAGCTGTTGAGGCATGGACCAGTGATATAAAAGTGAAGATTGGGGGACGATGGGACCGTGTCCATTGGATTTACAGCGACACCGTTGTTTATGGCGAAGGATCCGTTGCCATGGTAACGCCAAATTAAGTAACATCAGATTTGACCTAGAGCTGTTCAGGGCTGTGGTGTGAACCGTCATGTGAAGTTTGGTGGCGTTCTGAGAATGTCAGTTTGAGTTATGACATCATCGGGTTCCATGGCGAGGGACCGCCAAAAATCGTACGAACGCGAACTTTGGCGGAAAATAACGGCTACGCCATGGGGAGTATAAAAATTCCTGTGATAACTTAAGCTCTCCCATGTCTCGCGAAGCTACCCGACTAATTTCGAGGCGTACGATAAAAGTCCCTAGGAGGAGATAGATTTCGTAGGTACGCGAAATAGGGAAAAAAACGCGATATTTATCGCGTTTTTTTCGACACCAAATTCAAAATGGCCGACTTCCTGTACGTTATTTTTTACCCCTCCAAGAGGCTTTTTGGTTCGTCTCCGAACCCTAGATATGCGTGGCGAGTTTCGTTCGTTTACGTGAAATTTAAAATAGGGGGAGTTAACGTCAAAAACCGGAAGTGGGCGTGGCCTACGCAATTTTTTACGTTAAGTTCCGGGACCAATAACAACTTGCAATTTTGTCACGGATTGACGCGTGTGCAAAATTTGGTGAGTTTTCACTTATGCTGCGGGGCTCAAAAGAGCGTTTTAAGAGTCAAATAATAATATAATAATCAAATAATCGGTCCAGTTTCAATCATGTTCGATTTAACATTGACGGTGGATGGGACCCACCTCACTGTAGGCCGTCCGGCCTACCCCTAGGGACATGTCAATGGGCTTTTGGCCCTTTTTTGACCCTGTTTTGAGGGGGTTTTAGCTGGGTTATCGCTCGCTTCGCGAGCGACTACGATGATTGTTACGATATCAATTATGCGATTTGCAGTCACGTGGGCTTCGCCCACGTGACTGGGCTCACGCGGTCTATCAGCCGACATTATTTACGAACATTTTCGGTGCTTTAGTCGGTCGTTTACCCTGTTTTTGGCAGTTTTATCGGTCGCTGCGCGACCGATTTGTTTCCAATTTCAATAGGGTCTTCGCCGACCTAGGTCTCAGACCCTAATTAAAGCTGCAAGCAGCGTTGAGCGGGTCTTCGACGTTCCGCAGGCTGTTGTCCGCACGTCGACGTGTGTGTCTAGGTGTCTCGAGGACTCGGCCGATCGGACAAAATATTTAGGAGTTACGGCAGTATTACGGCAGTATTACGGCAGTAACACAAACGTTGTGTTTGATGGCGGGTGATTTGTTGCCATGGCAACGGCATATGATGACATCCCAGACATCGAGCTGTTGAGGGCCGGACCATTAATGATAGTCTGAAGTCTGGTGCTGTTTGGAGATTTTCCATTGACTTACGACAACATGATGTTTTTGGCGAGGGATGCGTTGCCATGGAAACGGCATACGTTGAGATTTCAGATTTCACGTAGAGCTGTTGAGGGCCGGACCATTATGATAGTCTGAAGTCTGGTGGTGTTTGGAACTTTTCCATTGAATTACGACAACATGATGTTTTAGGCGAGGGATGCGTTGCCATGGAAACGGCATACGTGAGATTTCAGATTTCACGTAGAGCTGTTGAGGGCCGGACCATTAGCCATCATATGAAGTCTGGTGCTGTTTGGAACGTTTTCCATTGAATTACGACAACATCGATGTTTTGACGGCGAGGGATGCGTTGCCATGGAAACGGCATACGTTGAGATTTCAGATTTCACTAGAGCTGTTGAGGGCCGGACCATTGATGATAGTCTGAAGTCTGGTGGTGTTTGGACGATTTTCCATTGAATTACGACAACATGATGTTTGACGGCGAGGGATGCGTTGCCATGGAAACGGCATACGTTGAGATTTCAGATTTCACATAGAGCTGTTGAGGGCCGGACCATTGATGATAGTCTGAAGTCTGGTGGTGTTTGGATGATTTTCCATTGAATTACGACAACATGATGTTTGACGGCGAGGGATGCGTTGCCATGGAAACGGCATACGTTGAGATTTCAGATTTCACATAGAGCTGTTGAGGGCCGGACCATTAATGATAGTCTGAAGTCTGGTGCTGTTTGGACGATTTTCCATTGACTTACAACAACATCGGATGTTTTGGCGAGGGATGCCGTTTCCATGGAAACGGCATACGTTGAGATTTCAGATTTCACTTGGAGCTGTTGAGGCATGGACCAGTGATATAAAAGTGAAGATTGGGGGACGATGGGACCGTGTCCATTGGATTTACAGCGACACCGTTGTTTATGGCGAAGGATCCGTTGCCATGGTAACGCCAAATTAAGTAACATCAGATTTGACCTAGAGCTGTTCAGGGCTGTGGTGTGAACCGTCATGTGAAGTTTGGTGGCGTTCTGAGAATGTCAGTTTGAGTTATGACATCATCGGGTTCCATGGCGAGGGACCGCCAAAAATCGTACGAACGCGAACTTTGGCGGAAAATAACGGCTACGCCATGGGGAGTATAAAAATTCCTGTGATAACTTAAGCTCTCCCATGTCTCGCGAAGCTACCCGACTAATTTCGAGGCGTACGATAAAAGTCCCTAGGAGGAGATAGATTTCGTAGGTACGCGAAATAGGGAAAAAAACGCGATTTTATCGCGTTTTTTTCGACACCAAATTCAAAATGGCCGACTTCCTGTACGTTATTTTTTACCCCTCCAAGAGGCTTTTTGGTTCGTCTCCGAACCCTAGATATGCGTGGCGAGTTTCGTTCGTTTACGTGAAATTTAAAATAGGGGGAGTTAACGTCAAAAACCGGAAGTGGGCGTGGCCTACGCAATTTTTTACGTTAAGTTCCGGGACCAATAACAACTTGCAATTTTGTCACGGATTGACGCGTGTGCAAAATTTGGTGAGTTTTCACTTATGCTGCGGGGGCTCAAAAGAGCGTTTTAAGAGGTCAAATAATAATAATAATTAAAGCTGCAAGCAGCGTTGAGCGGGTCTTCGACGTTCCGCAGGCTGTTGTCCGCACGTCGACGTGTGTGTCTAGGTGTCTCGAGGACTCGGCCGATCGGACAAAATATTTAGGAGTTACGGCAGTATTACGGCAGTATACGGCAGTAAGCAGTAACACAAACGTTGTGTTTGATGGCGGGTGATTTGTTGCCATGGCAACGGCATATGATGACATCCCAGACATCGAGCTGTTGAGGGCCGGACCATTAATGATAGTCTGAAGTCTGGTGCTGTTTGGATGATTTTCCATTGACTTACAAGAACATCGTATTTTTTGGCGTTTCCATGGAAACGGCATTCGTTGAGATTTCAGATTTCACTTGGAGCTGTTGAGGCATGGACCATCAGCCATCATATGAAGTCTGGTGCCGTTTGGAACCTTTTCCATTGAATTAGGACAACACCGTGTTTTATGGCGAGGGAAGCGTTGCCATGGAAACGGCATACGGTGAGATTTCAGATTTCACGTAGAGCTGTTGAGGGCCGGACCATTAGCCATCATCTGAAATCTGGTGCTGTTTGGAACCTTTTCCATTGAATTAGGACAACACCGTGTTTCACGGCGAGGGACGCGTTGCCATGGCAACGCCAAATGATGACATCCCATAATTGACATAGAGCTGTTGAGGGCCGGACCATTAATGATAGTCTGAAGTCTGGTGGTGTTTGGACGATTTTCCATTGACTTACAACAACATCGTATATTTTTTGGCGGGGGATGCGTTGCCATGGAAACGGCATACGTTGAGATTTCAGATTTCACTAGAGCTGTTGAGGGCCGGACCATTGATGATAGTCTGAAGTCTGGTGGTGTTTGGATGATTTTCCATTGAATTACGACAACATGATGTTTGACGGCGAGGGATGCGTTGCCATGGCAACGCCAAATGATGAGATTCCCATAATTGACATAGAGCTGTTGAGGGCCGGACCATTAGCCATCATATGAAGTCTGGTGCTGTTTGGACGATTTTCCATTGACTTACAACCACATCGGATTTTTTGGCGAGGGGATGCGTTGCCATGGAAACGGCATACGTTGAGATTTCAGATTTCACGTAGAGCTGTTGAGGGCCGGACCATTGATGATAGTCTGAAGTCTGGTGGTGTTTGGACGATTTTCCATTGAATTACGACAACATGATGTTTGACGGCGAGGGATGCGTTGCCATGGAAACGGCATACGTTGAGATTTCAGATTTCACTAGAGCTGTTGAGGGCCGGACCATTGATGATAGTCTGAAGTCTGGTGGTGTTTGGATGATTTTCCATTGAATTACGACAACATGATGTTTGACGGCGAGGGATGCGTTGCCATGGAAACGGCATACGTTGAGATTTCAGATTTCACTTGGAGCTGTTGAGGGCCGGACCATTAATGATAGTCTGAAGTCTGGTGTGTTTGGAACCTTTCCATTGAATTTACGACAACATCGATGTTTTACGGCGAGGGATGCGTTGCCATGGCAACGGCATACATTGAGATTTCAGATTTCACGTAGAGCTGTTGAGGGCCGGACCATTATGATAGTCTGAAGTCTGGTGCTGTTTGGACGATTTTCCATTGAATTACAACAACATCGATGTTTTGGCGAGGGATGCGTTGCCATGGAAACGGCATACGTTGAGATTTCAGATTTCACTTGGAGCTGTTGAGGGCCGGACCATTGATGATAGTCTGAAGTCTGGTGGTGTTTGGATGATTTTCCATTGAATTACGACAACATGATGTTTGACGGCGAGGGATGCGTTGCCATGGCAACGCCATATGATGAGATTCCCAGATTTCACATAGAGCTGTTGAGGGCCGGACCATTAGCATCATATGAAGTCTGGTGCTGTTTGGACGATTTTCCATTGAATTACGACGACATGATGTTTGACGGCGAGGGATGCGTTGCCATGGAAACGGCATACGTTGAGATTTCAGATTTCACTTGGAGCTGTTGAGGGCCGGACCATTAATGATAGTCTGAAGTCTGGTGCTGTTTGGACGATTTTCCATTGACTTACAACAACATCGGATGTTTTGGCGAGGGATGCCGTTTCCATGGAAACGGCATACCTTGAGATTTCAGATTTCACTTGGAGCTGTTGAGGCATGGACCAGTGATATAAAAGTGAAGATTGGGGGACGATGGGACCGTGTCCATTGGATTTACAGCGACACCGTTGTTTATGGCGAAGGATCCGTTGCCATGGTAACGCCAAATTAAGTAACATCAGATTTGACCTAGAGCTGTTCAGGGCTGTGGTGTGAACCGTCATGTGAAGTTTGGTGGCGTTCTGAGAATGTCAGTTTGAGTTATGACATCATCGGGTTCCATGGCGAGGGACCGCCAAAAATCGTACGAACGCGAACTTTGGCGGAAAATAACGGCTACGCCATGGGGAGTATAAAAATTCCTGTGATAACTTAAGCTCTCCCATGTCTCGCGAAGCTACCCGACTAATTTCGAGGCGTACGATAAAAGTCCCTAGGAGGAGATAGATTTCGTAGGTACGCGAAATAGGGAAAAAAACGCGATTTTATCGCGTTTTTTTCGACACCAAATTCAAAATGGCCGACTTCCTGTACGTTATTTTTTACCCCTCCAAGAGGCTTTTTGGTTCGTCTCCGAACCCTAGATATGCGTGGCGAGTTTCGTTCGTTTACGTGAAATTTAAAATAGGGGGAGTTAACGTCAAAAACCGGAAGTGGGCGTGGCCTACGCAATTTTTTACGTTAAGTTCCGGGACCAATAACAACTTGCAATTTTGTCACGGATTGACGCGTGTGCAAAATTTGGTGAGTTTTCACTTATGTTGCGGGGCTCAAAAGAGCGTTTTAAGAGTTCAAATATATCATAATAATAACAAATAATCGGTCCAGTTTCAATCATGTTCGATTTAACATTGACGCGGATGGGACCCCCTCACTGTCCCTAGGCCGTCTGTCTATAACATGGAAGGACTTTTGGCCCTTTTTTGACCCTGTTTTGAGGGGGTTTTAGGGGTTATCGCTCGCTTCGCGAGCGACTACGATGATAGTTACGATATCAATTATGCGATTTGCAGTCACGTGGGCTTCGCCCACGTGACTGGGCTCACGCGGTCTATCAGCCGACATTATTTACGAACATTTTCGGTGCTTTAGTCGGTCGTTTACACTGTTTTTGGCAGTTTTATCGGTCGCTGCGCGACCGATTTGTTTCGAATTTCAATAGGGTCTTCGCCGACCTAGGTCTCAGACCCTAATAAATAATCGGTCCAGTTTCAATCATGTTCGATTTAACATTGACGCGGATGGGACCCCCTCACTGTCCCTAGGCCGTCTGTCTATAACATGGAAGGACTTTTGGCCCTTTTTTGACCCTGTTTTGAGGGGGTTTTAGGGGTTATCGCTCGCTTCGCGAGCGACTACGATGATAGTTACGATATCAATTATGCGATTTGCAGTCACGTGGGCTTCGCCCACGTGACTGGGCTCACGCGGTCTATCAGCCGACATTATTTACGAACATTTTCGGTGCTTTAGTCGGTCGTTTACCCTGTTTTTGGCAGTTTTATCGGTCGCTGCGCGACCGATTTTTTCCAATTTCAATAGGGTCTTCGCCGACCTAGGTCTCAGACCCTAATAATAAATAATCGGTCCAGTTTCAATCATGTTCGATTTAACATTGACGCGGATGGGACCCCCTCACTGTCCCTAGGCCGTCTGTCTATAACATGGAAGGACTTTTGGCCCTTTTTGACCCTGTTTTGAGGGGGTTTTAGGGGTTATCGCTCGCTTCGCGAGCGACTACGATGATAGTTACGATATCAATTATGCGATTTGCAGTCACGTGGGCTTCGCCCACGTGACTGGGCTCACGCGGTCTATCAGCCGACATTATTTACGAACATTTTTGGTGCTTTAGTCGGTCGTTTACACTGTTTTTGGCAGTTTTATCGGTCGCTGCGCGACCGATTTGTTTCGAATTTCAATAGGGTCTTCGCCGACCTAGGTCTCAGACCCTAATAATAATAAATAATCGGTCCAGTTTCAATCATGTTCGATTTAACATTGACGCGGATGGGACCCCCTCACTGTCCCTAGGCCGTCTGTCTATAACATGGAAGGACTTTTGGCCCTTTTTGACCCTGTTTTGAGGGGGTTTTAGGGGTTATCGCTCGCTTCGCGAGCGACTACGATGATAGTTACGATATCAATTATGCGATTTGCAGTCACGTGGGCTTCGCCCACGTGACTGGGCTCACGCGGTCTATCAGCCGACATTATTTACGAACATTTTCGGTGCTTTAGTCGGTCGTTTACACTGTTTTTGGCAGTTTTATCGGTCGCTGCGCGACCGATTTGTTTCAAATTTCAATAGGGTCTTCGCCGACCTAGGTCTCAGACCCTAATAAATAATCGGTCCAATTTCAATCTTGTTCGATTTAACATTGCGGTGGATGGGACCACCTCACTGTAGGCCTACCCACTGGGACATGTCTAATGGGCTTTTGGCCCTTTTTTACCCTGTTTTGAGGGGGTTTTGCATGGTTATCGCTCGCTTCGCGAGCGACTACGATGATTGTTACGATATCAATTATGCGATTTGCAGTCACGTGGGCTTCGCCCACGTGACTGGGCTCACGCGGTCTATCAGCCGACATTATTTACGAACATTTTTGGTGCTTTAGTCGGTCGTTTACCCTGTTTTTGGCAGGTTTATCGGTCGCTGCGCGACCGATTTTTTTCCAATTTCAATAGGGTCTTCGCCGACCTAGGTCTCAGACCCTAATTCGCCGACCTAGGTCTCAGACCCTAATAATAATAAATAATCGGTCCAGTTTCAATCATGTTCGATTTAACATTGACGCGGATGGGACCCCCTCACTGTCCCTAGGCCGTCTGTCTATAACATGGAAGGACTTTTGGCCCTTTTTGACCCTGTTTTGAGGGGGTTTTAGGGGTTATCGCTCGCTTCGCGAGCGACTACGATGATAGTTACGATATCAATTATGCGATTTGCAGTCACGTGGGCTTCGCCCACGTGACTGGGCTCACGCGGTCTATCAGCCGACATTATTTACGAACATTTTCGGTGCTTTAGTCGGTCGTTTACCCTGTTTTTGGCAGTTTTATCGGTCGCGCTTTTCAAATTTCAATAGGGTCTTCGCCGACCTAGGTCTCAGACCCTAATTAAAGCTGCAAGCAGCGTTGAGCGGGTCTTCGACGTTCCGCAGGCTGTTGTCCGCACGTCGACGTGTGTGTCTAGGTGTCTCGAGGACTCGGCCGATCGGACAAAATATTTAGGAGTTACGGCAGTATTACGGCAGTATTACGGCAGTATTACGGCAGTATTACGGCAGTAACACAAACGTTGTGTTTGATGGCGGGTGATTTGTTGCCATGGCAACGGCATATGATGACATTCCCAGACATAGAGCTGTTGAGGGCCGGACCATTGATGATAGTCTGAAGTCTGGTGCTGTTTGGACGATTTTCCATTGAATTACGACAACATGATGTTTGACGGCGAGGGATGCGTTGCCATGGAAACGGCATACGTTGAGATTTCAGATTTCACGTAGAGCTGTTGAGGGCCGGACCATTGATGATAGTCTGAAGTCTGGTGGTGTTTGGACGATTTTCCATTGAATTACGACAACATCGATGTTTGACGGCGAGGGATGCGTTGCCATGGAAACGGCATACGTTGAGATTTCAGATTTCACTAGAGCTGTTGAGGGCCGGACCATTGATGATAGTCTGAAGTCTGGTGGTGTTTGGAGATTTTCCATTGAATTACGACAACATGATGTTTGACGGCGAGGGATGCGTTACCATGGAAACGGCATACGTTGAGATTTCAGATTTCACGTAGAGCTGTTGAGGGCCGGACCATTGATGATAGTCTGAAGTCTGGTGGTGTTTGGACGATTTTCCATTGAATTACGACAACATGATGTTTGACGGCGAGGGATGCGTTGCCATGGAAACGGCATACGTTGAGATTTCAGATTTCACGTAGAGCTGTTGAGGGCCGGACCATTGATGATAGTCTGAAGTCTGGTGGTGTTTGGACGATTTTCCATTGAATTACGACGACATGATGTTTGACGGCGAGGGATGCGTTGCCATGGAAACGGCATACGTTGAGATTTCAGATTTCACTTGGAGCTGTTGAGGGCCGGACCATTAATGATAGTCTGAAGTCTGGTGCTGTTTGGACGATTTTCCATTGACTTACAACAACATCGGATGTTTTGGCGAGGGATGCCGTTTCCATGGAAACGGCATACCTTGAGATTTCAGATTTCACTTGGAGCTGTTGAGGCATGGACCAGTGATATAAAAGTGAAGATTGGGGGACGATGGGACCGTGTCCATTGGATTTACAGCGACACCGTTGTTTATGGCGAAGGATCCGTTGCCATGGTAACGCCAAATTAAGTAACATCAGATTTGACCTAGAGCTGTTCAGGGCTGTGGTGTGAACCGTCATGTGAAGTTTGGTGGCGTTCTGAGAATGTCAGTTTGAGTTATGACATCATCGGGTTCCATGGCGAGGGACCGCCAAAAATCGTACGAACGCGAACTTTGGCGGAAAATAACGGCTACGCCATGGGGAGTATAAAAATTCCTGTGATAACTTAAGCTCTCCCATGTCTCGCGAAGCTACCCGACTAATTTCGAGGCGTACGATAAAAGTCCCTAGGAGGAGATAGATTTCGTAGGTACGCGAAATAGGGAAAAAAACGCGATTTTATCGCGTTTTTTCGACACCAAATTCAAAATGGCCGACTTCCTGTACGTTATTTTTTACCCCTCCAAGAGGCTTTTTGGTTCGTCTCCGAACCCTAGATATGCGTGGCGAGTTTCGTTCGTTTACGTGAAATTTAAAGTAGGGGGAGTTAACGTCAAAAACCGGAAGTGGGCGTGGCCTACGCAATTTTTTACGCTAAAGTTCCGGGACCAATACAACTTGCAATTTTGCCGCACTTTTGACGCGCTGCAAAATTTGGTGAGTTTTCACTTATGCTGCGGGGCTCAAAAGAGCGTTTTAAGAATGAAAATAATAATAATAATAAATAATCGGTCCAATTTCAATCTTGTTCGATTTAACATTGAGGTGGATGGGACCACCTCACTGTAGGCCGTCCGGCCTACCCACTGGGACATGTCTAATGGGCTTTTGGCCCTTTTTTACCCTGTTTTGAGGGGGTTTTGCTTGGTTATCGCTCGCTTCGCGAGCGACTACGATGATTGTTACGATATCAATTATGCGATTTGCAGTCACGTGGGCTTCGCCCACGTGACTGGGCTCACGCGGTCTATCAGCCGACATTATTTACGAACATTTTCGGTGCTTTAGTCGGTCGTTTACCCTGTTTTTGGCAGTTTTATCGGTCGCTGCGCGACCGATTTTTTCCAATTTCAATAGGGTCTTCGCCGACCTAGGTCTCAGACCCTAATTAAAGCTGCAAGCAGCGTTGAGCGGGTCTTCGACGTTCCGCAGGCTGTTGTCCGCACGTCGACGTGTGTGTCTAGGTGTCTCGAGGACTCGGCCGATCGGACAAAATATTTAGGAGTTACGGCAGTATTACGGCAGTATTACGGCAGTAACACAAACGTTGTGTTTGATGGCGGGTGATTTGTTGCCATGGCAACGGCATATGATGACATCCCAGACATCGAGCTGTTGAGGGCCGGACCATTAATGATAGTCTGAAGTCTGGTGCTGTTTGGATGATTTTCCATTGACTTACAAGAACATCGTATTTTTTGGCGTTTCCATGGAAACGGCATTCGTTGAGATTTCAGATTTCACTTGGAGCTGTTGAGGCATGGACCATCAGCCATCATATGAAGTCTGGTGCCGTTTGGAACCTTTTCCATTGAATTAGGACAACACCGTGTTTTATGGCGAGGGAAGCGTTGCCATGGAAACGGCATACGGTGAGATTTCAGATTTCACGTAGAGCTGTTGAGGGCCGGACCATTAGATGATAGTCTGAAGTCTGGTGCTGTTTGGAGACTTTTCCATTGAATTAGGACAACACCGTGTTTGACGGCGAGGGATGCGTTGCCATGGCAAACGGCATACGTTGAGATTTCAGATTTCACATAGAGCTGTTGAGGGCCGGACCATTAATGATAGTCTGAAGTCTGGTGGTGTTTGGACGATTTTCCATTGACTTACAACAACATCGATGTTTTTTGGCGAGGGATGCGTTGCCATGGAAACGGCATACGTTGAGATTTCAGATTTCACGTAGAGCTGTTGAGGGCCGGACCATTGATGATAGTCTGAAGTCTGGTGGTGTTTGGATGATTTTCCATTGAATTACGACAACATGATGTTTTACGGCGAGGGATGCGTTGCCATGGCAACGCCAAATGATGACATCCCATAATTGACATAGAGCTGTTGAGGGCCGGACCATTAGCCATCATATGAAGTCTGGTGCTGTTTGGACAATTTTCCATTGACTTACAACCACATCGGATTTTTTGGCGAGGGGATGCGTTGCCATGGAAACGGCATACGTTGAGATTTCAGATTTCACGTAGAGCTGTTGAGGGCCGGACCATTGATGATAGTCTGAAGTCTGGTGGTGTTTGGACGATTTTCCATTGAATTACGACGACATGATGTTTGACGGCGAGGGATGCGTTACCATGGAAACGGCATACGTTGAGATTTCAGATTTCACTAGAGCTGTTGAGGGCCGGACCATTGATGATAGTCTGAAGTCTGGTGGTGTTTGGATGATTTTCCATTGAATTACGACAACATGATGTTTGACGGCGAGGGATGCGTTGCCATGGCAACGGCATACGTTGAGATTTCCCAGATTTCACATAGAGCTGTTGAGGGCCGGACCATTATGATAGTCTGAAGTCTGGTGCTGTTTGGACGATTTTCCATTGACTTACAACAACATCGATTTTTTGGCGAGGGATGCGTTGCCATGGAAACGGCATACGTTGAGATTTCAGATTTCACGTAGAGCTGTTGAGGGCCGGACCATTGATGATAGTCTGAAGTCTGGTGCTGTTTGGATGATTTTCCATTGACTTACACAACATGATGTTTTTGGCGAGGGATGCGTTGCCATGGAAACGGCATACGTTGAGATTTCAGATTTCACTAGAGCTGTTGAGGGCCGGACCATTATGATAGTCTGAAGTCTGGTGCGTTTGGACATTTTCCATTGAATTACGACAACATCGATGTTTACGGCGAGGGATGCGTTGCCATGGAAACGGCATACGTTGAGATTTCAGATTTCACGTAGAGCTGTTGAGGGCCGGACCATTAGATCATATGAAGTCTGGTGCTGTTTGGACGATTTTCCATTGAATTACGACAACATCGATGTTTGACGGCGAGGGATGCGTTGCCATGGAAACGGCATACGTTGAGATTTCAGATTTCACGTAGAGCTGTTGAGGGCCGGACCATTGATGATAGTCTGAAGTCTGGTGGTGTTTGGAGATTTTCCATTGAATTACGACAACATGATGTTTGACGGCGAGGGATGCGTTGCCATGGAAACGGCATACGTTGAGATTTCAGATTTCACTTGGAGCTGTTGAGGGCCGGACCATTGATGATAGTCTGAAGTCTGGTGGTGTTTGGAGATTTTCCATTGAATTACGACAACATGATGTTTGACGGCGAGGGATGCGTTGCCATGGCAACGGCATACGTTGAGATTTCAGATTTCACATAGAGCTGTTGAGGGCCGGACCATTGATGATAGTCTGAAGTCTGGTGTGTTTGGACGATTTTCCATTGAATTACGACGACATGATGTTTGACGGCGAGGGATGCGTTGCCATGGAAACGGCATACGTTGAGATTTCAGATTTCACTTAGAGCTGTTGAGGGCCGGACCATTAATGATAGTCTGAAGTCTGGTGCTGTTTGGACGATTTTCCATTGACTTACAACAACATCGGATGTTTTGGCGAGGGATGCCGTTTCCATGGAAACGGCATACTTGAGATTTCAGATTTCACTTGGAGCTGTTGAGGCATGGACCAGTGATATAAAAGTGAAGATTGGGGGACGATGGGACCGTGTCCATTGGATTTACAGCGACACCGTTGTTTATGGCGAAGGATCCGTTGCCATGGTAACGCCAAATTAAGTAACATCAGATTTGACCTAGAGCTGTTCAGGGCTGTGGTGTGAACCGTCATGTGAAGTTTGGTGGCGTTCTGAGAATGTCAGTTTGAGTTATGACATCATCGGGTTCCATGGCGAGGGACCGCCAAAAATCGTACGAACGCGAACTTTGGCGGAAAATAACGGCTACGCCATGGGGAGTATAAAAATTCCTGTGATAACTTAAGCTCTCCCATGTCTCGCGAAGCTACCCGACTAATTTCGAGGCGTACGATAAAAGTCCCTAGGAGGAGATAGATTTCGTAGGTACGCGAAATAGGGAAAAAAACGCGATTTTATCGCGTTTTTTCGACACCAAATTCAAAATGGCCGACTTCCTGTACGTTATTTTTTACCCCTCCAAGAGGCTTTTTGGTTCGTCTCCGAACCCTAGATATGCGTGGCGAGTTTCGTTCGTTTACGTGAAATTTAAAATAGGGGGAGTTAACGTCAAAAACCGGAAGTGGGCGTGGCCTACGCAATTTTTTACGCTAAGTTCCGGGACCAATAACAACTTGCAATTTTGCACGGACTTTTGACGCGTGTGCAAAATTTGGTGAGTTTTCACTTATGCTGCGGGGGCTCAAAAGAGCGTTTTAAGATGCAAATAATAATAATAATTAAAGCTGCAAGCAGCGTTGAGCGGGTCTTCGACGTTCCGCAGGCTGTTGTCCGCACGTCGACGTGTGTGTCTAGGTGTCTCGAGGACTCGGCCGATCGGACAAAATATTTAGGAGTTACGGCAGTATTACGGCAGTATTACGGCAGTAACACAGTTACACAAACGTTGTGTTTGATGGCGGGTGATTTGTTGCCATGGCAACGGCATATGATGACATCCCAGACATCGAGCTGTTGAGGGCCGGACCATTAATGATAGTCTGAAGTGTGGTGCTGTTTGGATGATTTTCCATTGACTTACAAGAACATCGTATTTTTTGGCGTTTCCATGGAAACGGCATTCGTTGAGATTTCAGATTTCACTTGGAGCTGTTGAGGCATGGACCATCAGCCATCATATGAAGTCTGGTGCCGTTTGGAACATTTTCCATTGAATTAGGACAACACCATGTTTTATGGCGAGGGAAGCGTTGCCATGGCAACGCCAAATGATGACATCCCATAATTGACATAGAGCTGTTGAGGGCCGGACCATTAGCCATCATATGAAGTCTGGTGCCGTTTGGAACCTTTTCCATTGAATTAGGACAACACCGTGTTTTATGGCGAGGGAAGCGTTGCCATGGAAACGGCATACGGTGAGATTTCAGATTTCACGTAGAGCTGTTGAGGGCCGGACCATTAGCCATCATATGAAATCTGGTGCTGTTTGGAACCTTTTCCATTGAATTAGGACAACACCGTGTTTCACGGCGAGGGACGCGTTGCCATGGAAACGGCATACGTTGAGATTTCAGATTTCACTTGGAGCTGTTGAGGGCCGGACCATTGATGATAGTCTGAAGTCTGGTGGTGTTTGGATGATTTTCCATTGAATTACGACAACATGATGTTTGACGGCGAGGGATGCGTTGCCATGGAAACGGCATACGTTGAGATTTCAGATTTCACATAGAGCTGTTGAGGGCCGGACCATTATGATAGTCTGAAGTCTGGTGCTGTTTGGACGATTTTCCATTGAATTACAACAACATCGGATTTTTTGGCGAGGGATGCGTTTCCATGGAAACGGCATACGTTGAGATTTCAGATTTCACTTGAGCTGTTGAGGGCCGGACCATTAATGATAGTCTGAAGTCTGGTTCCGTTTGGAACCTTTTCCATTGACTTACGACAACATGATGTTTGACGGCGAGGGATGCGTTACCATGGAAACGGCATACGTTGAGATTTCAGATTTCACGTAGAGCTGTTGAGGGCCGGACCATTGATGATAGTCTGAAGTCTGGTGGTGTTTGGACGATTTTCCATTGAATTACGACGACATGATGTTTGACGGCGAGGGATGCGTTGCCATGGCAACGCCAAATGATGACATCCCATAATTGACATAGAGCTGTTGAGGGCCGGACCATTAGCCATCATATGAAGTCTGGTGCTGTTTGGACGATTTTCCATTGACTTACAACCACATCGGATTTTTTGGCGGGGGATGCGTTGCCATGGAAACGGCATACGTTGAGATTTCAGATTTCACGTAGAGCTGTTGAGGGCCGGACCATTGATGATAGTCTGAAGTCTGGTGGTGTTTGGACGATTTTCCATTGAATTACGACAACATGATGTTTGACGGCGAGGGATGCGTTGCCATGGAAACGGCATACGTTGAGATTTCAGATTTCACATAGAGCTGTTGAGGGCCGGACCATTAATGATAGTCTGAAGTGTGGTGGTGTTTGGATGATTTTCCATTGAATTACGACAACATGATGTTTGACGGCGAGGGATGCGTTGCCATGGCAACGCCAAATGATGACATCCCATAATTGACATAGAGCTGTTGAGGGCCGGACCATTAGCCATCATATGAAGTCTGGTGCTGTTTGGACGATTTTCCATTGACTTACAACCACATCGGATTTTTTGGCGGGGGATGCGTTGCCATGGAAACGGCATACGTTGAGATTTCAGATTTCACGTAGAGCTGTTGAGGGCCGGACCATTGATGATAGTCTGAAGTCTGGTGGTGTTTGGATGATTTTCCATTGAATTACGACAACATGATGTTTGACGGCGAGGGATGCGTTGCCATGGCAAACGGCATACGTTGAGATTTCAGATTTCACATAGAGCTGTTGAGGGCCGGACCATTGATGATAGTCTGAAGTCTGGTGGTGTTTGGACGATTTTCCATTGACTTACGACAACATCGATGTTTTGGCGAGGGATGCGTTGCCATGGAAACGGCATACGTTGAGATTTCAGATTTCACTTGGAGCTGTTGAGGGCCGGACCATTAATGATAGTCTGAAGTCTGGTGTCGTTTGGAACTTTTCCATTGAATTACAACAACATCGATGTTTTTGGCGAGGGATGCGTTGCCATGGCAAACGGCATACATTGAGATTTCAGATTTCACGTAGAGCTGTTGAGGGCCGGACCATTATGATAGTCTGAAGTCTGGTGGTGTTTGGATGATTTTCCATTGAATTACGACAACATGATGTTTGACGGCGAGGGATGCGTTGCCATGGAAACGGCATACGTTGAGATTTCAGATTTCACATAGAGCTGTTGAGGGCCGGACCATTGATGATAGTCTGAAGTCTGGTGGTGTTTGGATGATTTTCCATTGAATTACGACAACATGATGTTTGACGGCGAGGGATGCGTTACCATGGCAACGGCATACGTTGAGATTTCAGATTTCACATAGAGCTGTTGAGGGCCGGACCATTGATGATAGTCTGAAGTCTGGTGGTGTTTGGATGATTTTCCATTGAATTACGACAACATGATGTTTGACGGCGAGGGATGCGTTGCCATGGCAACGGCATATGATGAGATCTCAGATTTGACATAGAGCTGTTGAGGGCCGGACCATTGATGATAGCTGAAGTCTGGTGCTGTTTGGATGATTTTCCATTGAATTACGACAACATGATGTTTGACGGCGAGGGATGCGTTGCCATGGAAACGGCATACGTTGAGATTTCAGATTTCACTAGAGCTGTTGAGGGCCGGACCATTGATGATAGTCTGAAGTCTGGTGCTGTTTGGAACCTTTTCCATTGAATTACGACAACATGATGTTTGACGGCGAGGGATGCGTTGCCATGGAAACGGCATACGTTGAGATTTCAGATTTCACATAGAGCTGTTGAGGGCCGGACCATTAGATGATAGTCTGAAGTCTGGTGGTGTTTGGACGATTTTCCATTGACTTACAACAACATCGATGTTTTGAGGCGAGGGATGCGTTGCCATGGAAACGGCATACGTTGAGATTTCAGATTTCACATAGAGCTGTTGAGGGCCGGACCATTGATGATAGTCTGAAGTCTGGTGGTGTTTGGATGATTTTCCATTGAATTACGACAACATGATGTTTGACGGCGAGGGATGCGTTGCCATGGCAACGCCAAATGATGACATCCCATAATTGACATAGAGCTGTTGAGGGCCGGACCATTAGCCATCATATGAAGTCTGGTGCTGTTTGGACAATTTTCCATTGACTTACAACCACATCGGATTTTTTGGCGGGGGATGCGTTGCCATGGAAACGGCATACGTTGAGATTTCAGATTTCACGTAGAGCTGTTGAGGGCCGGACCATTGATGATAGTCTGAAGTCTGGTGGTGTTTGGATGATTTTCCATTGAATTACGACGACATGATGTTTGACGGCGAGGGATGCGTTGCCATGGCAACGGCATACGTTGAGATTTCAGATTTCACATAGAGCTGTTGAGGGCCGGACCATTGATGATAGTCTGAAGTCTGGTGGTGTTTGGACGATTTTCCATTGAATTACGACGACATGATGTTTGACGGCGAGGGATGCGTTGCCATGGAAACGGCATACGTTGAGATTTCAGATTTCACTAGAGCTGTTGAGGGCCGGACCATTAATGATAGTCTGAAGTCTGGTGCTGTTTGGACGATTTTCCATTGACTTACAACAACATCGGATGTTTTGGCGAGGGATGCCGTTTCCATGGAAACGGCATACGTTGAGATTTCAGATTTCACTTGGAGCTGTTGAGGCATGGACCAGTGATATAAAAGTGAAGATTGGGGGACGATGGGACCGTGTCCATTGGATTTACAGCGACACCGTTGTTTATGGCGAAGGATCCGTTGCCATGGTAACGCCAAATTAAGTAACATCAGATTTGACCTAGAGCTGTTCAGGGCTGTGGTGTGAACCGTCATGTGAAGTTTGGTGGCGTTCTGAGAATGTCAGTTTGAGTTATGACATCATCGGGTTCCATGGCGAGGGACCGCCAAAAATCGTACGAACGCGAACTTTGGCGGAAAATAACGGCTACGCCATGGGGAGTATAAAAATTCCTGTGATAACTTAAGCTCTCCCATGTCTCGCGAAGCTACCCGACTAATTTCGAGGCGTACGATAAAAGTCCCTAGGAGGAGATAGATTTCGTAGGTACGCGAAATAGGGAAAAAAACGCGATTTTATCGCGTTTTTTTCGACACCAAATTCAAAATGGCCGACTTCCTGTACGTTATTTTTTACCCCTCCAAGAGGCTTTTTGGTTCGTCTCCGAACCCTAGATATGCGTGGCGAGTTTCGTTCGTTTACGTGAAATTTAAAATAGGGGGAGTTAACGTCAAAAACCGGAAGTGGGCGTGGCCTACGCAATTTTTTACGTTAAGTTCCGGGACCAATAACAACTTGCAATTTTGTCACGGATTGACGCGTGTGCAAAATTTGGTGAGTTTTCACTTATGTGGCGGGGCTCAAAAGAGCGTTTTAAGAGTTCAAATAATAATCATAATTAAAGCTGCAAGCAGCGTTGAGCGGGTCTTCGACGTTCCGCAGGCTGTTGTCCGCACGTCGACGTGTGTGTCTAGGTGTCTCGAGGACTCGGCCGATCGGACAAAATATTTAGGAGTTACGGCAGTATTACGGCAGTATTACGGCAGTATTACGGCAGTAACACAAACGTTGTGTTTGATGGCGGGTGATTTGTTGCCATGGCAACGGCATATGATGACATCCCAGACATCGAGCTGTTGAGGGCCGGACCATTAATGATAGTCTGAAGTCTGGTGCTGTTTGGATGATTTTCCATTGACTTACAAGAACATCGTATTTTTTGGCGTTTCCATGGAAACGGCATTCGTTGAGATTTCAGATTTCACTTGGAGCTGTTGAGGCATGGACCATCAGCCATCATATGAAGTCTGGTGCCGTTTGGAACCTTTTCCATTGAATTAGGACAACACCGTGTTTTATGGCGAGGGAAGCGTTGCCATGGAAACGGCATACGGTGAGATTTCAGATTTCACGTAGAGCTGTTGAGGGCCGGACCATTAGCCATCATATGAAATCTGGTGCTGTTTGGAACCTTTTCCATTGAATTAGGACAACACCGTGTTTCACGGCGAGGGACGCGTTGCCATGGAAACGGCATACGTTGAGATTTCAGATTTGACATAGAGCTGTTGAGGGCCGGACCATTAATGATAGTCTGAAGTCTGGTGGTGTTTGGACGATTTTCCATTGAATTACGACAACATGATGTTTTGACGGCGAGGGATGCGTTGCCATGGAAACGGCATACGTTGAGATTTCAGATTTCACGTAGAGCTGTTGAGGGCCGGACCATTGATGATAGTCTGAAGTCTGGTGGTGTTTGGATGATTTTCCATTGAATTACGACAACATGATGTTTTGACGGCGAGGGATGCGTTGCCATGGCAACGGCATACATTGAGATTTCAGATTTCACATAGAGCTGTTGAGGGCCGGACCATTAGCCATCATATGAAGTCTGGTGCTGTTTGGACGATTTTCCATTGACTTACAACCACATCGGATTTTTTGGCGAGGGGATGCGTTGCCATGGAAACGGCATACGTTGAGATTTCAGATTTCACGTAGAGCTGTTGAGGGCCGGACCATTGATGATAGTCTGAAGTCTGGTGGTGTTTGGACGATTTTCCATTGAATTACGACAACATGATGTTTGACGGCGAGGGATGCGTTGCCATGGAAACGGCATACGTTGAGATTTCAGATTTCACTAGAGCTGTTGAGGGCCGGACCATTGATGATAGTCTGAAGTCTGGTGGTGTTTGGATGATTTTCCATTGAATTACGACAACATGATGTTTTGACGGCGAGGGATGCGTTGCCATGGAAACGGCATACGTTGAGATTTCAGATTTCACTAGAGCTGTTGAGGGCCGGACCATTAATGATAGTCTGAAGTCTGGTGGTGTTTGGAGATTTTCCATTGAATTACGACAACATGATGTTTTGACGGCGAGGGATGCGTTGCCATGGCAACGGCATACGTTGAGATTTCAGATTTCACGTAGAGCTGTTGAGGGCCGGACCATTGATGATAGTCTGAAGTCTGGTGGTGTTTGGACGATTTTCCATTGAATTACGACAACATCGATGTTTTGGCGAGGGATGCGTTGCCATGGAAACGGCATACGTTGAGATTTCAGATTTCACATAGAGCTGTTGAGGGCCGGACCATTGATGATAGTCTGAAGTCTGGTGGTGTTTGGATGATTTTCCATTGAATTACGACAACATGATGTTTGACGGCGAGGGATGCGTTGCCATGGCAACGGCATACGTTGAGATTTCAGATTTCACATAGAGCTGTTGAGGGCCGGACCATTGATGATAGTCTGAAGTCTGGTGTGTTTGGACGATTTTCCATTGAATTACGACGACATGATGTTTGACGGCGAGGGATGCGTTGCCATGGAAACGGCATACGTTGAGATTTCAGATTTCACTTGGAGCTGTTGAGGGCCGGACCATTAATGATAGTCTGAAGTCTGGTGCTGTTTGGACGATTTTCCATTGACTTACAACAACATCGGATGTTTTGGCGAGGGATGCCGTTTCCATGGAAACGGCATACCTTGAGATTTCAGATTTCACTTGGAGCTGTTGAGGCATGGACCAGTGATATAAAAGTGAAGATTGGGGGACGATGGGACCGTGTCCATTGGATTTACAGCGACACCGTTGTTTATGGCGAAGGATCCGTTGCCATGGTAACGCCAAATTAAGTAACATCAGATTTGACCTAGAGCTGTTCAGGGCTGTGGTGTGAACCGTCATGTGAAGTTTGGTGGCGTTCTGAGAATGTCAGTTTGAGTTATGACATCATCGGGTTCCATGGCGAGGGACCGCCAAAAATCGTACGAACGCGAACTTTGGCGGAAAATAACGGCTACGCCATGGGGAGTATAAAAATTCCTGTGATAACTTAAGCTCTCCCATGTCTCGCGAAGCTACCCGACTAATTTCGAGGCGTACGATAAAAGTCCCTAGGAGGAGATAGATTTCGTAGGTACGCGAAATAGGGAAAAAAACGCGATTTTATCGCGTTTTTTCGACACCAAATTCAAAATGGCCGACTTCCTGTACGTTATTTTTTACCCCTCCAAGAGGCTTTTTGGTTCGTCTCCGAACCCTAGATATGCGTGGCGAGTTTCGTTCGTTTACGTGAAATTTAAAATAGGGGGAGTTAACGTCAAAAACCGGAAGTGGGCGTGGCCTACGCAATTTTTTACGTTAAGTTCCGGGACCAATAACAACTTGCAATTTTGTCACGGATTGACGCGTGTGCAAAATTTGGTGAGTTTTCACTTATGCTGCGGGGCTCAAAAGAGCGTTTTAAGAGTCAAATAATAATCATAATTAAAGCTGCAAGCAGCGTTGAGCGGGTCTTCGACGTTCCGCAGGCTGTTGTCCGCACGTCGACGTGTGTGTCTAGGTGTCTCGAGGACTCGGCCGATCGGACAAAATATTTAGGAGTTACGGCAGTATTACGGCAGTATTACGGCAGTATTACGGCAGTAACACAAACGTTGTGTTTGATGGCGGGTGATTTGTTGCCATGGCAACGGCATATGATGACATCCCAGACATGGAGCTGTTGAGGGCCGGACCATTGATGATAGTCTGAAGTCTGGTGGTGTTTGGATGATTTTCCATTGAATTACGACACATGATGTTTGATGGCGAGGGATGCGTTGCCATGGAAACGGCATACGTTGAGATTTCAGATTTCACATAGAGCTGTTGAGGGCCGGACCATTAATGATAGTCTGAAGTCTGGTGCCGTTTGGAACCTTGTCCATTGAATTAAACAACATCGTATTTTTTGGCGAGGGATGCGTGCGTTACCATGGAAACGGCATACATTGAGATTTCAGATTTCACGTAGAGCTGTTGAGGGCCGGACCATTGATGATAGTCTGAAGTCTGGTGGTGTTTGGACGATTTTCCATTGAATTACGACAACATGATGTTTGACGGCGAGGGATGCGTTGCCATGGAAACGGCATACGTTGAGATTTCAGATTTCACATAGAGCTGTTGAGGGCCGGACCATTAGATGATAGTCTGAAGTCTGGTGCTGTTTGGACGATTTTCCATTGAATTACGACAACATCGATGTTTATGGCGAGGGATGCGTTGCCATGGAAACGGCATACGTTGAGATTTCAGATTTCACGTAGAGCTGTTGAGGGCCGGACCATTGATGATAGTCTGAAGTCTGGTGGTGTTTGGATGATTTTCCATTGAATTACGACAACATGATGTTTGACGGCGAGGGATGCGTTGCCATGGAAACGGCATACGTTGAGATTTCAGATTTCACATAGAGCTGTTGAGGGCCGGACCATTGATGATAGTCTGAAGTCTGGTGGTGTTTGGACGATTTTCCATTGAATTACGACAACATGATGTTTTGACGGCGAGGGATGCGTTGCCATGGAAACGGCATACGTTGAGATTTCAGATTTCACATAGAGCTGTTGAGGGCCGGACCATTAGCATCATATGAAGTCTGGTGGTGTTTGGACGATTTTCCATTGAATTACGACAACATGATGTTTGACGGCGAGGGATGCGTTGCCATGGAAACGGCATACGTTGAGATTTCAGATTTCACATAGAGCTGTTGAGGGCCGGACCATTGATGATAGTATGAAGTCTGGTGCTGTTTGGATGATTTTCCATTGAATTACGACAACATGATGTTTTGACGGCGAGGGATGCGTTGCCATGGCAACGGCATACGTTGAGATTTCAGATTTCACATAGAGCTGTTGAGGGCCGGACCATTGATGATAGTCTGAAGTCTGGTGGTGTTTGGACGATTTTCCATTGAATTACGACGACATGATGTTTGACGGCGAGGGATGCGTTGCCATGGAAACGGCATACGTTGAGATTTCAGATTTCACTTGGAGCTGTTGAGGGCCGGACCATTAATGATAGTCTGAAGTCTGGTGCTGTTTGGACGATTTTCCATTGACTTACAACAACATCGGATGTTTTGGCGAGGGATGCCGTTTCCATGGAAACGGCATACCTTGAGATTTCAGATTTCACTTGGAGCTGTTGAGGCATGGACCAGTGATATAAAAGTGAAGATTGGGGGACGATGGGACCGTGTCCATTGGATTTACAGCGACACCGTTGTTTATGGCGAAGGATCCGTTGCCATGGTAACGCCAAATTAAGTAACATCAGATTTGACCTAGAGCTGTTCAGGGCTGTGGTGTGAACCGTCATGTGAAGTTTGGTGGCGTTCTGAGAATGTCAGTTTGAGTTATGACATCATCGGGTTCCATGGCGAGGGACCGCCAAAAATCGTACGAACGCGAACTTTGGCGGAAAATAACGGCTACGCCATGGGGAGTATAAAAATTCCTGTGATAACTTAAGCTCTCCCATGTCTCGCGAAGCTACCCGACTAATTTCGAGGCGTACGATAAAAGTCCCTAGGAGGAGATAGATTTCGTAGGTACGCGAAATAGGGAAAAAAACGCGATTTCATCGCGTTTTTTTCGACACCAAATTCAAAATGGCCGACTTCCTGTACGTTATTTTTTACCCCTCCAAGAGGCTTTTTGGTTCGTCTCCGAACCCTAGATATGCGTGGCGAGTTTCGTTCGTTTACGTGAAATTTAAAATAGGGGGAGTTAACGTCAAAAACCGGAAGTGGGCGTGGCCTACGCAATTTTTTACGTTAAGTTCCGGGACCAATAACAACTTGCAATTTTGTCACGGATTGACGCGTGTGCAAAATTTGGTGAGTTTTCACTTATGCTGCGGGGCTCAAAAGAGCGTTTCTAGATGGCAAATAATAATAATAATAAATAATCGGTCCAGTTTCAATCTTGTTCGATTTAACATTGACGGTGGATGGGACCACCTCACTGTAGGCCGTCCGGCCTACCCACTGGGACATGTCTAATGGGCTTTTGGCCCTTTTTTACCCTGTTTTGAGGGGGTTTTGCATGGTTATCGCTCGCTTCGCGAGCGACTACGATGATTGTTACGATATCAATTATGCGATTTGCAGTCACGTGGGCTTCGCCCACGTGACTGGGCTCACGCGGTCTATCAGCCGACATTATTTACGAACATTTTCGGTGCTTTAGTCGGTCGTTTACCCTGTTTTTGGCAGTTTTATCGGTCGCTGCGCGACCGATTTTTTCAATTTCAATAGGGTCTTCGCCGACCTAGGTCTCAGACCCTAATTAAAGCTGCAAGCAGCGTTGAGCGGGTCTTCGACGTTCCGCAGGCTGTTGTCCGCACGTCGACGTGTGTGTCTAGGTGTCTCGAGGACTCGGCCGATCGGACAAAATATTTAGGAGTTACGGCAGTATTACGGCAGTATTACGCAGTATACGGCAGTATTACGGCAGTAACACAAACGTTGTGTTTGATGGCGGGTGATTTGTTGCCATGGCAACGGCATATGATGACATCCCAGACATCGAGCTGTTGAGGGCCGGACCATTAATGATAGTCTGAAGTCTGGTGCTGTTTGGATGATTTTCCATTGACTTACAAGAACATCGTATTTTTTGGCGTTTCCATGGAAACGGCATTCGTTGAGATTTCAGATTTCACTTGGAGCTGTTGAGGCATGGACCATCAGCCATCATATGAAGTCTGGTGCCGTTTGGAACCTTTTCCATTGAATTAGGACAACACCGTGTTTTATGGCGAGGGAAGCGTTGCCATGGAAACGGCATACGGTGAGATTTCAGATTTCACGTAGAGCTGTTGAGGGCCGGACCATTAGCCATCATATGAAATCTGGTGCTGTTTGGAACCTTTTCCATTGAATTAGGACAACACCGTGTTTCACGGCGAGGGACGCGTTGCCATGGAAACGGCATACGTTGAGATTTCAGATTTCACTTGGAGCTGTTGAGGGCCGGACCATTGATGATAGTCTGAAGTCTGGTGGTGTTTGGATGATTTTCCATTGAATTACGACAACATGATGTTTGACGGCGAGGGATGCGTTGCCATGGAAACGGCATACGTTGAGATTTCAGATTTCACATAGAGCTGTTGAGGGCCGGACCATTGATGATAGTCTGAAGTCTGGTGGTGTTTGGACGATTTTCCATTGAATTACAACAACATGATGTTTTTGGCGAGGGATGCGTTGCCATGGAAACGGCATACGTTGAGATTTCAGATTTCACGTAGAGCTGTTGAGGGCCGGACCATTAGATGATAGTCTGAAGTCTGGTGCTGTTTGGACGATTTTCCATTGAATTACGACAACATCGATGTTTGACGGCGAGGGATGCGTTGCCATGGAAACGGCATACGTTGAGATTTCAGATTTCACATAGAGCTGTTGAGGGCCGGACCATTGATGATAGTCTGAAGTCTGGTGGTGTTTGGACGATTTTCCATTGAATTACGACAACATGATGTTTGACGGCGAGGGATGCGTTGCCATGGCAACGGCATACGTTGAGATTTCAGATTTCACGTAGAGCTGTTGAGGGCCGGACCATTAATGATAGTCTGAAGTCTGGTGCTGTTTGGAACATTTTCCATTGAATTACAACAACATCGATGTTTTTGGCGAGGGATGCGTTGCCATGGAAACGGCATACGTTGAGATTTCAGATTTCACGTAGAGCTGTTGAGGGCCGGACCATTGATGATAGTCTGAAGTCTGGTGGTGTTTGGACGATTTTCCATTGAATTACGACAACATGATGTTTGACGGCGAGGGATGCGTTGCCATGGCAACGGCATACGTTGAGATTTCAGATTTCACATAGAGCTGTTGAGGGCCGGACCATTGATGATAGTCTGAAGTCTGGTGGTGTTTGGACGATTTTCCATTGAATTACGACGACATGATGTTTGACGGCGAGGGATGCGTTGCCATGGAAACGGCATACGTTGAGATTTCAGATTTCACTTGGAGCTGTTGAGGGCCGGACCATTAATGATAGTCTGAAGTCTGGTGCTGTTTGGACGATTTTCCATTGACTTACAACAACATCGGATGTTTTGGCGAGGGATGCCGTTTCCATGGAAACGGCATACCTTGAGATTTCAGATTTCACTTGGAGCTGTTGAGGCATGGACCAGTGATATAAAAGTGAAGATTGGGGGACGATGGGACCGTGTCCATTGGATTTACAGCGACACCGTTGTTTATGGCGAAGGATCCGTTGCCATGGTAACGCCAAATTAAGTAACATCAGATTTGACCTAGAGCTGTTCAGGGCTGTGGTGTGAACCGTCATGTGAAGTTTGGTGGCGTTCTGAGAATGTCAGTTTGAGTTATGACATCATCGGGTTCCATGGCGAGGGACCGCCAAAAATCGTACGAACGCGAACTTTGGCGGAAAATAACGGCTACGCCATGGGGAGTATAAAAATTCCTGTGATAACTTAAGCTCTCCCATGTCTCGCGAAGCTACCCGACTAATTTCGAGGCGTACGATAAAAGTCCCTAGGAGGAGATAGATTTCGTAGGTACGCGAAATAGGGAAAAAAACGCGATTTTATCGCGTTTTTTTCGACACCAAATTCAAAATGGCCGACTTCCTGTACGTTATTTTTTACCCCTCCAAGAGGCTTTTTGGTTCGTCTCCGAACCCTAGATATGCGTGGCGAGTTTCGTTCGTTTACGTGAAATTTAAAATAGGGGGAGTTAACGTCAAAAACCGGAAGTGGGCGTGGCCTACGCAATTTTTTACGTTAAGTTCCGGGACCAATAACAACTTGCAATTTTGTCACGGATTGACGCGTGTGCAAAATTTGGTGAGTTTTCACTTATGCTGCGGGGCTCAAAAGAGCGTTTTAAGAATTCAAATAATAATAATAATTAAAGCTGCAAGCAGCGTTGAGCGGGTCTTCGACGTTCCGCAGGCTGTTGTCCGCACGTCGACGTGTGTGTCTAGGTGTCTCGAGGACTCGGCCGATCGGACAAAATATTTAGGAGTTACGGCAGTATTACGGCAGTATTACGGCAGTATTACGGCAGTAACACAAACGTTGTGTTTGATGGCGGGTGATTTGTTGCCATGGCAACGGCATATGATGACATCCCAGACATGGAGCTGTTGAGGGCCGGACCATTAATGATAGTCTGAAGTCTGGTGCTGTTTGGATGATTTTCCATTGACTTACAAGAACATCGTATTTTTTGGCGAGGGATGCGTTTCCATGGAAACGGCATACGTTGAGATTTCAGATTTCACTTGGAGCTGTTGAGGGCCGGACCATTATGATAGTCTGAAGTCTGGTGCTGTTTGGAACTTTTCCATTGAATTACGACAACATGATGTTTGACGGCGAGGGATGCGTTGCCATGGCAACGGCATACGTTGAGATTTCAGATTTCACGTAGAGCTGTTGAGGGCCGGACCATTAGCATAGTCTGAAGTCTGGTGGTGTTTGGACGATTTTCCATTGAATTACGACAACATCGATGTTTACGGCGAGGGATGCGTTGCCATGGAAACGGCATACGTTGAGATTTCAGATTTCACTAGAGCTGTTGAGGGCCGGACCATTGATGATAGTCTGAAGTCTGGTGCTGTTTGGACGATTTTCCATTGAATTACGACAACATGATGTTTGACGGCGAGGGATGCGTTGCCATGGAAACGGCATACGTTGAGATTTCAGATTTCACGTAGAGCTGTTGAGGGCCGGACCATTGATGATAGTCTGAAGTCTGGTGCTGTTTGGACGATTTTCCATTGACTTACAACAACATGATGTTTTTTGGCGAGGGATGCGTTGCCATGGAAACGGCATACGTTGAGATTTCAGATTTCACGTAGAGCTGTTGAGGGCCGGACCATTGATGATAGTCTGAAGTCTGGTGGTGTTTGGACGATTTTCCATTGAATTACGACGACATGATGTTTGACGGCGAGGGATGCGTTGCCATGGCAACGCCAAATGATGACATCCCATAATTGACATAGAGCTGTTGAGGGCCGGACCATTAGCATCATATGAAGTCTGGTGCTGTTTGGAGATTTTCCATTGACTTACAACCACATCGGATTTTTTGGCGGGGGATGCGTTGCCATGGCAACGGCATACGTTGAGATTTCAGATTTCACATAGAGCTGTTGAGGGCCGGACCATTGATGATAGTCTGAAGTCTGGTGGTGTTTGGACGATTTTCCATTGAATTACGACGACATGATGTTTGACGGCGAGGGATGCGTTGCCATGGAAACGGCATACGTTGAGATTTCAGATTTCACTTGGAGCTGTTGAGGGCCGGACCATTAATGATAGTCTGAAGTCTGGTGCTGTTTGGACGATTTTCCATTGACTTACAACAACATCGGATGTTTTGGCGAGGGATGCCGTTTCCATGGAAACGGCATACCTTGAGATTTCAGATTTCACTTGGAGCTGTTGAGGCATGGACCAGTGATATAAAAGTGAAGATTGGGGGACGATGGGACCGTGTCCATTGGATTTACAGCGACACCGTTGTTTATGGCGAAGGATCCGTTGCCATGGTAACGCCAAATTAAGTAACATCAGATTTGACCTAGAGCTGTTCAGGGCTGTGGTGTGAACCGTCATGTGAAGTTTGGTGGCGTTCTGAGAATGTCAGTTTGAGTTATGACATCATCGGGTTCCATGGCGAGGGACCGCCAAAAATCGTACGAACGCGAACTTTGGCGGAAAATAACGGCTACGCCATGGGGAGTATAAAAATTCCTGTGATAACTTAAGCTCTCCCATGTCTCGCGAAGCTACCCGACTAATTTCGAGGCGTACGATAAAAGTCCCTAGGAGGAGATAGATTTCGTAGGTACGCGAAATAGGGAAAAAAACGCGATTTTATCGCGTTTTTTTCGACACCAAATTCAAAATGGCCGACTTCCTGTACGTTATTTTTTACCCCTCCAAGAGGCTTTTTGGTTCGTCTCCGAACCCTAGATATGCGTGGCGAGTTTCGTTCGTTTACGTGAAATTTAAAATAGGGGGAGTTAACGTCAAAAACCGGAAGTGGGCGTGGCCTACGCAATTTTTTACGTTAAGTTCCGGGACCAATAACAACTTGCAATTTTGTCACGGATTGACGCGTGTGCAAAATTTGGTGAGTTTTCACTTATGTGGCGGGGCTCAAAAGAGCGTTTTAAGAGTTCAAATAATAATCATAATTAAAGCTGCAAGCAGCGTTGAGCGGGTCTTCGACGTTCCGCAGGCTGTTGTCCGCACGTCGACGTGTGTGTCTAGGTGTCTCGAGGACTCGGCCGATCGGACAAAATATTTAGGAGTTACGGCAGTATTACGGCAGTATTACGGCAGTATTACGGCAGTAACACAAACGTTGTGTTTGATGGCGGGTGATTTGTTGCCATGGCAACGGCATATGATGACATCCCAGACATCGAGCTGTTGAGGGCCGGACCATTAATGATAGTCTGAAGTGTGGTGCTGTTTGGATGATTTTCCATTGACTTACAAGAACATCGTATTTTTTGCCGTTTCCATGGAAACGGCATTCGTTGAGATTTCAGATTTCACTTGGAGCTGTTGAGGCATGGACCATCAGCCATCATATGAAGTCTGGTGCCGTTTGGAACATTTTCCATTGAATTAGGACAACACCATGTTTTATGGCGAGGGAAGCGTTGCCATGGCAACGCCAAATGATGACATCCCATAATTGACATAGAGCTGTTGAGGGCGGGACCATTAGCCATGAAATGAAGTCTGGTGCCGTTTGGAACGTTTTCCATTGAATTAGGGCAACACCGTGTTTCATGGCGAGGGACGCGTTGCCATGGAAACGGCATACGTTGAGATTTCAGATTTCACGTAGAGCTGTTGAGGGCCGGACCATTGATGATAGTCTGAAGTCTGGTGGTGTTTTGATGATTTTCCATTGAATTACGACAACATGATGTTTGACGGCGAGGGATGCGTTACCATGGAAACGGCATACGTTGAGATTTCAGATTTCACGTAGAGCTGTTGAGGGCCGGACCATTAGCCATCATATGAAATCTGGTGCTGTTTGGAACCTTTTCCATTGAATTAGGACAACACCGTGTTTCCGGCGAGGGATGCGTTGCCATGGCAACGCCAAATGATGACATCCCATAATTGACATAGAGCTGTTGAGGGCCGGACCATTAATGATAGTCTGAAGTCTGGTGGTGTTTGGACGATTTTCCATTGACTTACAACAACATCGGATTTTTTGGCGAGGGATGCGTTTCCATGGAAACGGCATACGTTGAGATTTCAGATTTCACTTGGAGCTGTTGAGGGCCGGACCATTGATGATAGTCTGAAGTCTGGTGGTGTTTGGACGATTTTCCATTGAATTACGACGACATGATGTTTGACGGCGAGGGATGCGTTCCCATGGCAACGCCAAATGATGACATCCCATAATTGACATAGAGCTGTTGAGGGCCGGACCATTAGCCATCATATGAAGTCTGGTGCTGTTTGGACAATTTTCCATTGACTTACAACCACATGGGATTTTTTGGCGTGGGATGCGTTGCCATGGAAACGGCATACGTTGAGATTTCAGATTTCACGTATAGCTGTTGAGGGCCGGACCATTGATGATAGTCTGAAGTCTGGTGGTGTTTGGACGATTTTCCATTGAATTACGACGACATGATGTTTGACGGCGAGGGATGCGTTGCCATGGAAATGGCATACTTTGAGATTTCAGATTTCACGTAGAGCTGTTGAGGGCCGGACCATTAATGATAGTCTGAAGTCTGGTTCCGTTTTGAACCTTTTCCATTGACTTATTTCAACATGATGTTTTATGGCGAGGGAAGCGTTGCCATGGAAACGGCATACGGTGAGATTCCAGATTTCACGTAGAGCTGTTGAGGGCCGGACCATTAGCCATCATATGAAATCTGGTGCTGTTTGGAACCTTTTCCATTGAATTAGGACAACACTGTGTTTCCGGCGAGGGATGCGTTGCCATGGAAACGGCATACGTTGAGATTTCAGATTTCACATAGAGCTGTTGAGGGCCGGACCATTGATGATAGTCTGAAGTCCGGTGGTGTTTGGATGATTTTCCATTGAATTACGACAACATGATGTTTGACGGCGAGGGATGCGTTGCCATGGAAACGGCATACGTTGAGATTTCAGATTTCACATAGAGCTGTTGTGTGCCGGACCATTGATGATAGTCTGAAGTCTGGTGGTGTTTGGATGATTTTCCATTGAATTACGACAACATGATGTTTGACGGCGAGGGATGCGTTACCATGGAAACGGCATACGTTGAGATTTCAGATTTCACATAGAGCTGTTGAGGGCCGGACCATTGATGATAGTCTAAAGTGTTGTGGTGTTTGGACGATTTTCCATTGAATTACGACAACATGATGTTTGACGGCGAGGGATGCGTTGCCATGGAAACGGCATACGTTGAGATTTCAGATTTCACTTGGAGCTGTTGAGGGCCGGACCATTAATGATAGTCTGAAGTCTGGTTCCGTTTGGAACCTTTTCCATTGACTTACGACGACATGATGTTTGACGGCGAGGGATGCGTTGCCATGGAAACGGCATACGTTGAGATTTCAGATTTCACTTAGAGCTGTTGAGGGCCGGACCATTGATGATAGTCTAAAGTCTGGTGGTGTTTGGACGATTTTCCATTGACTTACAACAACATCGGATTTTTTGGCGAGGGATGCCGTTTCCATGGAAACGGCATACGTTGAGATTTCAGATTTCAGTTGGAGCTGTTGAGGCATGGACCAGTGATATAAAAGTGAAGATTGGGGGACGATGGGACCGTGTCCATTGGATTTACAGCGACACCGTTGTTTATGGCGAAGGATCCGTTGCCATGGTAACGCCAAATTAAGTAACATCAGATTTGACCTAGAGCTGTTCAGGGCTGTGGTGTGAACCGTCATGTGAAGTTTGGTGGCGTTCTGAGAATGTCAGTTTGAGTTATGACATCATCGGGTTCCATGGCGAGGGACCGCCAAAAATCGTACGAACGCGAACTTTGGCGGAAAATAACGGCTACGCCATGGGGAGTATAAAAATTCCTGTGATAACTTAAGCTCTCCCATGTCTCGCGAAGCTACCCGACTAATTTCGAGGCGTACGATAAAAGTCCCTAGGAGGAGATAGATTTCGTAGGTACGCGAAATAGGGAAAAAAACGCGATTTCATCGCGTTTTTTCGACACGAAATTCAAAATGGCCGACTTCCTGTACGTTATTTTTTACCCCTCCAAGAGGCTTTTTGGTTCGTCTCCGAACCCTAGATATGCGTGGCGAGTTTCGTTCGTTTACGTGAAATTTAAAGTAGGGGGAGTTAACGTCAAAAACCGGAAGTGGGCGTGGCCTACGCAATTTTTTACGTTAAGTTCCGGGACCAATAACAACTTGCAATTTTGTCACGGATTGACGCGTGTGCAAAATTTGGTGAGTTTTCACTTATGCTGCGGGGCTCAAAAGAGCGTTTCTAGATGGCAAATAATAATAATAATTAAAGCTGCAAGCAGCGTTGAGCGGGTCTTCGACGTTCCGCAGGCTGTTGTCCGCACGTCGACGTGTGTGTCTAGGTGTCTCGAGGACTCGGCCGATCGGACAAAATATTTAGGAGTTACGGCAGTATTACGGCAGTATTACGGCAGTATTACGGCAGTAACACAAACGTTGTGTTTGATGGCGGGTGATTTGTTGCCATGGCAACGGCATATGATGACATCCCAGACATCGAGCTGTTGAGGGCCGGACCATTAATGATAGTCTGAAGTGTGGTGCTGTTTGGATGATTTTCCATTGACTTACAAGAACATCGTATTTTTTGCCGTTTCCATGGAAACGGCATTCGTTGAGATTTCAGATTTCACTTGGAGCTGTTGAGGCATGGACCATCAGCCATCATATGAAGTCTGGTGCCGTTTGGAACATTTTCCATTGAATTAGGACAACACCATGTTTTATGGCGAGGGAAGCGTTGCCATGGCAACGCCAAATGATGACATCCCATAATTGACATAGAGCTGTTGAGGGCGGGACCATTAGCCATCAAATGAAGTCTGGTGCCGTTTGGAACGTTTTCCATTGAATTAGGGCAACACCGTGTTTCATGGCGAGGGACGCTTTGCCATGGAAACGGCATACGTTGAGATTTCAGATTTCACGTAGAGCTGTTGAGGGCCGGACCATTGATGATAGTCTGAAGTCTGGTGGTGTTTTGATGATTTTCCATTGAATTACGACAACATGATGTTTGACGGCGAGGGATGCGTTACCATGGCAACGGCATACGTTGAGATTTCAGATTTCACATAGAGCTGTTGAGGGCCGGACCATTGATGATAGTCTGAAGTCTGGTGGTGTTTGGATGATTTTCCATTGAATTACGACAACATGATGTTTGACGGCGAGGGATGCGTTACCATGGCAACGGCATACGTTGAGATTTCAGATTTCACATAGAGCTGTTGAGGGCCGGACCTTTGATGATAGTCTGAAGTCTGGTGGTGTTTGGATGATTTTCCATTGAATTACGACAACACCGTGTTTCACGGCGAGGGATGCGTTGCCATGGAAACGGCATACGTTGAGATTTCAGATTTCACATAGAGCTGTTGTGTGCCGGACCATTGATGATAGTCTGAAGTCTGGTGGTGTTTGGATGATTTTCCATTGAATTACGACAACATGATGTTTGACGGCGAGGGATGCGTTACCATGGAAACGGCATACGTTGAGATTTCAGATTTCACATAGAGCTGTTGAGGGCCGGACCATTGATGATAGTCTAAAGTGTTGTGGTGTTTGGACGATTTTCCATTGAATTACGACAACATGATGTTTGACGGCGAGGGATGCGTTGCCATGGAAACGGCATACGTTGAGATTTCAGATTTCACTTGGAGCTGTTGAGGGCCGGACCATTAATGATAGTCTGAAGTCTGGTTCCGTTTGGAACCTTTTCCATTGACTTACGACGACATGATGTTTGACGGCGAGGGATGCGTTGCCATGGAAACGGCATACGTTGAGATTTCAGATTTCACTTAGAGCTGTTGAGGGCCGGACCATTGATGATAGTCTAAAGTCTGGTGGTGTTTGGACGATTTTCCATTGACTTACAACAACATCGGATTTTTTGGCGAGGGATGCCGTTTCCATGGAAACGGCATACGTTGAGATTTCAGATTTCAGTTGGAGCTGTTGAGGCATGGACCAGTGATATAAAAGTGAAGATTGGGGGACGATGGGACCGTGTCCATTGGATTTACAGCGACACCGTTGTTTATGGCGAAGGATCCGTTGCCATGGTAACGCCAAATTAAGTAACATCAGATTTGACCTAGAGCTGTTCAGGGCTGTGGTGTGAACCGTCATGTGAAGTTTGGTGGCGTTCTGAGAATGTCAGTTTGAGTTATGACATCATCGGGTTCCATGGCGAGGGACCGCCAAAAATCGTACGAACGCGAACTTTGGCGGAAAATAACGGCTACGCCATGGGGAGTATAAAAATTCCTGTGATAACTTAAGCTCTCCCATGTCTCGCGAAGCTACCCGACTAATTTCGAGGCGTACGATAAAAGTCCCTAGGAGGAGATAGATTTCGTAGGTACGCGAAATAGGGAAAAAAAACGCGATTTCATCGCGTTTTTTCGACACGAAATTCAAAATGGCCGACTTCCTGTACGTTATTTTTTACCCCTCCAAGAGGCTTTTTGGTTCGTCTCCGAACCCTAGATATGCGTGGCGAGTTTCGTTCGTTTACGTGAAATTTAAAGTAGGGGGAGTTAACGTCAAAAACCGGAAGTGGGCGTGGCCTACGCAATTTTTTACGTTAAGTTCCGGGACCAATAACAACTTGCAATTTTGTCACGGATTGACGCGTGTGCAAAATTTGGTGAGTTTTCACTTATGCTGCGGGGCTCAAAAGAGCGTTTCTAGATGGCAAATAATAATAATAATTAAAGCTGCAAGCAGCGTTGAGCGGGTCTTCGACATTCCGCAGGCTGTTGTCCGCACGTCGACGTGTGTGTCGAGGTGTCTCGAGGACTCGGCCGATCGGACAAAATATTTAGGAGTTACGGCAGTATTACGGCAGTATTACGGCAGTATTACGGCAGTAACACAAACGTTGTGTTTGATGGCGGGTGATTTGTTGCCATGGCAACGGCATATGATGACATCCCAGACATCGAGCTGTTGAGGGCCGGACCATTAATGATAGTCTGAAGTCTGGTGCTGTTTGGATGATTTTCCATTGACTTACAAGAACATGGTATTTTTTTGCGTTTCCATGGAAACGGCATT
>JAULUE010000097.1:0-62974 GCA_036324585.1 Champsocephalus esox | reverse complement strand
AGAGATAAAATGATTTTGTGCAATAAGTTCTTAATGAATTGGTACTGTTGGATTCAGTACTACTTGGACTACTACCAAAGTACAATCAAGTACTTTTACTGTGTACTTTTTGAGTAATCCTTTGTCAAACTCCCCTCCAGAGTACAATAATGCATGTTTTCTGCCATCTTTGATGAGAGATAAAATGATTTCGTGCAATAAGTTCTTAATGATATTGGTACTGTTGGATTCAGTACTACTTGGACTAGTACCACAGTACAATCAAGTACTTTTACTGTGTACTTTTTGAGTAATCCTTTGTCAAACTCCCCAGAGTACAATAATGCATGTTTTCTGCCATCTTTGATGAGAGATAAAATGATTTCGTGCAATAATTTCTTAATGATATTGGTACTGTTGGATTCAGTACTACTTGGACTACTACCAAAGGTACAATCAAGTACTTTTACTGTGTACTTTTTGAGTAATCCTTTCTCAAACTCCCTCCAGAGTACAATAATGCATGTTTTCTGCCATCTTTGATGAGAGATAAAATGATTTTGTGCATAAGTTCTTAATGTAATTGGTACTGTTGGATTCAGTACTACTTGGACTAGTAGCACGAGTACAATGAAGTACTTTTACTGTGTACTTTTTGAGTAATCCTTTGTCAAACTCCCCCCAGAGTACAATAATGCATGTTTTCTGCCATCTTTGATGAGAGATAAAATGATTTTGTGCAATAAGTTCTTAATGATATTGGTACTGTTGGATTCAGTACTACTTGGACTACTACCAAAGGTACAATCAAGTACTTTTACTGTGTACTTTTTGAGTAATCCTTTCTCAAACTCCCACTCCAGAGTACACTAATGCATGTTTTCTGCCATCTTTGATGAGAGATAAAATGATTTCGTGCAATAAGTTCTTAATGATATTGGTACTGTTGGATTCAGTACTACTTGGACTACTACCAAAAGTACAATCAAGTACTTTTCCTTTGTACTTTTTGAGTAATCCTTTGTCAAACTCCCCTCCAGAGTACAATAATGCATGTTTTCTGCCATCTTTGATGAGAGATAAAATTATTTTGTGCAATAAGTTCTAAATGAAATTGGTACTGTTGGATTCAGTACTACTTGGACTAGTACCAAAAGTACAATCAAGTACTTTTACTGTGTACTTTTTGAGTAGTCCCCTTGTCAAACTCCCCCCCAGAGTACAATAATGCATGTTTTCTGCCATCTTTGATGAGAGATAAAATAATTTCGTGCAATAAGTTCTTAATGATATTGGTACTGTTGGATTCAGTACTACTTGGACTACTACCAAAGGTACAATCAAGTACTTTTACTGTGTACTTTTTGAGTAATCCTTTCTCAAACTCCCCTCCAGAGTACAATAATGCATGTTTTCTGCCATCTTTGATGAGAGATAAAATGATTTTGTGCTATAAGTTCTTAATGTAATTGGTACTGTTGGATTCAGTACTACTTGGACTAGTAGCACGAGTACAATGAAGTACTTTTACTGTGTACTTTTTGAGTAATCCCCTGTCAAACTCCCCTCCAGAGTACAATAATGCATGTTTTCTGCCATCTTTGATGAGAGATAAAATGATTTCGTGCAATAAGTTCTTAATGTAATTGGTACTGTTGGATTCAGTACTACTTGGACTACTACCAAAGGTACAATCAAGTACTTTTACTGTGTACTTTTTGAGTAATCCTTTGTCAAACTCCCCCAGAGTACAATAATGCATGTTTTCTGCCATTTTTGATGAGAGATAAAATGATTTTGTGCAACAAGTTCTTAATGATATTGGTACTGTTGGATTCAGTACTACTTGGACTGCTACCAAAGGTACAATCAAGTACTTTTACTGTGTACTTTTTGAGTAATCCTTTCTCAAACTCCCCTCCAGAGTACAATAATGCATGTTTTCTGCCATCTTTGATGAGAGATAAAATGATTTCGTGCAATAAGTTCTTAATTAAATTGGTACTGTTGGATTCAGTACTACTTGGACTAGTAGCACGAGTACAATGAAGTAATTTTACTGTGTACTTTTTGAGTAATCCTTTGTCAAACTCCCCCCCAGAGTACAATAATGCATGTTTTCTGCCATCTTTGATGAGAGATAAAATGATTTCGTGCAATAATTTCTTAATGATATTGGTACTGTTGGATTCAGTACTACTTGGACTACTACCAAAGGTACAATCAAGTACTTTTACTGTGTACTTTTTGAGTAATCCTTTCTCAAACTCCACTCCAGAGTACACTAATGCATGTTTTCTGCCATCTTTGATGAGAGATAAAATGATTTCGTGCAATAAGTTCTTAATGATGTTGGTACTGTTGGATTCAGTACTACTTGGACTAGTACCAAAAGTACAATCAAGTATTTTTACTGTGTACTTTTTGAGTAGTCCACTGTCAAACTCCCCCCAGAGTACAATAATGCATGTTTTCTGCCATCTTTGATGAGAGATAAAATGATTTTGTGCAATAATTTCTTAATGATATTGGTACTGTTGGATTCAGTACTACTTGGACTACTACCAAAGGTACAATCAAGTACTTTTACTGTGTACTTTTTGAGTAATCCTTTCTCAAACTCCACTCCAGAGTACACTAATGCATGTTTTCTGCCATCTTTGATGAGAGATAAAATGATTTCGTGCAATAAGTTCTGAATGATGTTGGTACTGTTGGATTCAGTACTACTTAGACTACTACCAAAAGTACAATCAAGTACTTTTCCTTTGTACTTTTTGAGTAATCCTTTGTCAAACTCCCCCAGAGTACAATAATGCATGTTTTCTGCCATCTTTGATGAGAGATAAAATGATTTTGTGCTATAAGTTCTTAATGTAATTGGTACTGTTGGATTCAGTACTACTTGGACTAGAAGCATGAGTACAATGAAGTACTTTTACTGTGTACTTTTTGAGTAGTCCTTTGTCAAACTCCCCTCCAGAGTACAATAATGCATGTTTTCTGCCATCTTTGATGAGAGATAAAATGATTTCGTGCAATAAGTTCTTAATGATATTGGTACTGTTGGATTCAGTACTACTTGGACTACTACCAAAGGTACAATCAAGTACTTTTACTGTGTACTTTTTGAGTAATCCTTTCTCAAACTCCCACTCCAGAGTACACTAATGCATGTTTTCTGCCATCTTTGATGAGAGATAAAATGATTTCGTGCAATAAGTTCTTAATTATGTTGGTACTGTTGGATTCAGTACTACTTGGACTACTACCAAAAGTACAATCAAGTACTTTTCACTGTGTACTTTTTGAGTAATCCTTTGTCAAACTCCCCTCCAGAGTACAATAATGCATGTTTTCTGCCATCTTTGATGAGAGATAAAATGATTTTGTGCTATAAGTTCTTAATGTAATTGGTACTGTTGGATTCAGTACTACTTGGACTAGTAGCACGAGTACAATGAAGTACTTTTACTGTGTACTTTTTGAGTAGTCCTTTGTCAAACTCCCCTCCAGAGTACAATAATGCATGTTTTCTGCCATCTTTGATGAGAGATAAAATAATTTCGTGCAATAATTTCTTAATGATATTGGTACTGTTGGATTCAGTACTACTTGGACTACTACCAAAGGTACAATCAAGTACTTTTACTGTGTACTTTTTGAGTAATCCTTTCTCAAACTCCCCTCCAGAGTACAATAATGCATGTTTTCTGCCATCTTTGATGAGAGATAAAATGATTTCGTGCAATAAGTTCTTAATGATGTTGGTACTGTTGGATTCAGTACTACTTGGACTACTACCAAAAGTACAATCGAGTACTTTTCCTTTGTACTTTTTGAGTAATCCTTTGTCAAACTCCCCTCCAGAGTACAATAATGCATGTGTTCTGCCATCTTTGATTTTGAGATAAAATGATTTTGTGCTATAAGTTCTTAATGTAATTGGTACTGTTGGATTCAGTACTACTTGGACTAGTAGCACGAGTACAATTAAGTACTTATATTGTGTACTTTTTGAGTAATCCCTTGTCAAACTCCCCTCCAGAGTACAATAATGCATGTTTTCTGCCATCTTTGATGAGAGATAAAATGATTTCGTGCAATAAGTTCTTAATGATATTGGTACTGTTGGATTCAGTACTACTTGGACTACTAACAAAGGTACAATCAAGTACTTTTACTGTGTACTTTTTGAGTAATCCTTTGTCAAACTCCCCTCCAGAGTACAATAATGCATGTTTTCTGCCATCTTTGATGAGAGATACAATGATTTTGTGCTATAAGTTCTTAATGTAATTGGTACTGTTGGATTCAGTACTACTTGGACTAGTAGCACGAGTACAATCAAGTACTTTTCCTTTGTACTTTTTGAGTAATCCCCTGTCAAACTCCCCTCCAGAGTACAATAATGCATGTTTTCTGCCATCTTTGATTTGAGATAAAATGATTTTGTGCGATAAGTTCTTAATGTAATTGGTACTGTTGGATTCAGTACTACTTGGACTAGTAGCACGAGTACAATGAAGTACTTTTACTGTGTACTTTTTGAGTAATCCTTTATCAAACTCCCACTCCAGAGTACAATAATGCATGTTTTCTGCCATCCTTGATGAGAGATAAAATGATTTCGTGCAATAAGTTCTTAATGATATTGGTAGTGTTGGATTCAGTACTACTTGGACTACTACCAAAGGTACAATCAAGTACTTTTACAGTGTACTTTTTGAGTAATCCCCTGTCAAACTCCCCTCCAGAGTACAATAATGCATGTTTTCTGCCATCTTTGATTTGAGATAAAATTATTTTGTGCTATAAGTTCTTAATGTAATTGGTACTGTTGGATTCAGTACTACTTGGACTAGTACCAAAAGTACAATCAAGTACTTTTACTGTGTACTTTTTGAGTAGTCCCCTGTCAAACTCCCCCCCAGAGTACAATAATGCATGTTTTCTGCCATCTTTGATGAGAGATAAAATGATTTCGTGCAATAAGTTCTTAATGATATTGGTACTGTTGGATTCAGTACTACTTGGACTACTACCAAAGGTACAATCAAGTACTTTTACTGTGTACTTTTTGAGTAATCCTTTCTCAAACTCCCCTCCAGAGTACAATAATGCATGTTTTCTGCCATCTTTGATGAGAGATAAAATGATTTTGTGCTATAAGTTCTTAATGTAATTGGTACTGTTGGATTCAGTACTACTTGGACTAGTAGCACGAGTACAATGAAGTACTTTTACTGTGTACTTTTTGAGTAATCCCTGTCAAACTCCCCTCCAGAGTACAATAATGCATGTTTTCTGCCATCTTTGATGAGAGATAAAATGATTTCGTGCAATAAGTTCTTAATGTAATTGGTACTGTTGGATTCAGTACTACTTGGACTACTACCAAAGGTACAATCAAGTACTTTTACTGTGTACTTTTTGAGTAATCCTTTGTCAAACTCCCCCAGAGTACAATAATGCATGTTTTCTGCCATCTTTGATGAGAGATAAAATGATTTTGTGCAATAAGTTCTTAATGATATTGGTACTGTTGGATTCAGTACTACTTGGACTGCTACCAAAGGTACAATCAAGTACTTTTACTGTGTACTTTTTGAGTAATCCTTTCTCAAACTCCCCTCCAGAGTACAATAATGCATGTTTTCTGCCATCTTTGATGAGAGATAAAATGATTTCGTGCAATAAGTTCTTAATTAAATTGGTACTGTTGGATTCAGTACTACTTGGACTAGTAGCACGAGTACAATGAAGTACTTTTACTGTGTACTTTTTGAGTAATCCTTTGTCAAACTCCCCCCAGAGTACAATAATGCATGTTTTCTGCCATCTTTGATGAGAGATAAAATGATTTCGTGCAATAAGTTCTTAATGATATTGGTACTGTTGGATTCAGTACTACTTGGACTACTACCAAAGGTACAATCAAGTACTTTTACTGTGTACTTTTTGAGTAATCCTTTCTCAAACTCCACTCCAGAGTACACTAATGCATGTTTTCTGCCATCTTTGATGAGAGATAAAATGATTTCGTGCAATAAGTTCTTAATGATGTTGGTACTGTTGGATTCAGTACTACTTGGACTAGTACCAAAAGTACAATCAAGTACTTTTTACTGTGTACTTTTTGAGTAGTCCTCTGTCAAACTCCCCCCCAGAGTACAATAATGCATGTTTTCTGCCATCTTTGATGAGAGATAAAATGATTTTGTGCAATAAGTTCTTAATGATATTGGTACTGTTGGATTCAGTACTACTTGGACTACTACCAAAGGTACAATCAAGTACTTTTACTGTGTACTTTTTGAGTAATCCTTTCTCAAACTCCCTCCAGAGTACAATAATGCATGTTTTCTGCCATCTTTGATGAGAGATAAAATGATTTCGTGCAATAAGTTCTTAATGATGTTGGTACTGTTGGATTCAGTACTACTTGGACTACTACCAAAAGTACAATCAAGTACTTTTCCTGTGTACTTTTTGAGTAATCCTTTGTCAAACTCCCCCCAGAGTACAATAATGCATGTTTTCTGCCATCTTTGATGAGAGATAAAATGATTTTGTGCTATAAGTTCTTAATGTAATTGGTACTGTTGGATTCAGTACTACTTGGACTAGTAGCAGAGTACAATGAAGTACTTTTACTGTGTACTTTTTGAGTAATCCTTTGTCAAACTCCCCTCCAGAGTACAATAATGCATGTTTTCTGCCATCTTTGATGAGAGATAAAATGATTTCGTGCAATAAGTTCTTAATGATATTGGTACTGTTGGATTCAGTACTACTTGGACTACTACCAAAGGTACAATCAAGTACTTTTACTGTGTACTTTTTGAGTAATCCTTTCTCAAACTCCACTCCAGAGTACACTAATGCATGTTTTCTGCCATCTTTGATGAGAGATAAAATGATTTCGTGCAATAAGTTCTTAATTATGTTGGTACTGTTGGATTCAGTACTACTTGGACTACTACCAAAAGTACAATCAAGTACTTTTACTTTGTACTTTTTGAGTAATCCTTTGTCAAACTCCCCTCCAGAGTACAATAATGCATGTTTTCTGCCATCTTTGATGAGAGATAAAATGATTTTGTGCTATAAGTTCTTAATGTAATTGGTACTGTTGGATTCAGTACTACTTGGACTAGTAGCACGAGTACAATGAAGTACTTTTACTGTGTACTTTTTGAGTAATCCTTTGTCAAACTCCCCTCCAGAGTACAATAATGCATGTTTTCTGCCATCTTTGATGAGAGATAAAATGATTTCGTGCAATAATTTCTTAATGATATTGGTACTGTTGGATTCAGTACTACTTGGACTACTACCAAAGGTACAATCAAGTACTTTTACTGTGTACTTTTTGAGTAATCCTTTCTCAAACTCCCCTCCAGAGTACAATAATGCATGTTTTCTGCCATCTTTGATGAGAGATAAAATGATTTCGTGCAATAAGTTCTTAATGATATTGGTACTGTTGGATTCAGTAATACTTGGACTACTACCAAAAGTACAATCGAGTACTTTTCCTTTGTACTTTTTGAGTAATCCTTTGTCAAACTCCCCTCCAGAGTACAATAATGCATGTTTTCTGCCATCTTTGATTTTGAGATAAAATGATTTTGTGCTATAAGTTCTTAATGTAATTGGTACTGTTGGATTCAGTACTACTTGGACTAGTAGCACGAGTACAATTAAGTACTTTTATTGTGTACTTTTTGAGTAATCCTTTGTCAAACTCCCCTCCAGAGTACAATAATGCATGTTTTCTGCCATCTTTGATGAGAGATAAAATGATTTCGTGCAATAAGTTCTTAATGATATTGGTACTGTTGGATTCAGTACTACTTGGACTACTACCAAAGGTACAATCAAGTACTTTTACTGTGTACTTTTTGAGTAATCCTTTGTCAAACTCCCCTCCAGAGTACAATAATGCATGTTTTCTGCCATCTTTGATGAGAGATAAAATGATTTTGTGCTATAAGTTCTTAATGTAATTGGTACTGTTGGATTCAGTACTACTTGGACTAGTAGCACGAGTACAATCAAGTACTTTTACTGTGTACTTTTTGAGTAATCCCTTTGTCAAACTCCCCTCCAGAGTACAATAATGCATGTTTTCTGCCATCTTTGATGAGAGATAAAATGATTTCGTGCAATAAGTTCTTAATGATATTGGTACTGTTGGATTCAGTACTACTTGGACTAGTAGCAAACGAGTACAATCAAGTACTTTTACTGTGTACTTTTTGAGTAATCCTTTGTCAAACTCCCCTCCAGAGTACAATAATGCATGTTTTCTGCCATCTTTGATGAGAGATAAAATGATTTCGTGCAATAAGTTCTTAATGATATTGGTACTGTTGGATTCAGTACTACTTGGACTACTACCAAAGGTACAATCAAGTACTTTTACTGTGTACTTTTTGAGTAATCCCTGTCAAACTCCCCTCCAGAGTACAATAATGCATGTTTTCTGCCATCTTTGATTTGAGATAAAATGATTTTGTGCTATAAGTTCTTAATGTAATTGGTACTGTTGGATTCAGTACTACTTGGACTAGTAGCAGAGTACAATGAAGTACTTTTACTGTGTACTTTTTGAGTAATCCTTTGTCAAACTCCCCCAGAGTACAATAATGCATGTTTTCTGCCATCTTTGATGAGAGATAAATGATTTCGTGCAATAAGTTCTTAATGTAATTGGTACTGTTGGATTCAGTACTACTTGGACTAGTAGCACGAGTACAATGAAGTACTTTTACTGTGTACTTTTTGAGTAATCCTTTGTCAAACTCCCCTCCAGAGTACAATAATGCATGTTTTCTGCCATCTTTGATGAGAGATAAAATGATTTCGTGCAATAAGTTCTTAATGATATTGGTACTGTTGGATTCAGTACTACTTGGACTACTACCAAAGGTACAATCAAGTACTTTTACTGTGTACTTTTTGAGTAATCCTTTGTCAAACTCCCCCAGAGTACAATAATGCATGTTTTCTGCCATCTTTGATGAGAGATAAAATGATTTCGTGCAATAAGTTTCTTAATGATATTGGTACTGTTGGATTCAGTACTACTTGGACTAGCTACCAAAGGTACAATCAAGTACTTTTACTGTGTACTTTTTGAGTAATCCTTTCTCAAACTCCCCTCCAGAGTACAATAATGCATGTTTTCTGCCATCTTTGATGAGAGATAAAATGATTTCGTGCAATAAGTTCTTAATGTAATTGGTACTGTTGGATTCAGTACTACTTGGACTAGTAGCACGAGTACAATGAAGTACTTTTACTGTGTACTTTTTGAGTAATCCTTTGTCAAACTCCCCTCCAGAGTACAATAATGCATGTTTTCTGCCATCTTTGATGAGAGATAAAATGATTTCGTGCAATAAGTTCTTAATGATATTGGTACTGTTGGATTCAGTACTACTTGGACTACTACCAAAGGTACAATCAAGTACTTTTACTGTGTACTTTTTGAGTAATCCTTTGTCAAACTCCCCTCCAGAGTACAATAATGCATGTTTTCTGCCATCTTTGATGAGAGATAAAATGATTTCGTGCAATAAGTTCTTAATGATATTGGTACTGTTGGATTCAGTACTACTTGGACTACTACCAAAGGTACAATCAAGTACTTTTACTGTGTACTTTTTGAGTAATCCTTTGTCAAACTCCCCTCCAGAGTACAATAATGCATGTTTTCTGCCATCTTTGATGAGAGATAAAATGATTTTGTGCAATAAGTTCTTAATGAAATTGGTACTGTTGGATTCAGTACTACTTGGACTAGTACCAAAAGTACAATGAAGTACTTTTACTGTGTACTTTTTGAGTAATCCTTTGTCAAACTCCCCTCCAGAGTACAATAATGCATGTTTTCTGCCATCTTTGATGAGAGATAAAATGATTTCGTGCAATAAGTTCTTAATGATATTGGTACTGTTGGATTCAGTACTACTTGGACTACTACCAAAGGTACAATCAAGTACTTTTACTGTGTACTTTTTGAGTAATCCTTTGTCAAACTCCCCTCCAGAGTACAATAATGCATGTTTTCTGCCATCTTTGATGAGAGATAAAATGATTTCGTGCAATAAGTTCTTAATGATATTGGTACTGTTGGATTCAGTACTACTTGGACTACTACCAAAGGTACAATCAAGTACTTTTACTGTGTACTTTTTGAGTAATCCTTTGTCAAACTCCCCTCCAGAGTACAATAATGCATGTTTTCTGCCATCTTTGATGAGAGATAAAATGATTTCGTGCAATAAGTTCTTAATGTAATTGGTACTGTTGGATTCAGTACTACTTGGACTAGTAGCACGAGTACAATGAAGTACTTTTACTGTGTACTTTTTGAGTAATCCTTTGTCAAACTCCCCTCCAGAGTACAATAATGCATGTTTTCTGCCATCTTTGATGAGAGATAAAATGATTTCGTGCAATAAGTTCTTAATGATATTGGTACTGTTGGATTCAGTACTACTTGGACTACTACCAAAGGTACAATCAAGTACTTTTACTGTGTACTTTTTGAGTAATCCTTTGTCAAACTCCCCTCCAGAGTACAATAATGCATGTTTTCTGCCATCTTTGATGAGAGATAAAATGATTTCGTGCAATAAGTTCTTAATGATATTGGTACTGTTGGATTCAGTACTACTTGGACTACTACCAAAGGTACAATCAAGTACTTTTACTGTGTACTTTTTGAGTAATCCTTTGTCAAACTCCCCTCCAGAGTACAATAATGCATGTTTTCTGCCATCTTTGATGAGAGATAAAATGATTTCGTGCAATAAGTTCTTAATGATATTGGTACTGTTGGATTCAGTACTACTTGGACTACTACCAAAGTACAATCAAGTACTTTTACTGTGTACTTTTTGAGTAATCCTTTGTCAAACTCCCCTCCAGAGTACAATAATGCATGTTTTCTGCCATCTTTGATGAGAGATAAAATGATTTCGTGCAATAAGTTCTTAATGATATTGGTACTGTTGGATTCAGTACTACTTGGACTACTACCAAAGGTACAATCAAGTACTTTTACTGTGTACTTTTTGAGTAATCCTTTGTCAAACTCCCCTCCAGAGTACAATAATGCATGTTTTCTGCCATCTTTGATGAGAGATAAAATGATTTCGTGCAATAAGTTCTTAATGATATTGGTACTGTTGGATTCAGTACTACTTGGACTACTACCAAAGAGTACAATCAAGTACTTTTACTGTGTACTTTTTGAGTAATCCTTTGTCAAACTCCCCTCCAGAGTACAATAATGCATGTTTTCTGCCATCTTTGATGAGAGATAAAATGATTTCGTGCAATAAGTTCTTAATGTAATTGGTACTGTTGGATTCAGTACTACTTGGACTAGTAGCACGAGTACAATGAAGTACTTTTACTGTGTACTTTTTGAGTAATCCTTTGTCAAACTCCCCTCCAGAGTACAATAATGCATGTTTTCTGCCATCTTTGATGAGAGATAAAATGATTTCGTGCAATAAGTTCTTAATGATATTGGTACTGTTGGATTCAGTACTACTTGGACTACTACCAAAGTACAATCAAGTACTTTTACTGTGTACTTTTTGAGTAATCCTTTGTCAAACTCCCCTCCAGAGTACAATAATGCATGTTTTCTGCCATCTTTGATGAGAGATAAAATGATTTTCGTGCTATAAGTTCTTAATGAATTGGTACTGTTGGATTCAGTACTACTTGGACTAGTAGCAAGAGTACAATCAAGTACTTTTACTGTGTACTTTTTGAGTAATCCTTTGTCAAACTCCCCTCCAGAGTACAATAATGCATGTTTTCTGCCATCTTTGATGAGAGATAAAATGATTTCGTGCAATAAGTTCTTAATGATATTGGTACTGTTGGATTCAGTACTACTTGGACTAGTAGCAGAGTACAATGAAGTACTTTTACTGTGTACTTTTTGAGTAATCCTTTGTCAAACTCCCCCCAGAGTACAATAATGCATGTTTTCTGCCATCTTTGATGAGAGATAAAATGATTTCGTGCAATAATTTCTTAATGATATTGGTACTGTTGGATTCAGTACTACTTGGACTACTACCAAAGGTACAATCAAGTACTTTTACTGTGTACTTTTTGAGTAATCCTTTCTCAAACTCCCCTCCAGAGTACAATAATGCATGTTTTCTGCCATCTTTGATGAGAGATAAAATGATTTCGTGCAATAAGTTCTTAATGATATTGGTACTGTTGGATTCAGTACTACTTGGACTACTACCAAAGTACAATCAAGTACTTTTACTGTGTACTTTTTGAGTAATCCTTTGTCAAACTCCCCTCCAGAGTACAATAATGCATGTTTTCTGCCATCTTTGATGAGAGATAAAATGATTTTGTGCAATAAGTTCTTAATGTAATTGGTACTGTTGGATTCAGTACTACTTGGACTAGTAGCACGAGTACAATGAAGTACTTTTACTGTGTACTTTTTGAGTAATCCTTTGTCAAACTCCCCTCCAGAGTACAATAATGCATGTTTTCTGCCATCTTTGATGAGAGATAAAATGATTTCGTGCAATAAGTTCTTAATGATATTGGTACTGTTGGATTCAGTACTACTTGGACTACTACCAAAGGTACAATCAAGTACTTTTACTGTGTACTTTTTGAGTAATCCTTTGTCAAACTCCCCCCAGAGTACAATAATGCATGTTTTCTGCCATCTTTGATGAGAGATAAAATGATTTCGTGCAATAAGTTCTTAATGATATTGGTACTGTTGGATTCAGTACTACTTGGACTACTACCAAAGTACAATCAAGTACTTTTACTGTGTACTTTTTGAGTAATCCTTTGTCAAACTCCCCTCCAGAGTACAATAATGCATGTTTTCTGCCATCTTTGATGAGAGATAAAATGATTTTGTGCAATAAGTTCTTAATGTAATTGGTACTGTTGGATTCAGTACTACTTGGACTAGTAGCACGAGTACAATGAAGTACTTTTACTGTGTACTTTTTGAGTAATCCTTTGTCAAACTCCCCTCCAGAGTACAATAATGCATGTTTTCTGCCATCTTTGATGAGAGATAAAATGATTTTCGTGCAATAAGTTCTTAATGATATTGGTACTGTTGGATTCAGTACTACTTGGACTAGTACCAAAGTACAATCAAGTACTTTTACTGTGTACTTTTTGAGTAATCCTTTGTCAAACTCCCCTCCAGAGTACAATAATGCATGTTTTCTGCCATCTTTGATGAGAGATAAAATGATTTCGTGCAATAAGTTCTTAATGATATTGGTACTGTTGGATTCAGTACTACTTGGACTACTACCAAAGGTACAATCAAGTACTTTTACTGTGTACTTTTTGAGTAATCCTTTGTCAAACTCCCCTCCAGAGTACAATAATGCATGTTTTCTGCCATCTTTGATGAGAGATAAAATGATTTCGTGCAATAAGTTCTTAATGTAATTGGTACTGTTGGATTCAGTACTACTTGGACTAGTAGCACGAGTACAATGAAGTACTTTTACTGTGTACTTTTTGAGTAATCCTTTGTCAAACTCCCCTCCAGAGTACAATAATGCATGTTTTCTGCCATCTTTGATGAGAGATAAAATGATTTCGTGCAATAAGTTCTTAATGATATTGGTACTGTTGGATTCAGTACTACTTGGACTACTACCAAAGGTACAATCAAGTACTTTTACTGTGTACTTTTTGAGTAATCCTTTGTCAAACTCCCCCAGAGTACAATAATGCATGTTTTCTGCCATCTTTGATGAGAGATAAAATGATTTTCGTGCAATAAGTTCTTAATGATATTGGTACTGTTGGATTCAGTACTACTTGGACTACTACCAAAGGTACAATCAAGTACTTTTACTGTGTACTTTTTGAGTAATCCTTTGTCAAACTCCCCTCCAGAGTACAATAATGCATGTTTTCTGCCATCTTTGATGAGAGATAAAATGATTTCGTGCAATAAGTTCTTAATGTATTGGTACTGTTGGATTCAGTACTACTTGGACTAGCTACCAAAGTACAATCAAGTACTTTTACTGTGTACTTTTTGAGTAATCCTTTGTCAAACTCCCCTCCAGAGTACAATAATGCATGTTTTCTGCCATCTTTGATGAGAGATAAAATGATTTCGTGCAATAAGTTCTTAATGATATTGGTACTGTTGGATTCAGTACTACTTGGACTACTACCAAAGTACAATCAAGTACTTTTACTGTGTACTTTTTGAGTAATCCTTTGTCAAACTCCCCTCCAGAGTACAATAATGCATGTTTTCTGCCATCTTTGATGAGAGATAAAATGATTTCGTGCTATAAGTTCTTAATGTAATTGGTACTGTTGGATTCAGTACTACTTGGACTAGTAGCAGAGTACAATCAAGTACTTTTACTGTGTACTTTTTGAGTAATCCTTTGTCAAACTCCCCTCCAGAGTACAATAATGCATGTTTTCTGCCATCTTTGATGAGAGATAAAATGATTTCGTGCAATAAGTTCTTAATGATATTGGTACTGTTGGATTCAGTACTACTTGGACTACTACCAAAGGTACAATCAAGTACTTTTACTGTGTACTTTTTGAGTAATCCTTTGTCAAACTCCCCTCCAGAGTACAATAATGCATGTTTTCTGCCATCTTTGATGAGAGATAAAATGATTTCGTGCAATAAGTTCTTAATGATATTGGTACTGTTGGATTCAGTACTACTTGGACTACTACCAAAGTACAATCAAGTACTTTTACTGTGTACTTTTTGAGTAATCCTTTGTCAAACTCCCCTCCAGAGTACAATAATGCATGTTTTCTGCCATCTTTGATGAGAGATAAAATGATTTTCGTGCAATAAGTTCTTAATGAATTGGTACTGTTGGATTCAGTACTACTTGGACTAGTAGCACGAGTACAATGAAGTACTTTTACTGTGTACTTTTTGAGTAATCCTTTGTCAAACTCCCCTCCAGAGTACAATAATGCATGTTTTCTGCCATCTTTGATGAGAGATAAAATGATTTCGTGCAATAAGTTCTTAATGATATTGGTACTGTTGGATTCAGTACTACTTGGACTACTACCAAAGGTACAATCAAGTACTTTTACTGTGTACTTTTTGAGTAATCCTTTGTCAAACTCCCCTCCAGAGTACAATAATGCATGTTTTCTGCCATCTTTGATGAGAGATAAAATGATTTTGTGCAATAAGTTCTTAATGTAATTGGTACTGTTGGATTCAGTACTACTTGGACTAGTAGCACGAGTACAATGAAGTACTTTTACTGTGTACTTTTTGAGTAATCCTTTGTCAAACTCCCCTCCAGAGTACAATAATGCATGTTTTCTGCCATCTTTGATGAGAGATAAAATGATTTCGTGCAATAAGTTCTTAATGATATTGGTACTGTTGGATTCAGTACTACTTGGACTACTACCAAAGGTACAATCAAGTACTTTTACTGTGTACTTTTTGAGTAATCCTTTGTCAAACTCCCCTCCAGAGTACAATAATGCATGTTTTCTGCCATCTTTGATGAGAGATAAAATGATTTCGTGCAATAAGTTCTTAATGATATTGGTACTGTTGGATTCAGTACTACTTGGACTAGTACCAAGAGTACAATCAAGTACTTTTACTGTGTACTTTTTGAGTAATCCTTTGTCAAACTCCCCTCCAGAGTACAATAATGCATGTTTTCTGCCATCTTTGATGAGAGATAAAATGATTTCGTGCAATAAGTTCTTAATGATATTGGTACTGTTGGATTCAGTACTACTTGGACTACTACCAAGAGTACAATCAAGTACTTTTACTGTGTACTTTTTGAGTAATCCTTTGTCAAACTCCCCTCCAGAGTACAATAATGCATGTTTTCTGCCATCTTTGATGAGAGATAAAATGATTTCGTGCAATAAGTTCTTAATGATATTGGTACTGTTGGATTCAGTACTACTTGGACTACTACCAAAGTACAATCAAGTACTTTTACTGTGTACTTTTTGAGTAATCCTTTGTCAAACTCCCCTCCAGAGTACAATAATGCATGTTTTCTGCCATCTTTGATGAGAGATAAAATGATTTTGTGCAATAAGTTCTTAATGATATTGGTACTGTTGGATTCAGTACTACTTGGACTACTAGCACAGAGTACAATGAAGTACTTTTACTGTGTACTTTTTGAGTAATCCTTTGTCAAACTCCCCTCCAGAGTACAATAATGCATGTTTTCTGCCATCTTTGATGAGAGATAAAATGATTTCGTGCAATAAGTTCTTAATGATATTGGTACTGTTGGATTCAGTACTACTTGGACTACTACCAAAGTACAATCAAGTACTTTTACTGTGTACTTTTTGAGTAATCCTTTGTCAAACTCCCCTCCAGAGTACAATAATGCATGTTTTCTGCCATCTTTGATGAGAGATAAAATGATTTCGTGCAATAATTTCTTAATGATATTGGTACTGTTGGATTCAGTACTACTTGGACTAGCTACCAAAGGTACAATCAAGTACTTTTACTGTGTACTTTTTGAGTAATCCTTTCTCAAACTCCCCTCCAGAGTACAATAATGCATGTTTTCTGCCATCTTTGATGAGAGATAAAATGATTTCGTGCAATAAGTTCTTAATGTAATTGGTACTGTTGGATTCAGTACTACTTGGACTAGTAGCACGAGTACAATGAAGTACTTTTACTGTGTACTTTTTGAGTAATCCTTTGTCAAACTCCCCCCAGAGTACAATAATGCATGTTTTCTGCCATCTTTGATGAGAGATAAAATGATTTCGTGCAATAAGTTCTTAATGATATTGGTACTGTTGGATTCAGTACTACTTGGACTACTACCAAAGGTACAATCAAGTACTTTTACTGTGTACTTTTTGAGTAATCCTTTGTCAAACTCCCCTCCAGAGTACAATAATGCATGTTTTCTGCCATCTTTGATGAGAGATAAAATGATTTCGTGCAATAAGTTCTTAATGATATTGGTACTGTTGGATTCAGTACTACTTGGACTACTACCAAAGAGTACAATCAAGTACTTTTACTGTGTACTTTTTGAGTAATCCTTTGTCAAACTCCCCTCCAGAGTACAATAATGCATGTTTTCTGCCATCTTTGATGAGAGATAAAATGATTTCGTGCAATAAGTTCTTAATGAATTGGTACTGTTGGATTCAGTACTACTTGGACTAGTAGCACAAGTACAATCAAGTACTTTTACTGTGTACTTTTTGAGTAATCCTTTGTCAAACTCCCCTCCAGAGTACAATAATGCATGTTTTCTGCCATCTTTGATGAGAGATAAAATGATTTCGTGCAATAAGTTCTTAATGATATTGGTACTGTTGGATTCAGTACTACTTGGACTACTACCAAAGGTACAATCAAGTACTTTTACTGTGTACTTTTTGAGTAATCCTTTGTCAAACTCCCCTCCAGAGTACAATAATGCATGTTTTCTGCCATCTTTGATGAGAGATAAAATGATTTCGTGCAATAAGTTCTTAATGATATTGGTACTGTTGGATTCAGTACTACTTGGACTAGTAGCAACGAGTACAATGAAGTACTTTTACTGTGTACTTTTTGAGTAATCCTTTGTCAAACTCCCCTCCAGAGTACAATAATGCATGTTTTCTGCCATCTTTGATGAGAGATAAAATGATTTCGTGCAATAAGTTTCTTAATGATATTGGTACTGTTGGATTCAGTACTACTTGGACTACTACCAAAGGTACAATCAAGTACTTTTACTGTGTACTTTTTGAGTAATCCTTTGTCAAACTCCCCTCCAGAGTACAATAATGCATGTTTTCTGCCATCTTTGATGAGAGATAAAATGATTTCGTGCAATAAGTTCTTAATGATATTGGTACTGTTGGATTCAGTACTACTTGGACTACTACCAAAGTACAATCAAGTACTTTTACTGTGTACTTTTTGAGTAATCCTTTGTCAAACTCCCCTCCAGAGTACAATAATGCATGTTTTCTGCCATCTTTGATGAGAGATAAAATGATTTTCGTGCAATAAGTTCTTAATGTAATTGGTACTGTTGGATTCAGTACTACTTGGACTAGTAGCACGAGTACAATGAAGTACTTTTACTGTGTACTTTTTGAGTAATCCTTTGTCAAACTCCCCTCCAGAGTACAATAATGCATGTTTTCTGCCATCTTTGATGAGAGATAAAATGATTTCGTGCAATAAGTTCTTAATGATATTGGTACTGTTGGATTCAGTACTACTTGGACTACTACCAAAGGTACAATCAAGTACTTTTACTGTGTACTTTTTGAGTAATCCTTTGTCAAACTCCCCTCCAGAGTACAATAATGCATGTTTTCTGCCATCTTTGATGAGAGATAAAATGATTTCGTGCAATAAGTTCTTAATGATATTGGTACTGTTGGATTCAGTACTACTTGGACTACTACCAAAGTACAATCAAGTACTTTTACTGTGTACTTTTTGAGTAATCCTTTGTCAAACTCCCCTCCAGAGTACAATAATGCATGTTTTCTGCCATCTTTGATGAGAGATAAAATGATTTTGTGCAATAAGTTCTTAATGTAATTGGTACTGTTGGATTCAGTACTACTTGGACTAGTAGCACGAGTACAATGAAGTACTTTTACTGTGTACTTTTTGAGTAATCCTTTGTCAAACTCCCCTCCAGAGTACAATAATGCATGTTTTCTGCCATCTTTGATGAGAGATAAAATGATTTCGTGCAATAAGTTCTTAATGATATTGGTACTGTTGGATTCAGTACTACTTGGACTACTACCAAAGGTACAATCAAGTACTTTTACTGTGTACTTTTTGAGTAATCCTTTGTCAAACTCCCCTCCAGAGTACAATAATGCATGTTTTCTGCCATCTTTGATGAGAGATAAAATGATTTCGTGCAATAAGTTCTTAATGATATTGGTACTGTTGGATTCAGTACTACTTGGACTACTACCAAAGTACAATCAAGTACTTTTACTGTGTACTTTTTGAGTAATCCTTTGTCAAACTCCCCTCCAGAGTACAATAATGCATGTTTTCTGCCATCTTTGATGAGAGATAAAATGATTTTCGTGCAATAAGTTCTTAATGTAATTGGTACTGTTGGATTCAGTACTACTTGGACTAGTAGCACGAGTACAATGAAGTACTTTTACTGTGTACTTTTTGAGTAATCCTTTGTCAAACTCCCCTCCAGAGTACAATAATGCATGTTTTCTGCCATCTTTGATGAGAGATAAAATGATTTCGTGCAATAAGTTCTTAATGATATTGGTACTGTTGGATTCAGTACTACTTGGACTACTACCAAGAGTACAATCAAGTACTTTTACTGTGTACTTTTTGAGTAATCCTTTGTCAAACTCCCCTCCAGAGTACAATAATGCATGTTTTCTGCCATCTTTGATGAGAGATAAAATGATTTCGTGCAATAAGTTCTTAATGATATTGGTACTGTTGGATTCAGTACTACTTGGACTACTACCAAAGGTACAATCAAGTACTTTTACTGTGTACTTTTTGAGTAATCCTTTGTCAAACTCCCCTCCAGAGTACAATAATGCATGTTTTCTGCCATCTTTGATGAGAGATAAAATGATTTCGTGCAATAAGTTCTTAATGATATTGGTACTGTTGGATTCAGTACTACTTGGACTACTACCAAAAGTACAATCAAGTACTTTTACTGTGTACTTTTTGAGTAATCCTTTGTCAAACTCCCCTCCAGAGTACAATAATGCATGTTTTCTGCCATCTTTGATGAGAGATAAAATGATTTTGTGCAATAAGTTCTTAATGATATTGGTACTGTTGGATTCAGTACTACTTGGACTAGTAGCACGAGTACAATGAAGTACTTTTACTGTGTACTTTTTGAGTAATCCTTTGTCAAACTCCCCTCCAGAGTACAATAATGCATGTTTTCTGCCATCTTTGATGAGAGATAAAATGATTTCGTGCAATAAGTTCTTAATGATATTGGTACTGTTGGATTCAGTACTACTTGGACTACTACCAAAGGTACAATCAAGTACTTTTACTGTGTACTTTTTGAGTAATCCTTTGTCAAACTCCCCTCCAGAGTACAATAATGCATGTTTTCTGCCATCTTTGATGAGAGATAAAATGATTTCGTGCAATAAGTTCTTAATGATATTGGTACTGTTGGATTCAGTACTACTTGGACTACTACCAAAGGTACAATCAAGTACTTTTACTGTGTACTTTTTGAGTAATCCTTTGTCAAACTCCCCTCCAGAGTACAATAATGCATGTTTTCTGCCATCTTTGATGAGAGATAAAATGATTTCGTGCAATAAGTTCTTAATGTAATTGGTACTGTTGGATTCAGTACTACTTGGACTAGTAGCACGAGTACAATGAAGTACTTTTACTGTGTACTTTTTGAGTAATCCTTTGTCAAACTCCCCCCAGAGTACAATAATGCATGTTTTCTGCCATCTTTGATGAGAGATAAAATGATTTCGTGCAATAAGTTCTTAATGATATTGGTACTGTTGGATTCAGTACTACTTGGACTACTACCAAAGGTACAATCAAGTACTTTTACTGTGTACTTTTTGAGTAATCCTTTGTCAAACTCCCCTCCAGAGTACAATAATGCATGTTTTCTGCCATCTTTGATGAGAGATAAAATGATTTCGTGCAATAAGTTCTTAATGATATTGGTACTGTTGGATTCAGTACTACTTGGACTACTACCAAAAGTACAATCAAGTACTTTTACTGTGTACTTTTTGAGTAATCCTTTGTCAAACTCCCCTCCAGAGTACAATAATGCATGTTTTCTGCCATCTTTGATTAGAGATAAAATGATTTTGTGCTATAAGTTCTTAATGTAATTGGTACTGTTGGATTCAGTACTACTTGGACTAGTAGCACGAGTACAATGAAGTACTTTTACTGTGTACTTTTTGAGTAATCCTTTGTCAAACTCCCCTCCAGAGTACAATAATGCATGTTTTCTGCCATCTTTGATGAGAGATAAAATGATTTCGTGCAATAAGTTCTTAATGATATTGGTACTGTTGGATTCAGTACTACTTGGACTACTACCAAAGGTACAATCAAGTACTTTTACTGTGTACTTTTTGAGTAATCCTTTGTCAAACTCCCCCCAGAGTACAATAATGCATGTTTTCTGCCATCTTTGATGAGAGATAAAATGATTTCGTGCAATAAGTTCTTAATGATATTGGTACTGTTGGATTCAGTACTACTTGGACTGCTACCAAAGGTACAATCAAGTACTTTTACTGTGTACTTTTTGAGTAATCCTTTCTCAAACTCCCACTCCAGAGTACACTAATGCATGTTTTCTGCCATCTTTGATGAGAGATAAAATGATTTCGTGCAATAAGTTCTTAATGTAATTGGTACTGTTGGATTCAGTACTACTTGGACTAGTAGCACGAGTACAATGAAGTACTTTTACTGTGTACTTTTTGAGTAATCCTTTGTCAAACTCCCCCCAGAGTACAATAATGCATGTTTTCTGCCATCTTTGATGAGAGATAAAATGATTTCGTGCAATAAGTTTCTTAATGATATTGGTACTGTTGGATTCAGTACTACTTGGACTACTACCAAAGGTACAATCAAGTACTTTTACTGTGTACTTTTTGAGTAATCCTTTCTCAAACTCCCCTCCAGAGTACAATAATGCATGTTTTCTGCCATCTTTGATGAGAGATAAAATGATTTCGTGCAATAAGTTCTTAATGATATTGGTACTGTTGGATTCAGTACTACTTGGACTACTACCAAAGTACAATCAAGTACTTTTACTGTGTACTTTTTGAGTAATCCTTTGTCAAACTCCCCTCCAGAGTACAATAATGCATGTTTTCTGCCATCTTTGATGAGAGATAAAATGATTTCGTGCAATAAGTTCTTAATGATATTGGTACTGTTGGATTCAGTACTACTTGGACTACTACCAAAGGTACAATCAAGTACTTTTACTGTGTACTTTTTGAGTAATCCTTTGTCAAACTCCCCTCCAGAGTACAATAATGCATGTTTTCTGCCATCTTTGATGAGAGATAAAATGATTTCGTGCAATAAGTTCTTAATGATATTGGTACTGTTGGATTCAGTACTACTTGGACTACTACCAAGAGTACAATCAAGTACTTTTACTGTGTACTTTTTGAGTAATCCTTTGTCAAACTCCCCTCCAGAGTACAATAATGCATGTTTTCTGCCATCTTTGATGAGAGATAAAATGATTTTGTGCAATAAGTTCTTAATGATATTGGTACTGTTGGATTCAGTACTACTTGGACTAGTAGCACAGTACAATGAAGTACTTTTACTGTGTACTTTTTGAGTAATCCTTTGTCAAACTCCCCTCCAGAGTACAATAATGCATGTTTTCTGCCATCTTTGATGAGAGATAAAATGATTTCGTGCAATAAGTTCTTAATGATATTGGTACTGTTGGATTCAGTACTACTTGGACTACTACCAAAGGTACAATCAAGTACTTTTACTGTGTACTTTTTGAGTAATCCTTTGTCAAACTCCCCTCCAGAGTACAATAATGCATGTTTTCTGCCATCTTTGATGAGAGATAAAATGATTTCGTGCAATAAGTTCTTAATGATATTGGTACTGTTGGATTCAGTACTACTTGGACTACTACCAAAAGTACAATCAAGTACTTTTACTGTGTACTTTTTGAGTAATCCTTTGTCAAACTCCCCTCCAGAGTACAATAATGCATGTTTTCTGCCATCTTTGATGAGAGATAAAATGATTTCGTGCAATAAGTTCTTAATGATATTGGTACTGTTGGATTCAGTACTACTTGGACTACTACCAAAGGTACAATCAAGTACTTTTACTGTGTACTTTTTGAGTAATCCTTTGTCAAACTCCCCTCCAGAGTACAATAATGCATGTTTTCTGCCATCTTTGATGAGAGATAAAATGATTTCGTGCAATAAGTTCTTAATGATATTGGTACTGTTGGATTCAGTACTACTTGGACTACTACCAAAGAGTACAATCAAGTACTTTTACTGTGTACTTTTTGAGTAATCCTTTGTCAAACTCCCCTCCAGAGTACAATAATGCATGTTTTCTGCCATCTTTGATGAGAGATAAAATGATTTCGTGCAATAAGTTCTTAATGATATTGGTACTGTTGGATTCAGTACTACTTGGACTACTACCAAAGTACAATCAAGTACTTTTACTGTGTACTTTTTGAGTAATCCTTTGTCAAACTCCCCTCCAGAGTACAATAATGCATGTTTTCTGCCATCTTTGATGAGAGATAAAATGATTTCGTGCAATAAGTTCTTAATGATATTGGTACTGTTGGATTCAGTACTACTTGGACTACTACCACAGTACAATCAAGTACTTTTACTGTGTACTTTTTGAGTAATCCTTTGTCAAACTCCCCTCCAGAGTACAATAATGCATGTTTTCTGCCATCTTTGATGAGAGATAAAATGATTTCGTGCAATAAGTTCTTAATGATATTGGTACTGTTGGATTCAGTACTACTTGGACTAGTAGCAAGAGTACAATCAAGTACTTTTACTGTGTACTTTTTGAGTAATCCTTTGTCAAACTCCCCTCCAGAGTACAATAATGCATGTTTTCTGCCATCTTTGATGAGAGATAAAATGATTTCGTGCAATAAGTTCTTAATGATATTGGTACTGTTGGATTCAGTACTACTTGGACTACTACCAAAGGTACAATCAAGTACTTTTACTGTGTACTTTTTGAGTAATCCTTTGTCAAACTCCCCTCCAGAGTACAATAATGCATGTTTTCTGCCATCTTTGATGAGAGATAAAATGATTTCGTGCAATAAGTTCTTAATGATATTGGTACTGTTGGATTCAGTACTACTTGGACTACTACCAAAGTACAATCAAGTACTTTTACTGTGTACTTTTTGAGTAATCCTTTGTCAAACTCCCCTCCAGAGTACAATAATGCATGTTTTCTGCCATCTTTGATGAGAGATAAAATGATTTCGTGCAATAAGTTCTTAATGATAATTGGTACTGTTGGATTCAGTACTACTTGGACTAGTAGCAAGAGTACAATGAAGTACTTTTACTGTGTACTTTTTGAGTAATCCTTTGTCAAACTCCCCTCCAGAGTACAATAATGCATGTTTTCTGCCATCTTTGATGAGAGATAAAATGATTTCGTGCAATAAGTTCTTAATGATATTGGTACTGTTGGATTCAGTACTACTTGGACTACTACCAAAGGTACAATCAAGTACTTTTACTGTGTACTTTTTGAGTAATCCTTTGTCAAACTCCCCTCCAGAGTACAATAATGCATGTTTTCTGCCATCTTTGATGAGAGATAAAATGATTTCGTGCAATAAGTTCTTAATGATATTGGTACTGTTGGATTCAGTACTACTTGGACTACTACCAAAGAGTACAATCAAGTACTTTTACTGTGTACTTTTTGAGTAATCCTTTGTCAAACTCCCCCAGAGTACAATAATGCATGTTTTCTGCCATCTTTGATGAGAGATAAAATGATTTCGTGCAATAAGTTTCTTAATGATATTGGTACTGTTGGATTCAGTACTACTTGGACTAGCTACCAAAGGTACAATCAAGTACTTTTACTGTGTACTTTTTGAGTAATCCTTTGTCAAACTCCCCTCCAGAGTACAATAATGCATGTTTTCTGCCATCTTTGATGAGAGATAAAATGATTTCGTGCAATAAGTTCTTAATGTAATTGGTACTGTTGGATTCAGTACTACTTGGACTAGTACCAAGAGTACAATCAAGTACTTTTACTGTGTACTTTTTGAGTAATCCTTTGTCAAACTCCCCTCCAGAGTACAATAATGCATGTTTTCTGCCATCTTTGATGAGAGATAAAATGATTTCGTGCAATAAGTTCTTAATGATATTGGTACTGTTGGATTCAGTACTACTTGGACTACTACCAAAGGTACAATCAAGTACTTTTACTGTGTACTTTTTGAGTAATCCTTTGTCAAACTCCCCTCCAGAGTACAATAATGCATGTTTTCTGCCATCTTTGATGAGAGATAAAATGATTTCGTGCAATAAGTTCTTAATGATATTGGTACTGTTGGATTCAGTACTACTTGGACTACTACCAAAGTACAATCAAGTACTTTTACTGTGTACTTTTTGAGTAATCCTTTGTCAAACTCCCCTCCAGAGTACAATAATGCATGTTTTCTGCCATCTTTGATGAGAGATAAAATGATTTCGTGCAATAAGTTCTTAATGAATTGGTACTGTTGGATTCAGTACTACTTGGACTAGTAGCACGAGTACAATCAAGTACTTTTACTGTGTACTTTTTGAGTAATCCTTTGTCAAACTCCCCTCCAGAGTACAATAATGCATGTTTTCTGCCATCTTTGATGAGAGATAAAATGATTTCGTGCAATAAGTTCTTAATGATATTGGTACTGTTGGATTCAGTACTACTTGGACTACTACCAAAGGTACAATCAAGTACTTTTACTGTGTACTTTTTGAGTAATCCTTTGTCAAACTCCCCTCCAGAGTACAATAATGCATGTTTTCTGCCATCTTTGATGAGAGATAAAATGATTTCGTGCAATAAGTTCTTAATGATATTGGTACTGTTGGATTCAGTACTACTTGGACTACTACCAAAGGTACAATCAAGTACTTTTACTGTGTACTTTTTGAGTAATCCTTTGTCAAACTCCCCTCCAGAGTACAATAATGCATGTTTTCTGCCATCTTTGATGAGAGATAAAATGATTTCGTGCAATAAGTTCTTAATGAATTGGTACTGTTGGATTCAGTACTACTTGGACTACTACCAAAGTACAATCAAGTACTTTTACTGTGTACTTTTTGAGTAATCCTTTGTCAAACTCCCCTCCAGAGTACAATAATGCATGTTTTCTGCCATCTTTGATGAGAGATAAAATGATTTCGTGCAATAAGTTCTTAATGATATTGGTACTGTTGGATTCAGTACTACTTGGACTACTACCAAAGGTACAATCAAGTACTTTTACTGTGTACTTTTTGAGTAATCCTTTGTCAAACTCCCCTCCAGAGTACAATAATGCATGTTTTCTGCCATCTTTGATGAGAGATAAAATGATTTCGTGCAATAAGTTCTTAATGAATTGGTACTGTTGGATTCAGTACTACTTGGACTAGTAGCACGAGTACAATGAAGTACTTTTACTGTGTACTTTTTGAGTAATCCTTTGTCAAACTCCCCTCCAGAGTACAATAATGCATGTTTTCTGCCATCTTTGATGAGAGATAAAATGATTTTGTGCAATAAGTTCTTAATGATATTGGTACTGTTGGATTCAGTACTACTTGGACTAGTACCAAAGTACAATCAAGTACTTTTACTGTGTACTTTTTGAGTAATCCTTTGTCAAACTCCCCTCCAGAGTACAATAATGCATGTTTTCTGCCATCTTTGATGAGAGATAAAATGATTTCGTGCAATAAGTTCTTAATGATATTGGTACTGTTGGATTCAGTACTACTTGGACTACTACCAAAGGTACAATCAAGTACTTTTACTGTGTACTTTTTGAGTAATCCTTTGTCAAACTCCCCTCCAGAGTACAATAATGCATGTTTTCTGCCATCTTTGATGAGAGATAAAATGATTTCGTGCAATAAGTTCTTAATGATATTGGTACTGTTGGATTCAGTACTACTTGGACTACTACCAAAGTACAATCAAGTACTTTTACTGTGTACTTTTTGAGTAATCCTTTGTCAAACTCCCCTCCAGAGTACAATAATGCATGTTTTCTGCCATCTTTGATGAGAGATAAAATGATTTTGTGCTATAAGTTCTTAATGTAATTGGTACTGTTGGATTCAGTACTACTTGGACTAGTAGCACGAGTACAATGAAGTACTTTTACTGTGTACTTTTTGAGTAATCCTTTGTCAAACTCCCCTCCAGAGTACAATAATGCATGTTTTCTGCCATCTTTGATGAGAGATAAAATGATTTCGTGCAATAAGTTCTTAATGATATTGGTACTGTTGGATTCAGTACTACTTGGACTACTACCAAAGTACAATCAAGTACTTTTACTGTGTACTTTTTGAGTAATCCTTTGTCAAACTCCCCTCCAGAGTACAATAATGCATGTTTTCTGCCATCTTTGATGAGAGATAAAATGATTTCGTGCAATAAGTTCTTAATGATATTGGTACTGTTGGATTCAGTACTACTTGGACTACTACCAAAGTACAATCAAGTACTTTTACTGTGTACTTTTTGAGTAATCCTTTGTCAAACTCCCCTCCAGAGTACAATAATGCATGTTTTCTGCCATCTTTGATGAGAGATAAAATGATTTCGTGCAATAAGTTCTTAATGTAATTGGTACTGTTGGATTCAGTACTACTTGGACTAGTAGCACGAGTACAATGAAGTACTTTTACTGTGTACTTTTTGAGTAATCCTTTGTCAAACTCCCCTCCAGAGTACAATAATGCATGTTTTCTGCCATCTTTGATGAGAGATAAAATGATTTCGTGCAATAAGTTCTTAATGATATTGGTACTGTTGGATTCAGTACTACTTGGACTACTACCAAAGGTACAATCAAGTACTTTTACTGTGTACTTTTTGAGTAATCCTTTGTCAAACTCCCCTCCAGAGTACAATAATGCATGTTTTCTGCCATCTTTGATGAGAGATAAAATGATTTCGTGCAATAAGTTCTTAATGATATTGGTACTGTTGGATTCAGTACTACTTGGACTACTACCAAAGTACAATCAAGTACTTTTACTGTGTACTTTTTGAGTAATCCTTTGTCAAACTCCCCTCCAGAGTACAATAATGCATGTTTTCTGCCATCTTTGATGAGAGATAAAATGATTTGTGCTATAAGTTCTTAATGAATTGGTACTGTTGGATTCAGTACTACTTGGACTAGTAGCACAAGTACAATGAAGTACTTTTACTGTGTACTTTTTGAGTAATCCTTTGTCAAACTCCCCTCCAGAGTACAATAATGCATGTTTTCTGCCATCTTTGATGAGAGATAAAATGATTTCGTGCAATAAGTTCTTAATGATATTGGTACTGTTGGATTCAGTACTACTTGGACTACTACCAAAGTACAATCAAGTACTTTTACTGTGTACTTTTTGAGTAATCCTTTGTCAAACTCCCCTCCAGAGTACAATAATGCATGTTTTCTGCCATCTTTGATGAGAGATAAAATGATTTCGTGCAATAAGTTCTTAATGATATTGGTACTGTTGGATTCAGTACTACTTGGACTACTACCAAAGGTACAATCAAGTACTTTTACTGTGTACTTTTTGAGTAATCCTTTGTCAAACTCCCCTCCAGAGTACAATAATGCATGTTTTCTGCCATCTTTGATGAGAGATAAAATGATTTTCGTGCAATAAGTTCTTAATGATATTGGTACTGTTGGATTCAGTACTACTTGGACTACTACCAAAGGTACAATCAAGTACTTTTACTGTGTACTTTTTGAGTAATCCTTTGTCAAACTCCCCTCCAGAGTACAATAATGCATGTTTTCTGCCATCTTTGATGAGAGATAAAATGATTTTGTGCAATAAGTTCTTAATGAATTGGTACTGTTGGATTCAGTACTACTTGGACTAGTACCAAAGTACAATCAAGTACTTTTACTGTGTACTTTTTGAGTAATCCTTTGTCAAACTCCCCTCCAGAGTACAATAATGCATGTTTTCTGCCATCTTTGATGAGAGATAAAATGATTTTGTGCAATAAGTTCTTAATGATATTGGTACTGTTGGATTCAGTACTACTTGGACTACTACCAAAGGTACAATCAAGTACTTTTACTGTGTACTTTTTGAGTAATCCTTTGTCAAACTCCCCTCCAGAGTACAATAATGCATGTTTTCTGCCATCTTTGATGAGAGATAAAATGATTTCGTGCAATAAGTTCTTAATGATATTGGTACTGTTGGATTCAGTACTACTTGGACTAGTACCAAGAGTACAATCAAGTACTTTTACTGTGTACTTTTTGAGTAATCCTTTGTCAAACTCCCCTCCAGAGTACAATAATGCATGTTTTCTGCCATCTTTGATGAGAGATAAAATGATTTCGTGCAATAAGTTCTTAATGTAATTGGTACTGTTGGATTCAGTACTACTTGGACTACTACCAGAGTACAATCAAGTACTTTTACTGTGTACTTTTTGAGTAATCCTTTGTCAAACTCCCCTCCAGAGTACAATAATGCATGTTTTCTGCCATCTTTGATGAGAGATAAAATGATTTCGTGCAATAAGTTCTTAATGATATTGGTACTGTTGGATTCAGTACTACTTGGACTACTACCAAAGGTACAATCAAGTACTTTTACTGTGTACTTTTTGAGTAATCCTTTGTCAAACTCCCCTCCAGAGTACAATAATGCATGTTTTCTGCCATCTTTGATGAGAGATAAAATGATTTCGTGCAATAAGTTCTTAATGATATTGGTACTGTTGGATTCAGTACTACTTGGACTACTACCAAAGTACAATCAAGTACTTTTACTGTGTACTTTTTGAGTAATCCTTTGTCAAACTCCCCTCCAGAGTACAATAATGCATGTTTTCTGCCATCTTTGATGAGAGATAAAATGATTTCGTGCAATAAGTTCTTAATGTAATTGGTACTGTTGGATTCAGTACTACTTGGACTAGTAGCAAGAGTACAATCAAGTACTTTTACTGTGTACTTTTTGAGTAATCCTTTGTCAAACTCCCCTCCAGAGTACAATAATGCATGTTTTCTGCCATCTTTGATGAGAGATAAAATGATTTCGTGCAATAAGTTCTTAATGATATTGGTACTGTTGGATTCAGTACTACTTGGACTACTACCAAAGGTACAATCAAGTACTTTTACTGTGTACTTTTTGAGTAATCCTTTGTCAAACTCCCCTCCAGAGTACAATAATGCATGTTTTCTGCCATCTTTGATGAGAGATAAAATGATTTCGTGCAATAAGTTCTTAATGATATTGGTACTGTTGGATTCAGTACTACTTGGACTACTACCAAAGGTACAATCAAGTACTTTTACTGTGTACTTTTTGAGTAATCCTTTGTCAAACTCCCCTCCAGAGTACAATAATGCATGTTTTCTGCCATCTTTGATGAGAGATAAAATGATTTCGTGCAATAAGTTCTTAATGTAATTGGTACTGTTGGATTCAGTACTACTTGGACTAGTAGCACAAGTACAATCAAGTACTTTTACTGTGTACTTTTTGAGTAATCCTTTGTCAAACTCCCCTCCAGAGTACAATAATGCATGTTTTCTGCCATCTTTGATGAGAGATAAAATGATTTCGTGCAATAAGTTTCTTAATGATATTGGTACTGTTGGATTCAGTACTACTTGGACTACTACCAAAGGTACAATCAAGTACTTTTACTGTGTACTTTTTGAGTAATCCTTTCTCAAACTCCCCTCCAGAGTACAATAATGCATGTTTTCTGCCATCTTTGATGAGAGATAAAATGATTTCGTGCAATAAGTTCTTAATGATATTGGTACTGTTGGATTCAGTACTACTTGGACTACTACCAAAGTACAATCAAGTACTTTTACTGTGTACTTTTTGAGTAATCCTTTGTCAAACTCCCCTCCAGAGTACAATAATGCATGTTTTCTGCCATCTTTGATGAGAGATAAAATGATTTTGTGCAATAAGTTCTTAATGTAATTGGTACTGTTGGATTCAGTACTACTTGGACTAGTAGCACAGTACAATGAAGTACTTTTACTGTGTACTTTTTGAGTAATCCTTTGTCAAACTCCCCTCCAGAGTACAATAATGCATGTTTTCTGCCATCTTTGATGAGAGATAAAATGATTTCGTGCAATAAGTTCTTAATGATATTGGTACTGTTGGATTCAGTACTACTTGGACTACTACCAAAGGTACAATCAAGTACTTTTACTGTGTACTTTTTGAGTAATCCTTTGTCAAACTCCCCTCCAGAGTACAATAATGCATGTTTTCTGCCATCTTTGATGAGAGATAAAATGATTTCGTGCAATAAGTTCTTAATGATATTGGTACTGTTGGATTCAGTACTACTTGGACTACTACCAAAGGTACAATCAAGTACTTTTACTGTGTACTTTTTGAGTAATCCTTTGTCAAACTCCCCTCCAGAGTACAATAATGCATGTTTTCTGCCATCTTTGATGAGAGATAAAATGATTTTGTGCAATAAGTTCTTAATGAATTGGTACTGTTGGATTCAGTACTACTTGGACTAGTACCAAAGAGTACAATCAAGTACTTTTACTGTGTACTTTTTGAGTAATCCTTTGTCAAACTCCCCTCCAGAGTACAATAATGCATGTTTTCTGCCATCTTTGATGAGAGATAAAATGATTTCGTGCAATAAGTTCTTAATGATATTGGTACTGTTGGATTCAGTACTACTTGGACTACTACCAAAGGTACAATCAAGTACTTTTACTGTGTACTTTTTGAGTAATCCTTTCTCAAACTCCCCTCCAGAGTACAATAATGCATGTTTTCTGCCATCTTTGATGAGAGATAAAATGATTTCGTGCAATAAGTTCTTAATGATATTGGTACTGTTGGATTCAGTACTACTTGGACTACTACCAAAAGTACAATCAAGTACTTTTACTGTGTACTTTTTGAGTAATCCTTTGTCAAACTCCCCTCCAGAGTACAATAATGCATGTTTTCTGCCATCTTTGATGAGAGATAAAATGATTTTGTGCTATAAGTTCTTAATGTAATTGGTACTGTTGGATTCAGTACTACTTGGACTACTACCAAAGGTACAATCAAGTACTTTTACTGTGTACTTTTTGAGTAATCCTTTGTCAAACTCCCCTCCAGAGTACAATAATGCATGTTTTCTGCCATCTTTGATGAGAGATAAAATGATTTTGTGCAATAAGTTCTTAATGAATTGGTACTGTTGGATTCAGTACTACTTGGACTACTACCAAAGTACAATCAAGTACTTTTACTGTGTACTTTTTGAGTAATCCTTTGTCAAACTCCCCTCCAGAGTACAATAATGCATGTTTTCTGCCATCTTTGATGAGAGATAAAATGATTTCGTGCAATAAGTTCTTAATGATATTGGTACTGTTGGATTCAGTACTACTTGGACTAGTACACAAGTACAATCAAGTACTTTTACTGTGTACTTTTTGAGTAATCCTTTGTCAAACTCCCCTCCAGAGTACAATAATGCATGTTTTCTGCCATCTTTGATGAGAGATAAAATGATTTCGTGCAATAAGTTCTTAATGAATTGGTACTGTTGGATTCAGTACTACTTGGACTACTACCAAAGGTACAATCAAGTACTTTTACTGTGTACTTTTTGAGTAATCCTTTGTCAAACTCCCCTCCAGAGTACAATAATGCATGTTTTCTGCCATCTTTGATGAGAGATAAAATGATTTCGTGCAATAAGTTCTTAATGATATTGGTACTGTTGGATTCAGTACTACTTGGACTAGTAGCACAAGTACAATCAAGTACTTTTACTGTGTACTTTTTGAGTAATCCTTTGTCAAACTCCCCTCCAGAGTACAATAATGCATGTTTTCTGCCATCTTTGATGAGAGATAAAATGATTTCGTGCAATAAGTTCTTAATGATATTGGTACTGTTGGATTCAGTACTACTTGGACTACTACCAAAGTACAATCAAGTACTTTTACTGTGTACTTTTTGAGTAATCCTTTGTCAAACTCCCCTCCAGAGTACAATAATGCATGTTTTCTGCCATCTTTGATGAGAGATAAAATGATTTCGTGCAATAAGTTCTTAATGTAATTGGTACTGTTGGATTCAGTACTACTTGGACTACTACCAAAGGTACAATCAAGTACTTTTACTGTGTACTTTTTGAGTAATCCTTTGTCAAACTCCCCTCCAGAGTACAATAATGCATGTTTTCTGCCATCTTTGATGAGAGATAAAATGATTTTGTGCAATAAGTTCTTAATGAATTGGTACTGTTGGATTCAGTACTACTTGGACTACTACCAAAGTACAATCAAGTACTTTTACTGTGTACTTTTTGAGTAATCCTTTGTCAAACTCCCCTCCAGAGTACAATAATGCATGTTTTCTGCCATCTTTGATGAGAGATAAAATGATTTCGTGCAATAAGTTCTTAATGATATTGGTACTGTTGGATTCAGTACTACTTGGACTAGTAGCACGAGTACAATGAAGTACTTTTACTGTGTACTTTTTGAGTAATCCTTTGTCAAACTCCCCTCCAGAGTACAATAATGCATGTTTTCTGCCATCTTTGATGAGAGATAAAATGATTTTGTGCAATAAGTTCTTAATGTAATTGGTACTGTTGGATTCAGTACTACTTGGACTACTACCAAAGGTACAATCAAGTACTTTTACTGTGTACTTTTTGAGTAATCCTTTGTCAAACTCCCCTCCAGAGTACAATAATGCATGTTTTCTGCCATCTTTGATGAGAGATAAAATGATTTCGTGCAATAAGTTCTTAATGATATTGGTACTGTTGGATTCAGTACTACTTGGACTAGTACCAAGAGTACAATCAAGTACTTTTACTGTGTACTTTTTGAGTAATCCTTTGTCAAACTCCCCTCCAGAGTACAATAATGCATGTTTTCTGCCATCTTTGATGAGAGATAAAATGATTTCGTGCAATAAGTTCTTAATGATATTGGTACTGTTGGATTCAGTACTACTTGGACTACTACCAAAAGTACAATCAAGTACTTTTACTGTGTACTTTTTGAGTAATCCTTTGTCAAACTCCCCTCCAGAGTACAATAATGCATGTTTTCTGCCATCTTTGATGAGAGATAAAATGATTTCGTGCAATAAGTTCTTAATGAATTGGTACTGTTGGATTCAGTACTACTTGGACTACTACCAAAGGTACAATCAAGTACTTTTACTGTGTACTTTTTGAGTAATCCTTTGTCAAACTCCCCTCCAGAGTACAATAATGCATGTTTTCTGCCATCTTTGATGAGAGATAAAATGATTTCGTGCAATAAGTTCTTAATGATATTGGTACTGTTGGATTCAGTACTACTTGGACTAGTAGCAAGAGTACAATCAAGTACTTTTACTGTGTACTTTTTGAGTAATCCTTTGTCAAACTCCCCTCCAGAGTACAATAATGCATGTTTTCTGCCATCTTTGATGAGAGATAAAATGATTTTGTGCTATAAGTTCTTAATGTAATTGGTACTGTTGGATTCAGTACTACTTGGACTAGTAGCAGAGTACAATGAAGTACTTTTACTGTGTACTTTTTGAGTAATCCTTTGTCAAACTCCCCTCCAGAGTACAATAATGCATGTTTTCTGCCATCTTTGATGAGAGATAAAATGATTTCGTGCAATAAGTTCTTAATGATATTGGTACTGTTGGATTCAGTACTACTTGGACTACTACCAAAGGTACAATCAAGTACTTTTACTGTGTACTTTTTGAGTAATCCTTTGTCAAACTCCCCTCCAGAGTACAATAATGCATGTTTTCTGCCATCTTTGATGAGAGATAAAATGATTTCGTGCAATAAGTTCTTAATGATATTGGTACTGTTGGATTCAGTACTACTTGGACTACTACCAAAGTACAATCAAGTACTTTTACTGTGTACTTTTTGAGTAATCCTTTGTCAAACTCCCCTCCAGAGTACAATAATGCATGTTTTCTGCCATCTTTGATGAGAGATAAAATGATTTCGTGCAATAAGTTCTTAATGTAAATTGGTACTGTTGGATTCAGTACTACTTGGACTACTACCAAAGTACAATCAAGTACTTTTACTGTGTACTTTTTGAGTAATCCTTTGTCAAACTCCCCTCCAGAGTACAATAATGCATGTTTTCTGCCATCTTTGATGAGAGATAAAATGATTTCGTGCAATAAGTTCTTAATGATATTGGTACTGTTGGATTCAGTACTACTTGGACTAGTACCAAAGTACAATCAAGTACTTTTACTGTGTACTTTTTGAGTAATCCTTTGTCAAACTCCCCTCCAGAGTACAATAATGCATGTTTTCTGCCATCTTTGATGAGAGATAAAATGATTTTCGTGCAATAAGTTCTTAATGATATTGGTACTGTTGGATTCAGTACTACTTGGACTACTACCAAAGGTACAATCAAGTACTTTTACTGTGTACTTTTTGAGTAATCCTTTGTCAAACTCCCCTCCAGAGTACAATAATGCATGTTTTCTGCCATCTTTGATGAGAGATAAAATGATTTCGTGCAATAAGTTCTTAATGATAATTGGTACTGTTGGATTCAGTACTACTTGGACTACTACCAAAGGTACAATCAAGTACTTTTACTGTGTACTTTTTGAGTAATCCTTTGTCAAACTCCCCTCCAGAGTACAATAATGCATGTTTTCTGCCATCTTTGATGAGAGATAAAATGATTTCGTGCAATAAGTTCTTAATGATATTGGTACTGTTGGATTCAGTACTACTTGGACTACTAGCACAAGTACAATCAAGTACTTTTACTGTGTACTTTTTGAGTAATCCTTTGTCAAACTCCCCTCCAGAGTACAATAATGCATGTTTTCTGCCATCTTTGATGAGAGATAAAATGATTTCGTGCAATAAGTTCTTAATGATATTGGTACTGTTGGATTCAGTACTACTTGGACTACTACCAAAGTACAATCAAGTACTTTTACTGTGTACTTTTTGAGTAATCCTTTGTCAAACTCCCCTCCAGAGTACAATAATGCATGTTTTCTGCCATCTTTGATGAGAGATAAAATGATTTCGTGCAATAAGTTCTTAATGAATTGGTACTGTTGGATTCAGTACTACTTGGACTACTACCAAAGGTACAATCAAGTACTTTTACTGTGTACTTTTTGAGTAATCCTTTGTCAAACTCCCCTCCAGAGTACAATAATGCATGTTTTCTGCCATCTTTGATGAGAGATAAAATGATTTCGTGCAATAAGTTCTTAATGAATTGGTACTGTTGGATTCAGTACTACTTGGACTAGTAGCACGAGTACAATGAAGTACTTTTACTGTGTACTTTTTGAGTAATCCTTTGTCAAACTCCCCTCCAGAGTACAATAATGCATGTTTTCTGCCATCTTTGATTTGAGATAAAATGATTTTGTGCTATAAGTTCTTAATGTAATTGGTACTGTTGGATTCAGTACTACTTGGACTAGTAGCACAAGTACAATGAAGTACTTTTACTGTGTACTTTTTGAGTAATCCTTTGTCAAACTCCCCTCCAGAGTACAATAATGCATGTTTTCTGCCATCTTTGATGAGAGATAAAATGATTTCGTGCAATAAGTTCTTAATGATATTGGTACTGTTGGATTCAGTACTACTTGGACTACTACCAAAGGTACAATCAAGTACTTTTACTGTGTACTTTTTGAGTAATCCTTTGTCAAACTCCCCTCCAGAGTACAATAATGCATGTTTTCTGCCATCTTTGATGAGAGATAAAATGATTTCGTGCAATAAGTTCTTAATGATATTGGTACTGTTGGATTCAGTACTACTTGGACTACTACCAAGAGTACAATCAAGTACTTTTACTGTGTACTTTTTGAGTAATCCTTTGTCAAACTCCCCTCCAGAGTACAATAATGCATGTTTTCTGCCATCTTTGATGAGAGATAAAATGATTTGTGCAATAAGTTCTTAATGAATTGGTACTGTTGGATTCAGTACTACTTGGACTACTACCAAAGGTACAATCAAGTACTTTTACTGTGTACTTTTTGAGTAATCCTTTGTCAAACTCCCCTCCAGAGTACAATAATGCATGTTTTCTGCCATCTTTGATGAGAGATAAAATGATTTCGTGCAATAAGTTCTTAATGATATTGGTACTGTTGGATTCAGTACTACTTGGACTAGTACCAAAGTACAATCAAGTACTTTTACTGTGTACTTTTTGAGTAATCCTTTGTCAAACTCCCCTCCAGAGTACAATAATGCATGTTTTCTGCCATCTTTGATGAGAGATAAAATGATTTCGTGCAATAAGTTCTTAATGATATTGGTACTGTTGGATTCAGTACTACTTGGACTACTACCAAAGGTACAATCAAGTACTTTTACTGTGTACTTTTTGAGTAATCCTTTGTCAAACTCCCCTCCAGAGTACAATAATGCATGTTTTCTGCCATCTTTGATGAGAGATAAAATGATTTCGTGCAATAAGTTCTTAATGATATTGGTACTGTTGGATTCAGTACTACTTGGACTACTACCAAAGGTACAATCAAGTACTTTTACTGTGTACTTTTTGAGTAATCCTTTGTCAAACTCCCCTCCAGAGTACAATAATGCATGTTTTCTGCCATCTTTGATGAGAGATAAAATGATTTCGTGCAATAAGTTCTTAATGATATTGGTACTGTTGGATTCAGTACTACTTGGACTAGTAGCAAGAGTACAATGAAGTACTTTTACTGTGTACTTTTTGAGTAATCCCTTGTCAAACTCCCCTCCAGAGTACAATAATGCATGTTTTCTGCCATCTTTGATGAGAGATAAAATGATTTTGTGCTATAAGTTCTTAATGTAATTGGTACTGTTGGATTCAGTACTACTTGGACTAGTACCAAAGTACAATGAAGTACTTTTACTGTGTACTTTTTGAGTAATCCTTTGTCAAACTCCCCTCCAGAGTACAATAATGCATGTTTTCTGCCATCTTTGATGAGAGATAAAATGATTTCGTGCAATAAGTTCTTAATGATATTGGTACTGTTGGATTCAGTACTACTTGGACTACTACCAAAGTACAATCAAGTACTTTTACTGTGTACTTTTTGAGTAATCCTTTGTCAAACTCCCCTCCAGAGTACAATAATGCATGTTTTCTGCCATCTTTGATGAGAGATAAAATGATTTTGTGCAATAAGTTCTTAATGATATTGGTACTGTTGGATTCAGTACTACTTGGACTACTACCAAAGTACAATCAAGTACTTTTACTGTGTACTTTTTGAGTAATCCTTTGTCAAACTCCCCTCCAGAGTACAATAATGCATGTTTTCTGCCATCTTTGATGAGAGATAAAATGATTTTGTGCAATAAGTTCTTAATGATATTGGTACTGTTGGATTCAGTACTACTTGGACTACTACCAAAAGTACAATCAAGTACTTTTACTGTGTACTTTTTGAGTAATCCTTTGTCAAACTCCCCTCCAGAGTACAATAATGCATGTTTTCTGCCATCTTTGATGAGAGATAAAATGATTTTGTGCAATAAGTTCTTAATGATATTGGTACTGTTGGATTCAGTACTACTTGGACTACTACCAAAGTACAATCAAGTACTTTTACTGTGTACTTTTTGAGTAATCCTTTGTCAAACTCCCCTCCAGAGTACAATAATGCATGTTTTCTGCCATCTTTGATGAGAGATAAAATGATTTCGTGCAATAAGTTCTTAATGAATTGGTACTGTTGGATTCAGTACTACTTGGACTAGTACCAAAGTACAATCAAGTACTTTTACTGTGTACTTTTTGAGTAATCCTTTGTCAAACTCCCCTCCAGAGTACAATAATGCATGTTTTCTGCCATCTTTGATGAGAGATAAAATGATTTTGTGCAATAAGTTCTTAATGATAATTGGTACTGTTGGATTCAGTACTACTTGGACTAGTACCAAAGAGTACAATCAAGTACTTTTACTGTGTACTTTTTGAGTAATCCTTTGTCAAACTCCCCTCCAGAGTACAATAATGCATGTTTTCTGCCATCTTTGATGAGAGATAAAATGATTTCGTGCAATAAGTTCTTAATGATATTGGTACTGTTGGATTCAGTACTACTTGGACTACTACCAAAGGTACAATCAAGTACTTTTACTGTGTACTTTTTGAGTAATCCTTTGTCAAACTCCCCTCCAGAGTACAATAATGCATGTTTTCTGCCATCTTTGATGAGAGATAAAATGATTTCGTGCAATAAGTTCTTAATGATATTGGTACTGTTGGATTCAGTACTACTTGGACTACTACCAAAGGTACAATCAAGTACTTTTACTGTGTACTTTTTGAGTAATCCTCTGTCAAACTCCCCTCCAGAGTACAATAATGCATGTTTTCTGCCATCTTTGATTTGAGATAAAATGATTTTGTGCTATAAGTTCTTAATGTAATTGGTACTGTTGGATTCAGTACTACTTGGACTAGTAGCACAAGTACAATCAAGTACTTTTACTGTGTACTTTTTGAGTAATCCTTTGTCAAACTCCCCTCCAGAGTACAATAATGCATGTTTTCTGCCATCTTTGATGAGAGATAAAATGATTTCGTGCAATAAGTTCTTAATGATATTGGTACTGTTGGATTCAGTACTACTTGGACTACTACCAAAGGTACAATGAAGTACTTTTACTGTGTACTTTTTGAGTAATCCTTTGTCAAACTCCCCTCCAGAGTACAATAATGCATGTTTTCTGCCATCTTTGATTTGAGATAAAATGATTTTGTGCTATAAGTTCTTAATGTAATTGGTACTGTTGGATTCAGTACTACTTGGACTAGTACCAAAGTACAATGAAGTACTTTTACTGTGTACTTTTTGAGTAATCCTTTGTCAAACTCCCCTCCAGAGTACAATAATGCATGTTTTCTGCCATCTTTGATGAGAGATAAAATGATTTCGTGCAATAAGTTCTTAATGATATTGGTACTGTTGGATTCAGTACTACTTGGACTACTACCAAAGTACAATCAAGTACTTTTACTGTGTACTTTTTGAGTAATCCTTTGTCAAACTCCCCTCCAGAGTACAATAATGCATGTTTTCTGCCATCTTTGATGAGAGATAAAATGATTTTGTGCTATAAGTTCTTAATGATATTGGTACTGTTGGATTCAGTACTACTTGGACTACTACCAAAGTACAATCAAGTACTTTTACTGTGTACTTTTTGAGTAATCCTTTGTCAAACTCCCCTCCAGAGTACAATAATGCATGTTTTCTGCCATCTTTGATGAGAGATAAAATGATTTCGTGCAATAAGTTCTTAATGATATTGGTACTGTTGGATTCAGTACTACTTGGACTACTACCAAAGAGTACAATCAAGTACTTTTACTGTGTACTTTTTGAGTAATCCCTTTGTCAAACTCCCCTCCAGAGTACAATAATGCATGTTTTCTGCCATCTTTGATTTGAGATAAAATGATTTTGTGCTATAAGTTCTTAATGTAATTGGTACTGTTGGATTCAGTACTACTTGGACTAGTAGCACAAGTACAATCAAGTACTTTTACTGTGTACTTTTTGAGTAATCCTTTGTCAAACTCCCCTCCAGAGTACAATAATGCATGTTTTCTGCCATCTTTGATGAGAGATAAAATGATTTCGTGCAATAAGTTCTTAATGTAATTGGTACTGTTGGATTCAGTACTACTTGGACTACTACCAAAGTACAATCAAGTACTTTTACTGTGTACTTTTTGAGTAATCCTTTGTCAAACTCCCCTCCAGAGTACAATAATGCATGTTTTCTGCCATCTTTGATGAGAGATAAAATGATTTCGTGCAATAAGTTCTTAATGATATTGGTACTGTTGGATTCAGTACTACTTGGACTACTACCAAAGTACAATCAAGTACTTTTACTGTGTACTTTTTGAGTAATCCTTTGTCAAACTCCCCTCCAGAGTACAATAATGCATGTTTTCTGCCATCTTTGATGAGAGATAAAATGATTTTGTGCTATAAGTTCTTAATGTAATTGGTACTGTTGGATTCAGTACTACTTGGACTAGTAGCACAAGTACAATCAAGTACTTTTACTGTGTACTTTTTGAGTAATCCTTTGTCAAACTCCCCTCCAGAGTACAATAATGCATGTTTTCTGCCATCTTTGATGAGAGATAAAATGATTTCGTGCAATAAGTTCTTAATGATATTGGTACTGTTGGATTCAGTACTACTTGGACTACTACCAAAGTACAATCAAGTACTTTTACTGTGTACTTTTTGAGTAATCCCTTTGTCAAACTCCCCTCCAGAGTACAATAATGCATGTTTTCTGCCATCTTTGATTTGAGATAAAATGATTTTGTGCTATAAGTTCTTAATGTAATTGGTACTGTTGGATTCAGTACTACTTGGACTACTACCAAAGTACAATCAAGTACTTTTACTGTGTACTTTTTGAGTAATCCTTTGTCAAACTCCCCTCCAGAGTACAATAATGCATGTTTTCTGCCATCTTTGATGAGAGATAAAATGATTTCGTGCAATAAGTTCTTAATGATATTGGTACTGTTGGATTCAGTACTACTTGGACTAGTACCAAGAGTACAATCAAGTACTTTTACTGTGTACTTTTTGAGTAATCCTTTGTCAAACTCCCCTCCAGAGTACAATAATGCATGTTTTCTGCCATCTTTGATGAGAGATAAAATGATTTTGTGCAATAAGTTCTTAATGATATTGGTACTGTTGGATTCAGTACTACTTGGACTAGTACCAGAGTACAATGAAGTACTTTTACTGTGTACTTTTTGAGTAATCCTTTGTCAAACTCCCCTCCAGAGTACAATAATGCATGTTTTCTGCCATCTTTGATGAGAGATAAAATGATTTCGTGCAATAAGTTCTTAATGATATTGGTACTGTTGGATTCAGTACTACTTGGACTAGTACCAAGAGTACAATCAAGTACTTTTACTGTGTACTTTTTGAGTAATCCTTTGTCAAACTCCCCTCCAGAGTACAATAATGCATGTTTTCTGCCATCTTTGATGAGAGATAAAATGATTTTCGTGCAATAAGTTCTTAATGAATTGGTACTGTTGGATTCAGTACTACTTGGACTACTACCAAAAGTACAATCAAGTACTTTTACTGTGTACTTTTTGAGTAATCCTTTGTCAAACTCCCCTCCAGAGTACAATAATGCATGTTTTCTGCCATCTTTGATGAGAGATAAAATGATTTTGTGCTATAAGTTCTTAATGTAATTGGTACTGTTGGATTCAGTACTACTTGGACTACTACCAAAGTACAATCAAGTACTTTTACTGTGTACTTTTTGAGTAATCCTTTGTCAAACTCCCCTCCAGAGTACAATAATGCATGTTTTCTGCCATCTTTGATGAGAGATAAAATGATTTTCGTGCAATAAGTTCTTAATGATATTGGTACTGTTGGATTCAGTACTACTTGGACTACTACCAAAGTACAATCAAGTACTTTTACTGTGTACTTTTTGAGTAATCCCTTTGTCAAACTCCCCTCCAGAGTACAATAATGCATGTTTTCTGCCATCTTTGATTTGAGATAAAATGATTTTGTGCTATAAGTTCTTAATGTAATTGGTACTGTTGGATTCAGTACTACTTGGACTAGTAGCACAAGTACAATCAAGTACTTTTACTGTGTACTTTTTGAGTAATCCTTTGTCAAACTCCCCTCCAGAGTACAATAATGCATGTTTTCTGCCATCTTTGATGAGAGATAAAATGATTTCGTGCAATAAGTTCTTAATGATATTGGTACTGTTGGATTCAGTACTACTTGGACTACTACCAAAGGTACAATCAAGTACTTTTACTGTGTACTTTTTGAGTAATCCTTTGTCAAACTCCCCTCCAGAGTACAATAATGCATGTTTTCTGCCATCTTTGATGAGAGATAAAATGATTTTGTGCAATAAGTTCTTAATGATATTGGTACTGTTGGATTCAGTACTACTTGGACTACTACCAAAGTACAATCAAGTACTTTTACTGTGTACTTTTTGAGTAATCCTTTGTCAAACTCCCCTCCAGAGTACAATAATGCATGTTTTCTGCCATCTTTGATGAGAGATAAAATGATTTTGTGCTATAAGTTCTTAATGTAATTGGTACTGTTGGATTCAGTACTACTTGGACTAGTAGCACAAGTACAATCAAGTACTTTTACTGTGTACTTTTTGAGTAATCCTTTGTCAAACTCCCCTCCAGAGTACAATAATGCATGTTTTCTGCCATCTTTGATGAGAGATAAAATGATTTTGTGCAATAAGTTCTTAATGAAATTGGTACTGTTGGATTCAGTACTACTTGGACTACTACCAAAGTACAATCAAGTACTTTTACTGTGTACTTTTTGAGTAATCCTTTGTCAAACTCCCCTCCAGAGTACAATAATGCATGTTTTCTGCCATCTTTGATGAGAGATAAAATGATTTCGTGCAATAAGTTCTTAATGAATTGGTACTGTTGGATTCAGTACTACTTGGACTAGTAGCACGAGTACAATGAAGTACTTTTACTGTGTACTTTTTGAGTAATCCTTTGTCAAACTCCCCTCCAGAGTACAATAATGCATGTTTTCTGCCATCTTTGATGAGAGATAAAATGATTTCGTGCAATAAGTTCTTAATGATATTGGTACTGTTGGATTCAGTACTACTTGGACTAGTACCAAAGAGTACAATCAAGTACTTTTACTGTGTACTTTTTGAGTAATCCTTTGTCAAACTCCCCTCCAGAGTACAATAATGCATGTTTTCTGCCATCTTTGATGAGAGATAAAATGATTTTGTGCAATAAGTTCTTAATGATATTGGTACTGTTGGATTCAGTACTACTTGGACTACTACCAAAGTACAATCAAGTACTTTTACTGTGTACTTTTTGAGTAATCCTTTGTCAAACTCCCCTCCAGAGTACAATAATGCATGTTTTCTGCCATCTTTGATGAGAGATAAAATGATTTCGTGCAATAAGTTCTTAATGATATTGGTACTGTTGGATTCAGTACTACTTGGACTACTACCAAAGGTACAATCAAGTACTTTTACTGTGTACTTTTTGAGTAATCCTTTGTCAAACTCCCCTCCAGAGTACAATAATGCATGTTTTCTGCCATCTTTGATGAGAGATAAAATGATTTCGTGCAATAAGTTCTTAATGATATTGGTACTGTTGGATTCAGTACTACTTGGACTACTACAAAAGTACAATCAAGTACTTTTACTGTGTACTTTTTGAGTAATCCCTTGTCAAACTCCCCTCCAGAGTACAATAATGCATGTTTTCTGCCATCTTTGATTTGAGATAAAATGATTTTGTGCTATAAGTTCTTAATGTAATTGGTACTGTTGGATTCAGTACTACTTGGACTAGTAGCACAAGTACAATCAAGTACTTTTACTGTGTACTTTTTGAGTAATCCTTTGTCAAACTCCCCTCCAGAGTACAATAATGCATGTTTTCTGCCATCTTTGATGAGAGATAAAATGATTTCGTGCAATAAGTTCTTAATGATATTGGTACTGTTGGATTCAGTACTACTTGGACTACTACCAAAGTACAATCAAGTACTTTTACTGTGTACTTTTTGAGTAATCCTTTGTCAAACTCCCCTCCAGAGTACAATAATGCATGTTTTCTGCCATCTTTGATGAGAGATAAAATGATTTTGTGCTATAAGTTCTTAATGTAATTGGTACTGTTGGATTCAGTACTACTTGGACTAGTAGCACAAGTACAATCAAGTACTTTTACTGTGTACTTTTTGAGTAATCCTTTGTCAAACTCCCCTCCAGAGTACAATAATGCATGTTTTCTGCCATCTTTGATGAGAGATAAAATGATTTTCGTGCAATAAGTTCTTAATGATATTGGTACTGTTGGATTCAGTACTACTTGGACTACTACCAAAGGTACAATCAAGTACTTTTACTGTGTACTTTTTGAGTAATCCTTTGTCAAACTCCCCTCCAGAGTACAATAATGCATGTTTTCTGCCATCTTTGATGAGAGATAAAATGATTTCGTGCAATAAGTTCTTAATGATATTGGTACTGTTGGATTCAGTACTACTTGGACTACTACCAAAGGTACAATCAAGTACTTTTACTGTGTACTTTTTGAGTAATCCTTTGTCAAACTCCCCTCCAGAGTACAATAATGCATGTTTTCTGCCATCTTTGATGAGAGATAAAATGATTTCGTGCAATAAGTTCTTAATGAATTGGTACTGTTGGATTCAGTACTACTTGGACTACTACCAAAGTACAATCAAGTACTTTTACTGTGTACTTTTTGAGTAATCCCTTTGTCAAACTCCCCTCCAGAGTACAATAATGCATGTTTTCTGCCATCTTTGATGAGAGATAAAATGATTTTGTGCTATAAGTTCTTAATGTAATTGGTACTGTTGGATTCAGTACTACTTGGACTAGTAGCACAAGTACAATCAAGTACTTTTACTGTGTACTTTTTGAGTAATCCTTTGTCAAACTCCCCTCCAGAGTACAATAATGCATGTTTTCTGCCATCTTTGATGAGAGATAAAATGATTTTGTGCAATAAGTTCTTAATGATATTGGTACTGTTGGATTCAGTACTACTTGGACTAGTACCAAGAGTACAATCAAGTACTTTTACTGTGTACTTTTTGAGTAATCCTTTGTCAAACTCCCCTCCAGAGTACAATAATGCATGTTTTCTGCCATCTTTGATGAGAGATAAAATGATTTTGTGCAATAAGTTCTTAATGAATTGGTACTGTTGGATTCAGTACTACTTGGACTACTACCAAAGGTACAATCAAGTACTTTTACTGTGTACTTTTTGAGTAATCCTTTGTCAAACTCCCCTCCAGAGTACAATAATGCATGTTTTCTGCCATCTTTGATGAGAGATAAAATGATTTTGTGCAATAAGTTCTTAATGAATTGGTACTGTTGGATTCAGTACTACTTGGACTACTACCAAAGGTACAATCAAGTACTTTTACTGTGTACTTTTTGAGTAATCCTTTGTCAAACTCCCCTCCAGAGTACAATAATGCATGTTTTCTGCCATCTTTGATGAGAGATAAAATGATTTCGTGCAATAAGTTCTTAATGATATTGGTACTGTTGGATTCAGTACTACTTGGACTACTACAAAAGTACAATCAAGTACTTTTACTGTGTACTTTTTGAGTAATCCCTTTGTCAAACTCCCCTCCAGAGTACAATAATGCATGTTTTCTGCCATCTTTGATTTGAGATAAAATGATTTTGTGCTATAAGTTCTTAATGTAATTGGTACTGTTGGATTCAGTACTACTTGGACTAGTAGCACAAGTACAATCAAGTACTTTTACTGTGTACTTTTTGAGTAATCCTTTGTCAAACTCCCCTCCAGAGTACAATAATGCATGTTTTCTGCCATCTTTGATGAGAGATAAAATGATTTTGTGCAATAAGTTCTTAATGAAATTGGTACTGTTGGATTCAGTACTACTTGGACTACTACCAAAGGTACAATCAAGTACTTTTACTGTGTACTTTTTGAGTAATCCTTTGTCAAACTCCCCTCCAGAGTACAATAATGCATGTTTTCTGCCATCTTTGATGAGAGATAAAATGATTTTGTGCTATAAGTTCTTAATGTAATTGGTACTGTTGGATTCAGTACTACTTGGACTAGTAGCACAAGTACAATCAAGTACTTTTACTGTGTACTTTTTGAGTAATCCTTTGTCAAACTCCCCTCCAGAGTACAATAATGCATGTTTTCTGCCATCTTTGATGAGAGATAAAATGATTTCGTGCAATAAGTTCTTAATGAATTGGTACTGTTGGATTCAGTACTACTTGGACTAGTACCAAGAGTACAATCAAGTACTTTTACTGTGTACTTTTTGAGTAATCCTTTGTCAAACTCCCCTCCAGAGTACAATAATGCATGTTTTCTGCCATCTTTGATGAGAGATAAAATGATTTTGTGCAATAAGTTCTTAATGATATTGGTACTGTTGGATTCAGTACTACTTGGACTACTACCAAAGGTACAATCAAGTACTTTTACTGTGTACTTTTTGAGTAATCCTTTGTCAAACTCCCCTCCAGAGTACAATAATGCATGTTTTCTGCCATCTTTGATGAGAGATAAAATGATTTTCGTGCAATAAGTTCTTAATGATATTGGTACTGTTGGATTCAGTACTACTTGGACTACTACCAAAGTACAATCAAGTACTTTTACTGTGTACTTTTTGAGTAATCCTTTGTCAAACTCCCCTCCAGAGTACAATAATGCATGTTTTCTGCCATCTTTGATGAGAGATAAAATGATTTTGTGCAATAAGTTCTTAATGAAATTGGTACTGTTGGATTCAGTACTACTTGGACTACTACCAAAGTACAATCAAGTACTTTTACTGTGTACTTTTTGAGTAATCCTTTGTCAAACTCCCCTCCAGAGTACAATAATGCATGTTTTCTGCCATCTTTGATGTGAGATAAAATGATTTTGTGCTATAAGTTCTTAATGTAATTGGTACTGTTGGATTCAGTACTACTTGGACTAGTACCACAAGTACAATCAAGTACTTTTACTGTGTACTTTTTGAGTAATCCTTTGTCAAACTCCCCTCCAGAGTACAATAATGCATGTTTTCTGCCATCTTTGATGAGAGATAAAATGATTTTCGTGCAATAAGTTCTTAATGATATTGGTACTGTTGGATTCAGTACTACTTGGACTACTACCAAAGGTACAATCAAGTACTTTTACTGTGTACTTTTTGAGTAATCCTTTGTCAAACTCCCCTCCAGAGTACAATAATGCATGTTTTCTGCCATCTTTGATGAGAGATAAAATGATTTTGTGCTATAAGTTCTTAATGTAATTGGTACTGTTGGATTCAGTACTACTTGGACTAGTACCAAAGTACAATCAAGTACTTTTACTGTGTACTTTTTGAGTAATCCTTTGTCAAACTCCCCTCCAGAGTACAATAATGCATGTTTTCTGCCATCTTTGATGAGAGATAAAATGATTTCGTGCAATAAGTTCTTAATGATATTGGTACTGTTGGATTCAGTACTACTTGGACTACTACCAAAGTACAATCAAGTACTTTTACTGTGTACTTTTTGAGTAATCCTTTGTCAAACTCCCCTCCAGAGTACAATAATGCATGTTTTCTGCCATCTTTGATGAGAGATAAAATGATTTTGTGCTATAAGTTCTTAATGTAATTGGTACTGTTGGATTCAGTACTACTTGGACTAGTACCAAGAGTACAATCAAGTACTTTTACTGTGTACTTTTTGAGTAATCCTTTGTCAAACTCCCCTCCAGAGTACAATAATGCATGTTTTCTGCCATCTTTGATGAGAGATAAAATGATTTCGTGCAATAAGTTCTTAATGATATTGGTACTGTTGGATTCAGTACTACTTGGACTACTACCAAAGGTACAATCAAGTACTTTTACTGTGTACTTTTTGAGTAATCCTTTGTCAAACTCCCCTCCAGAGTACAATAATGCATGTTTTCTGCCATCTTTGATGAGAGATAAAATGATTTCGTGCAATAAGTTCTTAATGATATTGGTACTGTTGGATTCAGTACTACTTGGACTACTACCAAAAGTACAATCAAGTACTTTTACTGTGTACTTTTTGAGTAATCCCTTTGTCAAACTCCCCTCCAGAGTACAATAATGCATGTTTTCTGCCATCTTTGATTTGAGATAAAATGATTTTGTGCTATAAGTTCTTAATGTAATTGGTACTGTTGGATTCAGTACTACTTGGACTAGTAGCACGAGTACAATGAAGTACTTTTACTGTGTACTTTTTGAGTAATCCTTTGTCAAACTCCCCTCCAGAGTACAATAATGCATGTTTTCTGCCATCTTTGATGAGAGATAAAATGATTTCGTGCAATAAGTTCTTAATGATATTGGTACTGTTGGATTCAGTACTACTTGGACTAGTACCAAAGTACAATCAAGTACTTTTACTGTGTACTTTTTGAGTAATCCCTTTGTCAAACTCCCCTCCAGAGTACAATAATGCATGTTTTCTGCCATCTTTGATGAGAGATAAAATGATTTTGTGCTATAAGTTCTTAATGAATTGGTACTGTTGGATTCAGTACTACTTGGACTAGTACCAAAGTACAATCAAGTACTTTTACTGTGTACTTTTTGAGTAATCCTTTGTCAAACTCCCCTCCAGAGTACAATAATGCATGTTTTCTGCCATCTTTGATTGAGATAAAATGATTTTGTGCAATAAGTTCTTAATGATAATTGGTACTGTTGGATTCAGTACTACTTGGACTACTACCAAAGGTACAATCAAGTACTTTTACTGTGTACTTTTTGAGTAATCCTTTGTCAAACTCCCCTCCAGAGTACAATAATGCATGTTTTCTGCCATCTTTGATGAGAGATAAAATGATTTCGTGCAATAAGTTCTTAATGATATTGGTACTGTTGGATTCAGTACTACTTGGACTACTACCAAAGTACAATCAAGTACTTTTACTGTGTACTTTTTGAGTAATCCTTTGTCAAACTCCCCTCCAGAGTACAATAATGCATGTTTTCTGCCATCTTTGATTTGAGATAAAATGATTTTGTGCTATAAGTTCTTAATGTAATTGGTACTGTTGGATTCAGTACTACTTGGACTACTAGCACAAGTACAATCAAGTACTTTTACTGTGTACTTTTTGAGTAATCCTTTGTCAAACTCCCCTCCAGAGTACAATAATGCATGTTTTCTGCCATCTTTGATGAGAGATAAAATGATTTCGTGCAATAAGTTCTTAATGATATTGGTACTGTTGGATTCAGTACTACTTGGACTACTACCAAAGTACAATCAAGTACTTTTACTGTGTACTTTTTGAGTAATCCTTTGTCAAACTCCCCTCCAGAGTACAATAATGCATGTTTTCTGCCATCTTTGATGAGAGATAAAATGATTTTGTGCAATAAGTTCTTAATGAATTGGTACTGTTGGATTCAGTACTACTTGGACTACTACCAAAGTACAATCAAGTACTTTTACTGTGTACTTTTTGAGTAATCCTTTGTCAAACTCCCCTCCAGAGTACAATAATGCATGTTTTCTGCCATCTTTGATGAGAGATAAAATGATTTTGTGCAATAAGTTCTTAATGAATTGGTACTGTTGGATTCAGTACTACTTGGACTACTACCAAAGTACAATCAAGTACTTTTACTGTGTACTTTTTGAGTAATCCCTTTGTCAAACTCCCCTCCAGAGTACAATAATGCATGTTTTCTGCCATCTTTGATTTGAGATAAAATGATTTTGTGCTATAAGTTCTTAATGAATTGGTACTGTTGGATTCAGTACTACTTGGACTAGTACCAAAGAGTACAATCAAGTACTTTTACTGTGTACTTTTTGAGTAATCCTTTGTCAAACTCCCCTCCAGAGTACAATAATGCATGTTTTCTGCCATCTTTGATGAGAGATAAAATGATTTCGTGCAATAAGTTCTTAATGAATTGGTACTGTTGGATTCAGTACTACTTGGACTAGTACCAAAGAGTACAATCAAGTACTTTTACTGTGTACTTTTTGAGTAATCCTTTGTCAAACTCCCCTCCAGAGTACAATAATGCATGTTTTCTGCCATCTTTGATGAGAGATAAAATGATTTCGTGCAATAAGTTCTTAATGATATTGGTACTGTTGGATTCAGTACTACTTGGACTACTACCAAAGTACAATCAAGTACTTTTACTGTGTACTTTTTGAGTAATCCTTTGTCAAACTCCCCTCCAGAGTACAATAATGCATGTTTTCTGCCATCTTTGATGAGAGATAAAATGATTTTGTGCAATAAGTTCTTAATGAAATTGGTACTGTTGGATTCAGTACTACTTGGACTACTACCAAAGTACAATCAAGTACTTTTACTGTGTACTTTTTGAGTAATCCTTTGTCAAACTCCCCTCCAGAGTACAATAATGCATGTTTTCTGCCATCTTTGATGAGAGATAAAATGATTTTGTGCAATAAGTTCTTAATGATATTGGTACTGTTGGATTCAGTACTACTTGGACTAGTAGCAAGAGTACAATGAAGTACTTTTACTGTGTACTTTTTGAGTAATCCTTTGTCAAACTCCCCTCCAGAGTACAATAATGCATGTTTTCTGCCATCTTTGATGAGAGATAAAATGATTTTCGTGCAATAAGTTCTTAATGAAATTGGTACTGTTGGATTCAGTACTACTTGGACTACTACCAAAAGTACAATCAAGTACTTTTACTGTGTACTTTTTGAGTAATCCTTTGTCAAACTCCCCTCCAGAGTACAATAATGCATGTTTTCTGCCATCTTTGATTTGAGATAAAATGATTTTGTGCTATAAGTTCTTAATGTAATTGGTACTGTTGGATTCAGTACTACTTGGACTAGTAGCACAAGTACAATCAAGTACTTTTACTGTGTACTTTTTGAGTAATCCTTTGTCAAACTCCCCTCCAGAGTACAATAATGCATGTTTTCTGCCATCTTTGATGAGAGATAAAATGATTTCGTGCAATAAGTTCTTAATGATATTGGTACTGTTGGATTCAGTACTACTTGGACTACTACCAAAGTACAATCAAGTACTTTTACTGTGTACTTTTTGAGTAATCCTTTGTCAAACTCCCCTCCAGAGTACAATAATGCATGTTTTCTGCCATCTTTGATTTGAGATAAAATGATTTTGTGCTATAAGTTCTTAATGTAATTGGTACTGTTGGATTCAGTACTACTTGGACTACTACCAAAGTACAATCAAGTACTTTTACTGTGTACTTTTTGAGTAATCCTTTGTCAAACTCCCCTCCAGAGTACAATAATGCATGTTTTCTGCCATCTTTGATGAGAGATAAAATGATTTGTGCAATAAGTTCTTAATGAATTGGTACTGTTGGATTCAGTACTACTTGGACTAGTACCAAGAGTACAATGAAGTACTTTTACTGTGTACTTTTTGAGTAATCCTTTGTCAAACTCCCCTCCAGAGTACAATAATGCATGTTTTCTGCCATCTTTGATGAGAGATAAAATGATTTTGTGCAATAAGTTCTTAATGAATTGGTACTGTTGGATTCAGTACTACTTGGACTAGTAGCACGAGTACAATCAAGTACTTTTACTGTGTACTTTTTGAGTAATCCTTTGTCAAACTCCCCTCCAGAGTACAATAATGCATGTTTTCTGCCATCTTTGATGAGAGATAAAATGATTTTCGTGCAATAAGTTCTTAATGAATTGGTACTGTTGGATTCAGTACTACTTGGACTACTACCAAAGGTACAATCAAGTACTTTTACTGTGTACTTTTTGAGTAATCCTTTGTCAAACTCCCCTCCAGAGTACAATAATGCATGTTTTCTGCCATCTTTGATGAGAGATAAAATGATTTTGTGCAATAAGTTCTTAATGATAATTGGTACTGTTGGATTCAGTACTACTTGGACTACTACCAAAAGTACAATCAAGTACTTTTACTGTGTACTTTTTGAGTAATCCTTTGTCAAACTCCCCTCCAGAGTACAATAATGCATGTTTTCTGCCATCTTTGATTTGAGATAAAATGATTTTGTGCTATAAGTTCTTAATGTAATTGGTACTGTTGGATTCAGTACTACTTGGACTAGTAGCACGAGTACAATGAAGTACTTTTACTGTGTACTTTTTGAGTAATCCTTTGTCAAACTCCCCTCCAGAGTACAATAATGCATGTTTTCTGCCATCTTTGATGAGAGATAAAATGATTTTCGTGCAATAAGTTCTTAATGAATTGGTACTGTTGGATTCAGTACTACTTGGACTAGTAGCACAAGTACAATCAAGTACTTTTACTGTGTACTTTTTGAGTAATCCTTTGTCAAACTCCCCTCCAGAGTACAATAATGCATGTTTTCTGCCATCTTTGATGAGAGATAAAATGATTTTCGTGCAATAAGTTCTTAATGTAATTGGTACTGTTGGATTCAGTACTACTTGGACTACTACCAAAGAGTACAATCAAGTACTTTTACTGTGTACTTTTTGAGTAATCCTTTGTCAAACTCCCCTCCAGAGTACAATAATGCATGTTTTCTGCCATCTTTGATGAGAGATAAAATGATTTCGTGCAATAAGTTCTTAATGAATTGGTACTGTTGGATTCAGTACTACTTGGACTACTACCAAAGTACAATCAAGTACTTTTACTGTGTACTTTTTGAGTAATCCTTTGTCAAACTCCCCTCCAGAGTACAATAATGCATGTTTTCTGCCATCTTTGATGAGAGATAAAATGATTTTGTGCAATAAGTTCTTAATGATATTGGTACTGTTGGATTCAGTACTACTTGGACTACTACCAAAGTACAATCAAGTACTTTTACTGTGTACTTTTTGAGTAATCCTTTGTCAAACTCCCCTCCAGAGTACAATAATGCATGTTTTCTGCCATCTTTGATTTGAGATAAAATGATTTTGTGCTATAAGTTCTTAATGTAATTGGTACTGTTGGATTCAGTACTACTTGGACTAGTAGCACAAGTACAATGAAGTACTTTTACTGTGTACTTTTTGAGTAATCCTTTGTCAAACTCCCCTCCAGAGTACAATAATGCATGTTTTCTGCCATCTTTGATGAGAGATAAAATGATTTCGTGCAATAAGTTCTTAATGTAATTGGTACTGTTGGATTCAGTACTACTTGGACTAGTAGCACAAGTACAATGAAGTACTTTTACTGTGTACTTTTTGAGTAATCCTTTGTCAAACTCCCCTCCAGAGTACAATAATGCATGTTTTCTGCCATCTTTGATGAGAGATAAAATGATTTCGTGCAATAAGTTCTTAATGAATTGGTACTGTTGGATTCAGTACTACTTGGACTACTACCAAAGGTACAATCAAGTACTTTTACTGTGTACTTTTTGAGTAATCCTTTGTCAAACTCCCCTCCAGAGTACAATAATGCATGTTTTCTGCCATCTTTGATGAGAGATAAAATGATTTTGTGCAATAAGTTCTTAATGTAATTGGTACTGTTGGATTCAGTACTACTTGGACTAGTACCAAAGTACAATCAAGTACTTTTACTGTGTACTTTTTGAGTAATCCTTTGTCAAACTCCCCTCCAGAGTACAATAATGCATGTTTTCTGCCATCTTTGATGAGAGATAAAATGATTTCGTGCAATAAGTTCTTAATGATATTGGTACTGTTGGATTCAGTACTACTTGGACTACTACCAAAGGTACAATCAAGTACTTTTACTGTGTACTTTTTGAGTAATCCTTTGTCAAACTCCCCTCCAGAGTACAATAATGCATGTTTTCTGCCATCTTTGATGAGAGATAAAATGATTTTGTGCAATAAGTTCTTAATGATATTGGTACTGTTGGATTCAGTACTACTTGGACTACTACCAAAGTACAATCAAGTACTTTTACTGTGTACTTTTTGAGTAATCCTTTGTCAAACTCCCCTCCAGAGTACAATAATGCATGTTTTCTGCCATCTTTGATGAGAGATAAAATGATTTCGTGCAATAAGTTCTTAATGATATTGGTACTGTTGGATTCAGTACTACTTGGACTAGTACCAAAGTACAATCAAGTACTTTTACTGTGTACTTTTTGAGTAATCCTTTGTCAAACTCCCCTCCAGAGTACAATAATGCATGTTTTCTGCCATCTTTGATGAGAGATAAAATGATTTTGTGCAATAAGTTCTTAATGTAATTGGTACTGTTGGATTCAGTACTACTTGGACTAGTAGCACAAGTACAATCAAGTACTTTTACTGTGTACTTTTTGAGTAATCCTTTGTCAAACTCCCCTCCAGAGTACAATAATGCATGTTTTCTGCCATCTTTGATGAGAGATAAAATGATTTTGTGCTATAAGTTCTTAATGTAATTGGTACTGTTGGATTCAGTACTACTTGGACTAGTAGCAAGAGTACAATCAAGTACTTTTACTGTGTACTTTTTGAGTAATCCTTTGTCAAACTCCCCTCCAGAGTACAATAATGCATGTTTTCTGCCATCTTTGATGAGAGATAAAATGATTTCGTGCAATAAGTTCTTAATGATATTGGTACTGTTGGATTCAGTACTACTTGGACTACTACCAAAGGTACAATCAAGTACTTTTACTGTGTACTTTTTGAGTAATCCCTTGTCAAACTCCCCTCCAGAGTACAATAATGCATGTTTTCTGCCATCTTTGATGAGAGATAAAATGATTTTGTGCAATAAGTTCTTAATGATAATTGGTACTGTTGGATTCAGTACTACTTGGACTACTACCAAAGTACAATCAAGTACTTTTACTGTGTACTTTTTGAGTAATCCTTTGTCAAACTCCCCTCCAGAGTACAATAATGCATGTTTTCTGCCATCTTTGATGAGAGATAAAATGATTTTGTGCAATAAGTTCTTAATGTAATTGGTACTGTTGGATTCAGTACTACTTGGACTAGTAGCACGAGTACAATGAAGTACTTTTACTGTGTACTTTTTGAGTAATCCTTTGTCAAACTCCCCTCCAGAGTACAATAATGCATGTTTTCTGCCATCTTTGATGAGAGATAAAATGATTTTGTGCAATAAGTTCTTAATGTAATTGGTACTGTTGGATTCAGTACTACTTGGACTACTACCAAAGTACAATCAAGTACTTTTACTGTGTACTTTTTGAGTAATCCTTTGTCAAACTCCCCTCCAGAGTACAATAATGCATGTTTTCTGCCATCTTTGATGAGAGATAAAATGATTTTGTGCAATAAGTTCTTAATGAATTGGTACTGTTGGATTCAGTACTACTTGGACTACTACCAAAAGTACAATCAAGTACTTTTACTGTGTACTTTTTGAGTAATCCTTTGTCAAACTCCCCTCCAGAGTACAATAATGCATGTTTTCTGCCATCTTTGATGAGAGATAAAATGATTTCGTGCAATAAGTTCTTAATGTAATTGGTACTGTTGGATTCAGTACTACTTGGACTACTACCAAAAGTACAATCAAGTACTTTTACTGTGTACTTTTTGAGTAATCCTTTGTCAAACTCCCCTCCAGAGTACAATAATGCATGTTTTCTGCCATCTTTGATGAGAGATAAAATGATTTTGTGCAATAAGTTCTTAATGTAATTGGTACTGTTGGATTCAGTACTACTTGGACTAGTAGCACGAGTACAATGAAGTACTTTTACTGTGTACTTTTTGAGTAATCCTTTGTCAAACTCCCCTCCAGAGTACAATAATGCATGTTTTCTGCCATCTTTGATGAGAGATAAAATGATTTCGTGCAATAAGTTCTTAATGATATTGGTACTGTTGGATTCAGTACTACTTGGACTACTACCAAAGGTACAATCAAGTACTTTTACTGTGTACTTTTTGAGTAATCCTTTGTCAAACTCCCCTCCAGAGTACAATAATGCATGTTTTCTGCCATCTTTGATGAGAGATAAAATGATTTCGTGCAATAAGTTCTTAATGTAATTGGTACTGTTGGATTCAGTACTACTTGGACTAGTACCAAAGTACAATCAAGTACTTTTACTGTGTACTTTTTGAGTAATCCTTTGTCAAACTCCCCTCCAGAGTACAATAATGCATGTTTTCTGCCATCTTTGATGAGAGATAAAATGATTTCGTGCAATAAGTTCTTAATGAATTGGTACTGTTGGATTCAGTACTACTTGGACTACTACCAAAGTACAATCAAGTACTTTTACTGTGTACTTTTTGAGTAATCCTTTGTCAAACTCCCCTCCAGAGTACAATAATGCATGTTTTCTGCCATCTTTGATGAGAGATAAAATGATTTTGTGCTATAAGTTCTTAATGTAATTGGTACTGTTGGATTCAGTACTACTTGGACTAGTACCAAAGTACAATCAAGTACTTTTACTGTGTACTTTTTGAGTAATCCTTTGTCAAACTCCCCTCCAGAGTACAATAATGCATGTTTTCTGCCATCTTTGATGAGAGATAAAATGATTTTGTGCTATAAGTTCTTAATGAATTGGTACTGTTGGATTCAGTACTACTTGGACTAGTAGCACGAGTACAATGAAGTACTTTTACTGTGTACTTTTTGAGTAATCCTTTGTCAAACTCCCCTCCAGAGTACAATAATGCATGTTTTCTGCCATCTTTGATGAGAGATAAAATGATTTCGTGCAATAAGTTCTTAATGAATTGGTACTGTTGGATTCAGTACTACTTGGACTACTACCAAAGGTACAATCAAGTACTTTTACTGTGTACTTTTTGAGTAATCCTTTGTCAAACTCCCCTCCAGAGTACAATAATGCATGTTTTCTGCCATCTTTGATGAGAGATAAAATGATTTTGTGCTATAAGTTCTTAATGTAATTGGTACTGTTGGATTCAGTACTACTTGGACTACTACCAAAGTACAATCAAGTACTTTTACTGTGTACTTTTTGAGTAATCCTTTGTCAAACTCCCCTCCAGAGTACAATAATGCATGTTTTCTGCCATCTTTGATGAGAGATAAAATGATTTCGTGCAATAAGTTCTTAATGATATTGGTACTGTTGGATTCAGTACTACTTGGACTACTACCAAAGGTACAATCAAGTACTTTTACTGTGTACTTTTTGAGTAATCCTTTGTCAAACTCCCCTCCAGAGTACAATAATGCATGTTTTCTGCCATCTTTGATGAGAGATAAAATGATTTCGTGCAATAAGTTCTTAATGAATTGGTACTGTTGGATTCAGTACTACTTGGACTACTACCAAAGTACAATCAAGTACTTTTACTGTGTACTTTTTGAGTAATCCTTTGTCAAACTCCCCTCCAGAGTACAATAATGCATGTTTTCTGCCATCTTTGATGAGAGATAAAATGATTTTGTGCTATAAGTTCTTAATGTAATTGGTACTGTTGGATTCAGTACTACTTGGACTAGTAGCACGAGTACAATGCAAGTACTTTTACTGTGTACTTTTTGAGTAATCCTTTGTCAAACTCCCCTCCAGAGTACAATAATGCATGTTTTCTGCCATCTTTGATGAGAGATAAAATGATTTTGTGCAATAAGTTCTTAATGTAATTGGTACTGTTGGATTCAGTACTACTTGGACTAGTAGCACGAGTACAATGAAGTACTTTTACTGTGTACTTTTTGAGTAATCCTTTGTCAAACTCCCCTCCAGAGTACAATAATGCATGTTTTCTGCCATCTTTGATGAGAGATAAAATGATTTCGTGCAATAAGTTCTTAATGATATTGGTACTGTTGGATTCAGTACTACTTGGACTACTAGCAAGAGTACAATGAAGTACTTTTACTGTGTACTTTTTGAGTAATCCTTTGTCAAACTCCCCTCCAGAGTACAATAATGCATGTTTTCTGCCATCTTTGATGAGAGATAAAATGATTTCGTGCAATAAGTTCTTAATGATATTGGTACTGTTGGATTCAGTACTACTTGGACTACTACCAAAGGTACAATCAAGTACTTTTACTGTGTACTTTTTGAGTAATCCTTTGTCAAACTCCCCTCCAGAGTACAATAATGCATGTTTTCTGCCATCTTTGATGAGAGATAAAATGATTTTGTGCAATAAGTTCTTAATGAAATTGGTACTGTTGGATTCAGTACTACTTGGACTAGTACCAAAAGTACAATCAAGTACTTTTACTGTGTACTTTTTGAGTAATCCTTTGTCAAACTCCCCTCCAGAGTACAATAATGCATGTTTTCTGCCATCTTTGATTTGAGATAAAATGATTTTGTGCTATAAGTTCTTAATGTAATTGGTACTGTTGGATTCAGTACTACTTGGACTAGTAGCACGAGTACAATGAAGTACTTTTACTGTGTACTTTTTGAGTAATCCTTTGTCAAACTCCCCTCCAGAGTACAATAATGCATGTTTTCTGCCATCTTTGATGAGAGATAAAATGATTTCGTGCAATAAGTTCTTAATGATATTGGTACTGTTGGATTCAGTACTACTTGGACTACTACCAAAGGTACAATCAAGTACTTTTACTGTGTACTTTTTGAGTAATCCTTTGTCAAACTCCCCTCCAGAGTACAATAATGCATGTTTTCTGCCATCTTTGATGAGAGATAAAATGATTTTGTGCTATAAGTTCTTAATGATAATTGGTACTGTTGGATTCAGTACTACTTGGACTACTACCAAAGTACAATCAAGTACTTTTACTGTGTACTTTTTGAGTAATCCTTTGTCAAACTCCCCTCCAGAGTACAATAATGCATGTTTTCTGCCATCTTTGATTTGAGATAAAATGATTTTGTGCAATAAGTTCTTAATGTAATTGGTACTGTTGGATTCAGTACTACTTGGACTAGTAGCACAAGTACAATGAAGTACTTTTACTGTGTACTTTTTGAGTAATCCTTTGTCAAACTCCCCTCCAGAGTACAATAATGCATGTTTTCTGCCATCTTTGATGAGAGATAAAATGATTTTGTGCAATAAGTTCTTAATGATAATTGGTACTGTTGGATTCAGTACTACTTGGACTAGTAGCACAAGTACAATGAAGTACTTTTACTGTGTACTTTTTGAGTAATCCTTTGTCAAACTCCCCTCCAGAGTACAATAATGCATGTTTTCTGCCATCTTTGATGAGAGATAAAATGATTTCGTGCAATAAGTTCTTAATGATATTGGTACTGTTGGATTCAGTACTACTTGGACTAGTAGCACAAGTACAATGAAGTACTTTTACTGTGTACTTTTTGAGTAATCCTTTGTCAAACTCCCCTCCAGAGTACAATAATGCATGTTTTCTGCCATCTTTGATGAGAGATAAAATGATTTTGTGCTATAAGTTCTTAATGATATTGGTACTGTTGGATTCAGTACTACTTGGACTAGTAGCACAAGTACAATGAAGTACTTTTACTGTGTACTTTTTGAGTAATCCTTTGTCAAACTCCCCTCCAGAGTACAATAATGCATGTTTTCTGCCATCTTTGATGAGAGATAAAATGATTTTGTGCAATAAGTTCTTAATGTAATTGGTACTGTTGGATTCAGTACTACTTGGACTAGTAGCACAAGTACAATCAAGTACTTTTACTGTGTACTTTTTGAGTAATCCTTTGTCAAACTCCCCTCCAGAGTACAATAATGCATGTTTTCTGCCATCTTTGATGAGAGATAAAATGATTTCGTGCAATAAGTTCTTAATGATATTGGTACTGTTGGATTCAGTACTACTTGGACTACTACCAAAGGTACAATCAAGTACTTTTACTGTGTACTTTTTGAGTAATCCTTTGTCAAACTCCCCTCCAGAGTACAATAATGCATGTTTTCTGCCATCTTTGATGAGAGATAAAATGATTTTGTGCAATAAGTTCTTAATGTAATTGGTACTGTTGGATTCAGTACTACTTGGACTACTACCAAAGTACAATCAAGTACTTTTACTGTGTACTTTTTGAGTAATCCCTTGTCAAACTCCCCTCCAGAGTACAATAATGCATGTTTTCTGCCATCTTTGATGAGAGATAAAATGATTTTGTGCTATAAGTTCTTAATGATAATTGGTACTGTTGGATTCAGTACTACTTGGACTACTACCACAAGTACAATCAAGTACTTTTACTGTGTACTTTTTGAGTAATCCTTTGTCAAACTCCCCTCCAGAGTACAATAATGCATGTTTTCTGCCATCTTTGATGAGAGATAAAATGATTTTGTGCAATAAGTTCTTAATGTAATTGGTACTGTTGGATTCAGTACTACTTGGACTAGTACCAAAGTACAATCAAGTACTTTTACTGTGTACTTTTTGAGTAATCCTTTGTCAAACTCCCCTCCAGAGTACAATAATGCATGTTTTCTGCCATCTTTGATGAGAGATAAAATGATTTTGTGCTATAAGTTCTTAATGAATTGGTACTGTTGGATTCAGTACTACTTGGACTACTACCAAAGGTACAATCAAGTACTTTTACTGTGTACTTTTTGAGTAATCCTTTGTCAAACTCCCCTCCAGAGTACAATAATGCATGTTTTCTGCCATCTTTGATGAGAGATAAAATGATTTGTGCTATAAGTTCTTAATGTAATTGGTACTGTTGGATTCAGTACTACTTGGACTACTACCAAAGGTACAATCAAGTACTTTTACTGTGTACTTTTTGAGTAATCCTTTGTCAAACTCCCCTCCAGAGTACAATAATGCATGTTTTCTGCCATCTTTGATGAGAGATAAAATGATTTGTGCAATAAGTTCTTAATGAATTGGTACTGTTGGATTCAGTACTACTTGGACTAGTAGCACGAGTACAATGAAGTACTTTTACTGTGTACTTTTTGAGTAATCCTTTGTCAAACTCCCCTCCAGAGTACAATAATGCATGTTTTCTGCCATCTTTGATGAGAGATAAAATGATTTTGTGCTATAAGTTCTTAATGTAATTGGTACTGTTGGATTCAGTACTACTTGGACTAGTAGCACGAGTACAATCAAGTACTTTTACTGTGTACTTTTTGAGTAATCCTTTGTCAAACTCCCCTCCAGAGTACAATAATGCATGTTTTCTGCCATCTTTGATGAGAGATAAAATGATTTTGTGCAATAAGTTCTTAATGATATTGGTACTGTTGGATTCAGTACTACTTGGACTAGTAGCACGAGTACAATGAAGTACTTTTACTGTGTACTTTTTGAGTAATCCTTTGTCAAACTCCCCTCCAGAGTACAATAATGCATGTTTTCTGCCATCTTTGATGAGAGATAAAATGATTTTGTGCTATAAGTTCTTAATGTAATTGGTACTGTTGGATTCAGTACTACTTGGACTAGTAGCACGAGTACAATGAAGTACTTTTACTGTGTACTTTTTGAGTAATCCTTTGTCAAACTCCCCTCCAGAGTACAATAATGCATGTTTTCTGCCATCTTTGATGAGAGATAAAATGATTTCGTGCAATAAGTTCTTAATGATATTGGTACTGTTGGATTCAGTACTACTTGGACTACTACCAAAGGTACAATCAAGTACTTTTACTGTGTACTTTTTGAGTAATCCTTTGTCAAACTCCCCTCCAGAGTACAATAATGCATGTTTTCTGCCATCTTTGATGAGAGATAAAATGATTTTCGTGCAATAAGTTCTTAATGTAAATTGGTACTGTTGGATTCAGTACTACTTGGACTACTACCAAAGGTACAATCAAGTACTTTTACTGTGTACTTTTTGAGTAATCCTTTGTCAAACTCCCCTCCAGAGTACAATAATGCATGTTTTCTGCCATCTTTGATGAGAGATAAAATGATTTCGTGCAATAAGTTCTTAATGATATTGGTACTGTTGGATTCAGTACTACTTGGACTACTACCAAAGGTACAATCAAGTACTTTTACTGTGTACTTTTTGAGTAATCCTTTGTCAAACTCCCCTCCAGAGTACAATAATGCATGTTTTCTGCCATCTTTGATGAGAGATAAAATGATTTCGTGCAATAAGTTCTTAATGAATTGGTACTGTTGGATTCAGTACTACTTGGACTACTACCAAAGGTACAATCAAGTACTTTTACTGTGTACTTTTTGAGTAATCCTTTGTCAAACTCCCCTCCAGAGTACAATAATGCATGTTTTCTGCCATCTTTGATGAGAGATAAAATGATTTCGTGCAATAAGTTCTTAATGTAATTGGTACTGTTGGATTCAGTACTACTTGGACTAGTAGCACAGTACAATCAAGTACTTTTACTGTGTACTTTTTGAGTAATCCTTTGTCAAACTCCCCTCCAGAGTACAATAATGCATGTTTTCTGCCATCTTTGATGAGAGATAAAATGATTTCGTGCAATAAGTTCTTAATGAAATTGGTACTGTTGGATTCAGTACTACTTGGACTACTACCAAGAGTACAATCAAGTACTTTTACTGTGTACTTTTTGAGTAATCCTTTGTCAAACTCCCCTCCAGAGTACAATAATGCATGTTTTCTGCCATCTTTGATGAGAGATAAAATGATTTTGTGCAATAAGTTCTTAATGTAATTGGTACTGTTGGATTCAGTACTACTTGGACTA
>JAULUE010000096.1:0-15165 GCA_036324585.1 Champsocephalus esox | reverse complement strand
GAGTGGAATCCTTTAGAATCCTTTTTCTGGTGAGTGGAATCCTTTAGAATCCTTTTTCTAGCGAGTAGAATCCTTTAGAATCCTTTTTCTGGTGAGTGGAATCCTTTAGAATCCTTTTTCTGGCGAGTAGAATCCTTTAGAATCCTTTTTCTGGTGAGTAGAATCCTTTAGAGTCCTTTTTCTGGTGAGTAGAATCCTTTAGAATCCTTTTTCTGGTGAGTGGAATCCTTTAGAATCCTTTTTCTGGTGAGTAGAATCCTTTTTCTGGAGAGTAGAATCCTTTAGATTCCCTTTTCTGGTGAGTATAATCCTTTAGAATCCTTTTTCTGTTGAGTGGAATCCTTTAGAATCCTTTTTCTGGAGAGTAGAATCCTTTAGATTCCCTTTTCTGGTGAATAGAATCCTTTAGAATCCTTTTTCTGGTGAGTAGAATCCTTTTTCTGGTGAGTAGAATCCTTTTTCTGGAGAGTAGAATCCTTTTTCTGGAGAGTAGAATCCTTTTTCTGGTGAGTGGAATCCTTTAGAATCCTTTTTCTGGTGAGTAGAATCCTTTAGAATCCTTTTTCTGGTGAGTGGAATCCTTTAGAATCCTTTTTCTGGAGAGTAGAATCCTTTTTCTGGAGAGTAGAATCCTTTAGAATCCTTTTTCTGGAGAGTAGAATCCTTTAGAATCATTTTTCTGGTGAGTAGAATCCTTTAGAGTCCCTTTTCTGTTGAGTGGAATCCTTTAGATTCCTTTTTCTGGTGAGTGGAATCCTTTAGAATCCTTTTTCTGGTGAGTAGAATCCTTTAGAATCCTTTTTCTGGAGAGTAGAATCCTTTAGAATTATTTTTTCTGGTGAGTAGAATCCTTTAGAATCCTTTTTCTGGTGAGTAGAATCCTTCAGAATCTTTTTTCTGGTGAGTAGAATCCTTTTTCTGGAGAGTGGCATCCTTTAGAATCCTTTTTCTGGTGAGTGGAATCCTTTAGAATCTTTTTTCTGGTGAGTAGAATCCTTTGTCTGGAGAGTGGAATCCTTTAGAATCCTTTTTCTGGTGAGTAGAATCCTTTTTCTGGAGAGAAAAATCCTTTAGAATCCTTTTTCTGGAGAGTAGAATCCTTTAGAATCCTTTTTCTGGTGAGTAGAATCCTTTTTCTGGAGAGTAGAATCCTTTAGATTCCCTTTTCTGGTGAGTAGAATCCTTTAGAATCCTTTTTCTGGTGAGTAGAATCCTTTAGAATCCTTTTTCTGGTGAGTAGCATTCTTTAGAATCCTTTTTCTGGAGAGTAGAATCCTTTAGAATCATTTTTCTGGTGAGTAGAATCCTTTAGAATCCTTTTTCTGGAGAGTAGAATCCTTTAGAATCCATTTTCTGGAGAGTAGAATCCTTTAGAAGCATTTTTCTGGTGAGTAGAATCTTTTAGAGTCCCTTTTCTGTTGAGTGGAATCCTTTAGAATCCTTTTTCTGGTGAGTGGAATCCTTTAGAGTCCCTTTTCTGTTGAGTGGAATCCTTTAGAATCCTTTTTCTGGTGAGTGGAATCCTTTAGAATCCTTTTTATGGTGAGTGGAATCCTTTAGAGTCCTTTTTCTGGTGAGTAGAATCCTTTTTCTGGTGATTGGAATCCTTTATAATCCTTTTTCTGTTGAGTGGAATCCTTTAGAATCCTTTTTCTGGTGAGTAGAATCCTTTAGAATCCCTTTTTCTGGAGAGTAGAATCCTTTAGAATCCTTTTTCTGGTGAGTGGAATCCTCTTTCTGGTGAGTAGAATCCTTTAGAATCCTTTTTCTGGAGAGTAGAATCCTTTAGAATCCTTTTTCTGGTGAGTAGAATCCTTTTTCTGGTGAGTGGAATCCTTTTTCTGGTTAGTGGAATCCTTTAGAATCCTTTTTCTGGTGAGTAGAATCCTTTTTCTGGTGAGTAGAATCCTTTAGAATCCTTTTTCTGGTGAGTAGAATCCTTTTTCTGGTGAGTAGAATCCTTTTTCTGGTGAGTGGAATCCTTTAGAGTCCTTTTTCTGGTGAGTAGAATCCTTTAGATTCCCTTTTCTGGTGAGTATAATCCTTTAGAATCCTTTTTCTGGAGAGTAGAATCCTTTAGAATCCTTTTTCTAGTGAGTAGAATCCTTTTTCTGGTGAGTGGAATCCTTTAGAATCCTTTTTCTGTTGAGTGGAATCCTTTAGAATCCTTTTTCTAGCGAGTAGAATCCTTTAGAATCTTTTTTCTGTTGAGTGGAATCCTTTAGAGTCCTTTTTCTGGTGAGTAGAATCCTTTAGAATCCGTTTTCTGGTGAGTGGAATCCTTTAGAATCCTTTTTCTGGCGAGTAGAATCCTTTAGAATCCTTTTTCTGGTGAGTAGAATCCTTTAGAGTCCTTTTTCTGGTGAGTGGAATCCTTTAGAATCCTTTTTCTGGTGAGTGGAATCCTTTAGATTCCTTTTTCTGGAGAGTAGAATCCTTTTTCTGGTGAGTGGAATCCTTTAGAATCCTTTTTTCTGGAGAGTAGAATCCTTTTTCTGGTGAGTGGAATCCTTTAGAATCTTTTTTCTGGTGAGTAGAATCCTTTAGATTCCTTTTTCTGGAGAGTAGAATCCTTTAGAATCCTTTTTCTGGTGAGTAGAATCCTTTTTATGGAGAGTAGAATCCTTTTTCTGGAGAGTAGAATCCTTTTTCTGGTGAGTAGAATCCTTTAGAATCCTTTTTCTGGTGAGTAGAATCCTTTAGAATCCTTTTTTTCTGGAGAGTAGAATCCTTTAGAATCCTTTTTCTGGAGAGTAGAATCCTTTAGAATCCTTTTTCTGGTGAGTGCAATCCTTTAGAATCCTTTTTCTAGCGAGTAGAATCCTTTAGAATCCTTTTTCTGGTGAGTGGAATCCTTTAGAATCCTTTTTCTGGTGAGTAGAATCCTTTAGAATCCTTTTTTTCTGGAGAGTAGAATCCTTTAGAATCCTTTTTCTGGTGAGTAGAATCCTTTAGAATCCTTTTTCTGGAGAGTAGAATCCTTTATAATCCTTTTTCTGTTGAGTGGAATCCTTTAGAATCCTTTTTCTGGTGAGTAGAATCCTTTAGAATCCCTTTTCTGGAGAGTAGAATCCTTTAGAATCCTTTTTCTGGTGAGTGGAATCCTCTTTCTGGTGAGTAGAATCCTTTAGAATCCTTTTTCTGGAGAGTAGAATCCTTTAGAATCCTTTTTCTGGTGAGTAGAATCCTTTTTCTGGTGAGTGGAATCCTTTTTCTGGTTAGTGGAATCCTTTAGAATCCTTTTTCTGGTGAGTAGAATCCTTTTTCTGGTGAGTAGAATCCTTTAGAATCCTTTTTCTGGTGAGTAGAATCCTTTTTCTGGTGAGTAGAATCCTTTTTCTGGTGAGTGGAATCCTTTAGAGTCCTTTTTCTGGTGAGTAGAATCCTTTAGATTCCCTTTTCTGGTGAGTATAATCCTTTAGAATCCTTTTTCTGGAGAGTAGAATCCTTTAGAATCCTTTTTCTAGTGAGTAGAATCCTTTTTCTGGTGAGTGGAATCCTTTAGAATCCTTTTTCTGTTGAGTGGAATCCTTTAGAATCCTTTTTCTAGTGAGTAGAATCCTTTTTCTAGCGAGTAGAATCCTTTAGAATCTTTTTTCTGTTGAGTGGAATCCTTTAGAGTCCTTTTTCTGGTGAGTAGAATCCTTTAGAATCCGTTTTCTGGTGAGTGGAATCCTTTAGAATCCTTTTTCTGGCGAGTAGAATCCTTTAGAATCCTTTTTCTGGTGAGTAGAATCCTTTAGAGTCCTTTTTCTGGTGAGTGGAATCCTTTAGAATCCTTTTTCTGGTGAGTGGAATCCTTTAGATTCCTTTTTCTGGAGAGTAGAATCCTTTTTCTGGTGAGTGGAATCCTTTAGAATCCTTTTTTCTGGAGAGTAGAATCCTTTTTCTGGTGAGTGGAATCCTTTAGAATCTTTTTTCTGGTGAGTAGAATCCTTTAGATTCCTTTTTCTGGAGAGTAGAATCCTTTAGAATCCTTTTTCTGGTGAGTAGAATCCTTTTTATGGAGAGTAGAATCCTTTTTCTGGAGAGTAGAATCCTTTTTCTGGTGAGTAGAATCCTTTAGAATCCTTTTTCTGGTGAGTAGAATCCTTTAGAATCCTTTTTTTCTGGAGAGTAGAATCCTTTAGAATCCTTTTTCTGGAGAGTAGAATCCTTTAGAATCCTTTTTCTGGTGAGTGCAATCCTTTAGAATCCTTTTTCTAGCGAGTAGAATCCTTTAGAATCCTTTTTCTGGTGAGTGGAATCCTTTAGAATCCTTTTTCTGGTGAGTAGAATCCTTTAGAATCCTTTTTTTCTGGAGAGTAGAATCCTTTAGAATCCTTTTTCTGGTGAGTAGAATCCTTTAGAATCCTTTTTCTGGAGAGTAGAATCCTTTAGAATCCTTTTTCTGGTGAGTGCAATCCTTTAGAATCCTTTTTCTAGCGAGTAGAATCCTTTAGAATCCTTTTTCTGGTGAGTGGAATCCTTTAGAGTCCTTTTTCTGGTGAGTAGAATCCTTTTTCTGGTGAGTGGAATCCTTTAGAATCCTTTTTCTGTTGAGTAGAATCCTTTTTCTGGTGAGTGGAATCCTTTAGAGTCCTTTTTCTGGTGAGTAGAATCCTTTAGATTCCCTTTTCTGGTGAGTATAATCCTTTAGAATCCTTTAGAATCCTTTTTCTGGTGAGTGGAATCCTTTAGAATCCTTTTTCTGTTGAGTGGAATCCTTTAGAATCCTTTTTCTGGAGAGTAGAATCTTTTAGAATCATTTTTCTGGTGAGTAGAATCCTTTAGAGTCCCTTTTCTGTTGAGTGGAATCCTTTAGAATCCTTTTTCTGGTGAGTGGAATCCTTTAGAATCCTTTTTCTAGCGAGTAGAATCCTTTAGAATCCTTTTTCTGGTGAGTGGAATCCTTTAGAATCCTTTTTCTGGCGAGTAGAATCCTTTAGAATCCTTTTTCTGGTGAGTAGAATCCTTTAGAGTCCTTTTTCTGGTGAGTAGAATCCTTTAGAATCCTTTTTCTGGTGAGTGGAATCCTTTAGAATCCTTTTTCTGGTGAGTAGAATCCTTTTTCTGGAGAGTAGAATCCTTTAGATTCCCTTTTCTGGTGAGTATAATCCTTTAGAATCCTTTTTCTGTTGAGTGGAATCCTTTAGAATCCTTTTTCTGGAGAGTAGAATCCTTTAGATTCCCTTTTCTGGTGAGTAGAATCCTTTAGAATCCTTTTTCTGGTGAGTAGAATCCTTTTTCTGGTGAGTAGAATCCTTTTTCTGGTGAGTAGAATCCTTTTTCTGGTAAGTAGAATCCTTTAGAATCCTTTTTCTGGAGAGTAGAATCCTTTTTCTGGTGAGTGGAATCCTTTAGAATCATTTTTCTGGTGAGTAGAATCCTTTAGAGTCCCTTTTCTGTTGAGTGGAATCCTTTAGAATCCTTTTTCTGGTGAGTGGAATCCTTTAGAATCCTTTTTCTGGTGAGTAGAATCCTTTAGAATCCTTTTTCTGGAGAGTAGAATCCTTTAGAATTATTTTTCTGGTGAGTAGAATCCTTTAGAGTCCTTTCTCTGGTGAGTAGAATCCTTTTTCTGGTGAGTGGAATCCTTTAGAATCCTTTTTCTGTTGAGTGGAATCCTTTAGAATCCTTTTTCTGGTGAGTGGAATCCTTTAGAATCTTTTTTCTGGGGAGTAGAATCCTTTTTCTGGAGAGTGGAATCCTTTAGAATCCTTTTTCTGGTGAGTAGAATCCTTTTTCTGGAGAGAAAAATCCTTTAGAATCCTTTTTCTGGAGAGTAGAATCCTTTTTCTGGAGAGTAGAATCCTTTAGATTCCCTTTTCTGGTGAGTAGAATCCTTTAGAATCCTTTTTCTGGTGAGTAGCATTCTTTAGAATCCTTTTTCTGGAGAGTAGAATCCTTTAGAATCATTTTTCTGGTGAGTAGAATCCTTTAGAATCCTTTTTCTGGAGAGTAGAATCCTTTAGAAGCATTTTTCTGGTGAGTAGAATCCTTTAGAGTCCCTTTTCTGTTGAGTGGAATCCTTTAGAATCCTTTTTCTGGTGAGTGGAATCCTTTAGAGTCCCTTTTCTGTTGAGTGGAATCCTTTAGAATCCTTTTTCTGGTGAGTGGAATCCTTTAGAATCCTTTTTCTAGCGATTAGAATCCTTTAGAATCCTTTTTCTGGAGAGTAGAATCCTTTAGAATTATTTTTCTGGTGAGTAGAATCCTTTAGAATCCTTTTTCTGGTGAGTGGAATCCTTTAGAATCATTTTTCTGGTGAGTAGAATCCTTTAGAATCATTTTTCTGGTGAGTGGAATCCTTTAGAGTCCTTTTTCTGGTGAGTAGAATCCTTTTTCTGGTGAGTAGAATCCTTTAGAGTCCCTTTTCTGTTGAGTGGAATCCTTTAGAATCCTTTTTCTGGTGAGTGGAATCCTTTAGAATCCTTTTTCTGGTGAGTAGAATCCTTTAGAATCCTTTTTCTGGAGAGTAGAATCCTTTAGAATTATTTTTCTGGTGAGTAGAATCCTTTAGAGTCCTTTTTCTGGTGAGTAGAATCCTTTTTCTGGTGAGTGGAATCCTTTAGAATCCTTTTTCTGGTGAGTGGAATCCTTTAGAATCTTTTTTCTGGGGAGTAGAATCCTTTTTCTGGTGAGTAGAATCCTTTAGAATCTTTTTTCTGGTGAGTAGAATCCTTTTTCTGGTGAGTAGAATCCTTTAGAATCCTTTTTCTGGTGAGTGGAATCCTTTAGAATCCTTTTTCTGGAGAGTAGAATCCTTTAGAATCCTTTTTCTGGTGAGTAGAATCCTTTTTCTGGTGAGTGGAATCCTTTAGAATCCTTTTTCTGGAGAGTAGAATCCTTTAGAATCCTTTTTCTGGTGAGTAGAATCCTTTTTCTGGTGAGTGGAATCCTTTAGAATCCTTTTTCTGGAGAGTAGAATCCTTTAGAATCATTTTTCTGGTGAGTGGAATCCTTTAGAATCCTTTTTCTGGTGAGTAGAATCCTTTAGATTCCCTTTTCTGGTGAGTAGAATCCTTTAGAATCCTTTTTCTGGTGAGTAGCATCCTTTAGAATCCTTTTTCTGGTGAGTAGAATCCTTTTTCTGGAGAGTAGAATCCTTTAGAGTCCTTTTTCTGTTGAGTGGAATCCTTTAGAATCCTTTTTCTGGTGAGTAGAATCCTTTTTCTGGAGAGTAGAATCCTTTAGAGTCCTTTTTCTGGTGAGTAGAATCCTTTAGAATCTTTTTTCTGGTGAGTAGAATCCTTTAGAATCCTTTTTCTGGTGAGTGGAATCCTTTAGAATCATTTTTCTGGTGAGTAGAATCCTTTAGAATCCTTTTTCTGGTGAGTAGAATCCTTTTTCTGGTGAGTGGAATCCTTTAGAATCCTTTTTCTGGTGAGTGGAATCCTTTAGAATCCTTTTTCTGGTGAGTAGAATCCTTTTTCTGGAGAGTAGAATCCTTTAGAGTCCTTTTTCTGGTAAGTAGAATCCTTTAGAATCCTTTTTCTGGTGAGTAGAATCCTTTTTCTGTTGAGTGGAATCTTTTAGAATCCTTTTTCTGGCGAGTAGAATCCTTTAGAATCTTTTTTCTGGTGAGTAGAATCCTTTAGAATCCTTTTTCTTGTGAGTGGAATCCTTTAGAATCCTTTTTCTGGAGAGTAGAATCCTTTAGAAGCATTTTTCTGGTGAGTAGAATCCTTTAGAGTCCCTTTTCTGTTGAGTGGAATCCTTTAGAATCCTTTTTCTGGTGAGTGGAATCCTTTAGAGTCCCTTTTCTGTTGAGTGGAATCCTTTAGAATCCTTTTTCTGGTGAGTGGAATCCTTTAGAATCCTTTTTCTAGCGATTAGAATCCTTTAGAATCCTTTTTCTGGTGAGTAGAATCCTTTAGAATCCTTTTTCTGGTGAGTAGAATCCTTTAGAATCATTTTTCTGGTGAGTGGAATCCTTTAGAGTCCTTTTTCTGGTGAGTGGAATCCTTTAGAATCCTTTTTCTGGTGAGTAGAATCCTTTTTCTGGTGAGTAGAATCCTTTTTCTGGTGAGTAGAATCCTTTTTCTGTTGAGTGGAATCCTTTAGAATCCTTTTTCTGGTGAGTGGAATCCTTTAGAATCCTTTTTCTGGTGAGTAGAATCCTTTAGAATCCTTTTTCTGGAGAGTAGAATCCTTTAGAATTATTTTTCTGGTGAGTAGAATCCTTTAGAGTCCTTTTTCTGGTGAGTAGAATCCTTTTTCTGGTGAGTGGAATCCTTTAGAATCCTTTTTCTGGTGAGTAGAATCCTTTAGAATCCTTTTTCTGGTGAGTGGAATCCTTTAGAATCTTTTTTCTGGGGAGTAGAATCCTTTAGAATCTTTTTTCTGGTGAGTAGAATCCTTTTTCTGGAGAGTGGAATCCTTTAGAATCCTTTTTCTGGAGAGAAAAATCCTTTAGAATCCTTTTTCTGGAGAGAAAAATCCTTTAGAATCCTTTTTCTGGAGAGTAGAATCCTTTAGAATCATTTTTCTGGTGAGTAGAATCCTTTAGAATCCTTTTTCTGGAGAGTAGAATCCTTTAGAATCCTTTTTCTGGTGAGTGGAATCCTTTAGAGTCCCTTTTCTGTTGAGTGGAATCCTTTAGAATCCTTTTTCTGGTGAGTGGAATCCTTTAGAGTCCCTTTTCTGTGAGTGGAATCCTTTAGAATCCTTTTTCTGGTGAGTGGAATCCTTTAGAATCCTTTTTCTAGCGATTAGAATCCTTTAGAATCCTTTTTCTGGTGAGTAGAATCCTTTAGAATCCTTTTTCTGGAGAGTAGAATCCTTTAGAATTATTTTTCTGGTGAGTAGAATCCTTTAGAATCCTTTTTCTGGTGAGTAGAATCCTTTAGAATCCTTTTTCTGGTGAGTGGAATCCTTTAGAGTCCTTTTTCTGGTGAGTAGAATCCTTTTTCTGGTGATTGGAATCCTTTATAATCCTTTTTCTGTTGAGTGGAATCCTTTAGAATCCTTTGTCTGGTGAGTAGAATCCTTTAGAATCCCTTTTCTGGAGAGTAGAATCCTTTAGAATCCTTTTTCTGGTGAGTGGAATCCTTTAGAATCCTTTTTCTGGAGAGTAGAATCCTTTAGAATCCTTTTTCTGGTGAGTAGAATCCTTTAGAATCCTTTTTCTGGAGAGTAGAATCCTTTAGAATCCTTTTTCTGGTGAGTAGAATCCTTTTTCTGGTGAGTGGAATCCTTTTTCTGGTTAGTGGAATCCTTTAGAATCCTTTTTCTGGTGAGTAGAATCCTTTTTCTGGTGAGTAGAATCCTTTAGAATCCTTTTTCTGGTGAGTAGAATCCTTTTTCTGGTGAGTAGAATCCTTTTTCTGGTGAGTGGAATCCTTTAGAGTCCTTTTTCTGGTGAGTAGAATCCTTTAGATTCCCTTTTTCTGGTGAGTATAATCCTTTAGAATCCTTTTTCTGGAGAGTAGAATCCTTTAGAATCCTTTTTCTAGTGAGTAGAATCCTTTTTCTGGTGAGTGGAATCCTTTAGAATCCTTTTTCTGGCAAGTAGAATCCTTTAGAATCCTTTTTCTGGTGAGTAGAATCCTTTAGAGTCCTTTTTCTGGTGAGTAGAATCCTTTAGAATCCTTTTTCTGGTGAGTGGAATCCTTTAGAATCCTTTTTCTGGTGAGTAGAATCCTTTTTCTGGTGAGTAGAATCCTTTAGAGTCCTTTTTCTGGTGAGTAGAATCCTTTAGAATCCCTTTTCTGTTGAGTGGAATCCTTTAGAATCCTTTTTCTGGTGAGTAGAATCCTTTTTCTGGTGAGTGGAATCCTTTAGAATCCTTTTTCTGGAGAGTAGAATCCTTTAGAATCCTTTTTCTGGTGAGTAGAATCCTTTAGAATCATTTTTCTGGAGAGTAGAATCCTTTTTCTGGTGAGTGGAATCCTTTAGAATCCTTTTTCTGGTGAGTAGAATCCTTTAGATTCCCTTTTCTGGTGAGTAGAATCCTTTAGAATCCTTTTTCTGGTGAGTAGCATCCTTTAGAATCCTTTTTCTGGTGAGTAGAATCCTTTTTCTGGAGAGTAGAATCCTTTAGAGTCCTTTTTCTGGTGAGTAGAATCCTTTAGAATCCTTTTTCTGGTGAGTGGAATCCTTTAGAGTCCTTTTTCTGTTGAGTGGAATCCTTTAGAATCCTTTTTCTGGTGAGTAGAATCCTTTTTCTGGAGAGTAGAATCCTTTAGAGTCCTTTTTCTGGTGAGTAGAATCCTTTTTCTGGTGAGTGGAATGCTTTAGAATCCTTTTTCTGTTGAGTGGAATCTTTTAGAATCCTTTTTCTGGCGAGTAGAATCCTTTAGAATCCTTTTTTCTGGTGAGTAGAATCCTTTAGAATCCCTTTTTCTTGTGAGTGGAATCCTTTAGAATCCTTTTTCTGGTGAGTGGAATCCTTTAGAATCCTTTTTCTGGTGAGTGGAATCCTTTAGAATCCTTTTTCTGGTGAGTAGAATCCTTTTTCTGGAGAGTAGAATCCTTTAGAGTCCTTTTTCTGGTAAGTAGAATCCTTTAGAATCCTTTTTCTGGTGAGTAGAATCCTTTTTCTGGTGAGTGGAATCCTTTAGAATCCTTTTTCTGGTGAGTGGAATCCTTTAGAATCCTTTTTCTGGCGAGTAGAATCCTTTAGAATCTTTTTCTGGTGAGTAGAATCCTTTAGAATCCTTTTTCTGGTGAGTGGAATCCTTTAGAATCCTTTTTCTGGTGAGTGGAATCCTTTAGAATCCTTTTTCTGGTGAGTAGAATCCTTTAGAATCATTTTTCTGGTGAGTGGAATCCTTTAGAATCCTTTTTCTGGTGAGTGGAATCCTTTAGAATCCTTTTTCTGGTGAGTAGAATCCTTTAGAATCCTTTTTCTGTGAGTAGAATCCTTTAGATTCCTTTTCTGGTGAGTAGAATCTTTAGATCTTTTTCTGGTGAGTAGAATCCTTTAGAATCCTTTTTCTGGTGAGTGGAATCCTTTAGAATCCTTTTTCTGGTGAGTAGAATCCTTTAGAATCCTTTTTCTGGTGAGTAGAATCCTTTTTCTGAGTGAATCCTTTAGTCTTTTTCTGGAGAGTAGAATCCTTTAGAATCTTTTTCTGGTGAGTAGAATCCTTTTTCTGGTGAGTAGAATCCTTTAGAGTCCCTTTTTCTGGTGAGTGGAATCCTTTAGAATCCTTTTTCTGGTGAGTAGAATCCTTTAGAATCCTTTTTCTGGTGAGTGGAATCCTTTAGAATCCTTTTTCTGGTGAGTAGAATCCTTTTTCTGGTGAGTAGAATCCTTTAGATCCTTTTTCTGGTGAGTAGAATCCTTTAGAATCCTTTTTCTGGTGAGTAGAATCCTTTAGAATCCTTTTTCTGGTGAGTAGAATCCTTTTTCTGGTGAGTAGAATCCTTTAGAATCCTTTTTCTGGTGAGTAGAATCCTTTAGAATCCTTTTTCTGGTGAGTAGAATCCTTTAGAATCCTTTTTCTGGTGAGTAGAATCCTTTAGAATCCTTTTTCTGGTGAGTAGAATCCTTTAGAATCCTTTTTCTGGTGAGTAGAATCCTTTAGAATCCTTTTTCTGGTGAGTAGAATCCTTTAGAATCCTTTTTCTGGTGAGTAGAATCCTTTAGAATCCTTTTTCTGGTGAGTAGAATCCTTTAGAATCCTTTTTCTGGTGAGTGAATCCTTTAGAATCCTTTTTCTGGTGAGTAGAATCCTTTAGAATCCTTTTTCTGGTGAGTAGAATCCTTTTTCTGGTGAGTAGAATCCTTTAGAATCCTTTTTCTGGTGAGTAGAATCCTTTAGAATCCTTTTTCTGGTGAGTAGAATCCTTTTTCTGGAGAGTAGAATCCTTTAGAATCCTTTTTCTGGTGAGTAGAATCCTTTTTCTGGTGAGTAGAATCCTTTAGAATCCTTTTTCTGGTGAGTAGAATCCTTTAGAATCCTTTTTCTGGAGAGTAGAATCCTTTAGAATCCTTTTTCTGGTGAGTAGAATCCTTTAGAATCCTTTTTCTGGTGAGTAGAATCCTTTAGAATCCTTTTTCTGGTGAGTAGAATCCTTTAGAATCCTTTTTCTGGTGAGTAGAATCCTTTAGAATCCTTTTTCTGGTGAGTGGAATCCTTTAGAATCCTTTTTCTGGTGAGTAGAATCCTTTAGAATCCTTTTTCTGGTGAGTAGAATCCTTTAGAATCCTTTTTCTGGTGAGTAGAATCCTTTAGAATCCTTTTTCTGGTGAGTAGAATCCTTTTTCTGGTGAGTGGAATCCTTTAGAATCCTTTTTCTGGTGAGTAGAATCCTTTAGAATCCTTTTTCTGGTGAGTAGAATCCTTTTTCTGGTGAGTAGAATCCTTTAGAATCCTTTTTCTGGTGAGTAGAATCCTTTAGAATCCTTTTTCTGGTGAGTAGAATCCTTTAGAATCCTTTTTCTGGTGAGTAGAATCCTTTAGAATCCTTTTTCTGGTGAGTAGAATCCTTTAGAATCCTTTTTCTGGAGAGTAGAATCCTTTAGAGTCCTTTTTCTGGTGAGTAGAATCCTTTAGAATCCTTTTTCTGGTGAGTGGAATCCTTTAGAGTCCTTTTTCTGGTGAGTGGAATCCTTTAGAATCCTTTTTCTGGTGAGTAGAATCCTTTTTCTGGAGAGTAGAATCCTTTAGAGTCCTTTTTCTGGTGAGTAGAATCCTTTTTCTGGTGAGTGGAATGCTTTAGAATCCTTTTTCTGGTGAGTGGAATCCTTTAGAATCCTTTTTCTGGCGAGTAGAATCCTTTAGAATCTTTTTTCTGGTGAGTAGAATCCTTTAGAATCCTTTTTCTGGTGAGTGGAATCCTTTAGAATCCTTTTTCTGGTGAGTGGAATCCTTTAGAATCCTTTTTCTGGTGAGTGGAATCCTTTAGAATCCTTTTTCTGGTGAGTAGAATCCTTTTTCTGGAGAGTAGAATCCTTTAGAGTCCTTTTTCTGGTGAGTAGAATCCTTTAGAATCCTTTTTCTGGTGAGTAGAATCCTTTTTCTGGTGAGTGGAATCCTTTAGAATCCTTTTTCTGTTGAGTGGAATCCTTTAGAATCCTTTTTCTGGCGAGTAGAATCCTTTAGAATCTTTTTTCTGGTGAGTAGAATCCTTTAGAATCCTTTTTCTTGTGAGTGGAATCCTTTAGAATCCTTTTTCTGGTGAGTGGAATCCTTTAGAATCATTTTTCTGGTGAGTAGAATCCTTTAGAATCCTTTTTCTGGTGAGTGGAATCCTTTTTCTGGTGAGTGGAATCCTTTAGAATCCTTTTTCTGGTGAGTAGAATCCTTTAGAATCATTTTTCTGGTGAGTGGAATCCTTTAGAATCCTTTTTCTGGTGAGTGGAATCCTTTAGAATCCTTTTTCTGGTGAGTAGAATCCTTTTTCTGGTGAGTAGAATCCTTTAGATCCTTTTTCTGGTGAGTGGAATCCTTTAGAATCCTTTTTCTGGTGAGTAGAATCCTTTAGATCCTTTTTCTGTGAGTGGAATCCTTTAGAATCCTTTTTCTGGTGAGTAGAATCCTTTAGAATCCTTTTTCTGGTGAGTAGAATCCTTTAGAATCCTTTTTCTGGAGAGTAGAATCCTTTAGAATCCTTTTTCTGGTGAGTAGAATCCTTTTTCTGGAGAGTAGAATCCTTTAGATCCTTTTTCTGGTGAGTGGAATCCTTTAGAATCCTTTTTCTGGTGAGTGAATCCTTTAGAATCCTTTTTCTGGTGAGTAGAATCCTTTAGAATCCTTTTTCTGGTGAGTGGAATCCTTTAGAATCCTTTTTCTGGTGAGTGGAATCCTTTAGAATCCTTTTTCTGGTGAGTAGAATCCTTTTTCTGGTGAGTAGAATCCTTTAGAATCCTTTTTCTGGTGAGTAGAATCCTTTAGAATCCTTTTTCTGGTGAGTAGAATCTTTAGAATCCTTTTTCTGGTGAGTAGAATCCTTTAGAATCCTTTTTCTGGTGAGTAGAATCCTTTAGAATCCTTTTTCTGGTGAGTAGAATCCTTTAGAATCCTTTTTCTGGTGAGTAGAATCCTTTAGAATCCTTTTTCTGGTGAGTAGAATCCTTTTTCTGGGAGTAGAATCCTTTAGAATCCTTTTTCTGGTGAGTAGAATCCTTTAGAATCCTTTTTCTGGTGAGTAGAATCCTTTTTCTGGTGAGTAGAATCCTTTAGAATCCTTTTTCTGGTGAGTAGAATCCTTTAGAATCCTTTTTCTGGCGAGTAGAATCCTTTAGAATCCTTTTTCTGGTGAGTAGAATCCTTTTTCTGGAGAGTAGAATCCTTTAGAATCCTTTTTCTGGTGAGTAGAATCCTTTAGAATCCTTTTTCTGGTGAGTAGAATCCTTTAGAATCCTTTTTCTGGTGAGTAGAATCCTTTAGAATCCTTTTTCTGGAGAGTAGAATCCTTTAGAATCCTTTTTCTGGTGAGTAGAATCCTTTAGATCCCTTTTCTGGTGAGTAGAATCCTTTAGAATCCTTTTTCTGGTGAGTAGAATCCTTTAGAATCCTTTTTCTGGTGAGTAGAATCCTTTAGAATCCTTTTTCTGGTGAGTAGAATCCTTTAGAATCCTTTTTCTGGTGAGTAGAATCCTTTAGAATCCTTTTTCTGGTGATAGAATCCTTTAGAATCCTTTTTCTGGTGAGTAGAATCCTTTAGAATCCTTTTTCTGGTGAGTAGAATCCTTTTTCTGGTGAGTAGAATCCTTTAGAATCCTTTTTCTGGTGAGTGGAATCCTTTAGAATCCTTTTTCTGGTGAGTAGAATCCTTTAGAATCCTTTTTCTGGTGAGTAGAATCCTTTAGAATCCTTTTTCTGGTGAGTAGAATCCTTTTTCTGGTGAGTGGAATCCTTTAGAATCCTTTTTCTGGTGAGTAGAATCCTTTAGAATCCTTTTTCTGGAGAGTAGAATCCTTTTTTGTGATGAATCCTTTTTCTGGTGAGTAGAATCCTTTAGAATCCTTTTTCTGGTGAGTAGAATCCTTTAGAATCCTTTTTCTGGTGAGTGGAATCCTTTAGAATCCTTTTTCTGGAGAGTAGAATCCTTTAGAATCCTTTTTTCTGGTGAGTAGAATCCTTTAGAATCCTTTTTCTGGTGAGTAGAATCCTTTAGAATCCTTTTTCTGGTGAGTAGAATCCTTTAGAATCCTTTTTCTGGTGAGAATCCTTTAGAATCCTTTTTCTGGTGAGTAGAATCCTTTAGAATCCTTTTTCTGGTGAGTGAATC
>JAULUE010000095.1:0-18090 GCA_036324585.1 Champsocephalus esox | reverse complement strand
CCCATCACAGACAGACCCAGCCACGCCCACAGTCAGCCAGCACGAGACGAGACAGCCAGCACCAGGAGACGCAGCCAGCCGAGACCAGACAGCAGACCAGCCGACCCAGCAGCCCCAGACACAGTGCCAAGCCCAGCCACGCAGAGCCAGCACAGCCCCCAGACACCAGACCCCAGACAGACCCCGCCCACCCCCCCCAGCCCCACCCCAGACACCCACCCCCCCACAGACCCCAGCACCCCCAGCCCCCAGACCCAGACCCCCAGCCACCCCCCCAGCACAGACCAGACCCCAGACAGACCCCCCCACCCCCCCCACAGACACCACCCCACCCCCAGACCCAGCCCACCCAGACCCCCCCACAGACAGCAGCCCCCAGACCCCCAGCACCCCACCAGACAGCACCAGACCCAGACAGCCACCCCCACCCCCCAGACCCCCACCAGACAGCCAGACCCACCAGACCCCCCCAGACCCCAGCACCCCCCAGACCCAGCCCCAGCCCCCCAGCAGCCCACACCACCCCACCCAGCAGACCAGCCCAGCCCCCCAGACCCCACCCCAGACAGCCCAGACCCCACCCCCAGACAGACCAGCCCCCCAGCCACCCAGCACCCCCAGACCAGCCACCCCACCCAGCACCCACCAGACCCCAGCCCCACCCAGCACCCCCCACCCCCAGCCCAGACCCCCCCAGCCCCAGCCCAGCCCACCAGCAGACCCCCAGCACCCCACCCCAGACCAGCCCCACCCCCAGCCCACCCCACCAGCCACCAGACCCCCAGCCCCCAGACACCAGCCAGACCCCCACCCAGACCCCACCCCCCCAGACCCCCAGCCCCACCAGACAGCCACCCAGCCAGCACCCCACCCCCCAGACCAGACCCACCCCCCAGACCCACCCACCAGCCCCCAGACCCAGACCCCCCAGACCAGCCCCCCCCAGACCCCACAGCCCACCCACCCCAGCACCCCCAGACCCCCCACCCAGACCAGCCCACCCCAGACCAGACCCACCCCCCAGCCCACCCCAGCCCCAGACCCACCCAGACCAGCCACCCCCAGACCCCCCCCCCAGACCCACCCAGCCCAGCCCCAGACCACCCCCAGACAGACCCCAGCCCAGCCAGACCCCCAGACCAGCCCCCCCCCAGCCCCAGCCCCCCCAGCCCCCCCCAGACCCACCCAGACCCCAGCCCCCCCCAGACCCCCCCAGACCCCAGACCCCCCAGACCCCCCCCAGACCCCAGACCAGACCCAGCCAGACCCCACCCCCCCAGACCCCCCAGACCCAGCCCCAGCCCCCCCCAGCCCCAGCCCAGACCCCCCAGACCAGACCCCAGCCCCCCCCAGCCCAGACCAGCCCCCCCAGACCCCCCCAGACCCCACCCCCCCCAGCCAGACCCCCCAGACCAGACCCCACCAGACCCCCCCAGCCCCAGCCAGACCCCCAGCCCCAGACCAGACCAGACCCCCCCCAGACAGACCCCAGACCCCCAGACCCCCCCCCCAGCAGCCCAGCCCCCAGCCCCCCCAGCCCAGACCCCCCCCAGCCCAGCCCCCCCCCCAGACCCCAGACCCCAGACCCCCCAGCCCCAGACAGCCACCCCCACCCCCAGCCACCCCCCAGACCCAGCCAGACCCCCCAGACCCCACCCCCCACCCCCCAGACCAGACCCAGCCCCCCCAGACCCCCAGACCCCCAGACCCCCCACCCAGACCCCAGCCCCCAGACCCCCCCAGCCAGCCCCCCCCCCAGACCCCCCAGCCCCCCAGACCCAGCCCCCCAGCCAGACAGACCCCCCCCAGCCCCAGCCCCCCCAGACCCAGACCCCCCCCAGCCCCCACCCCAGCCCCCAGACCCCCCAGACCCCAGACCCCCCCCCAGCCCCAGACCCCCCCAGCCAGCCCCCCCCCCAGCCAGCAGCCCCCCCAGACCAGAGCCCCCACCCCCAGACCCCCACCCAGACCCCCCCCAGCCCAGACCCCCAGACCCCCAGCAGCCCCCCCCCCAGACCCCCAGCAGACCCCACCCCCAGCCCAGCCCCCCCCAGACCCCCCCAGCCCCCAGACCCCACCCCCCCCCCACCCAGCAGACCCCAGCCCAGACCCCCCAGCAGCCCCCCAGCCCCACCCCCCCAGACCCCCAGACCCCCAGCCCCCAGCACCCCCCCCAGACCCCCCCACCCAGCCCAGACCCCCCCCCCAGCCCCCACCAGACCCCCCCCCCAGCACCCACCCCCCCAGACCCCCCCAGCCCCCCCAGCCAGCCCCACCCCCCCAGACCCCCCCCACCCACAGACCAGACCCCCCCAGCAGCCCAGACCCCCCCCAGACCCACCCCCCCCAGACCCCCAGACCCAGACCCCCCCCAGCCCCCAGACCAGCCCCACCCCCAGACCCCACCCCCCACCAGACCCCCCCCAGACCCCACCCAGACCCAGACCCCCAGCCCCCCCCAGACCCCAGCAGCCCACCCCCACCCCCCCAGCCCCAGCCCCAGACCCACCCCCCAGCCAGACCCCCCCAGACCCCCCAGCCAGACCCACCCCCAGCCACCCCCACCCCCCCCAGACCCAGACCCCCCCAGACCCAGACCCCACCCAGCCCCACAGCAGACCCAGCCACCCCCAGCCCAGACCACCCCCAGCCCCACCCAGACCCCCCCCCAGACCCAGCACCAGCCACCCCCCCCCCAGACCCCCACCCCAGCCACCCCCCCAGACCCCAGCAGACCCAGACCCCCCCCAGCCCCAGCCAGCCCCCCCCCCAGCCCCCAGACCCAGCCACCCCCACACCCCCCAGACCAGACCCAGACCCCCCCCAGACCCCCAGCCCCACCCAGCAGACCCCCCAGACCCAGCAGACCCCCAGCCCACCCCCCCCCCAGACCCAGCCCACCAGACCCCCACCCCCCCAGCCCCAGCCCAGACCCCCACCCCACCAGACCCCCCCAGACCCCCCCCCAGCCAGCCCCAGACCCCCACCCCCCCACCCAGCAGACCCCCAGCACCCCCAGACCACCCAGCCCCCCAGACCCAGACCCCCCCAGCCCCCCCAGACCAGCAGACCCCCCCAGCCCAGACCCCACCCCAGACCCCCAGCCCCCACAGCACCAGCCCCCCACCCCCCACCCAGACCAGACCCCCCACCCCAGACCAGCCCCCCCAGCCCACAGACCCCACCCCCCCAGCCCCCCAGCCAGACCCCCAGCCCCCAGACCCACCCCCCCAGCCCCAGACCCAGCCCACCCCCCAGACCCCACCCCCCCCAGACACCAGACCCCCAGCAGACCCCCCCAGCCCACCCCAGACCAGACCCCCCAGCCCCCCCAGACCCCAGCCCCCAGCCCAGACCCAGCCCCCCCAGCCCAGACCCCCAGCCAGCACCCCCCCCCAGCCCCAGCAGCCCCCCCCAGACCCCCAGCCCCCCCCAGACCCAGACAGACCCCACCCCCAGACCCAGCCCAGCCCACCCAGACCCCCAGACCCCCCCCAGCACCCAGACCCCCCAGACCCCCCCCCAGACCCAGCCCAGACCCCCCAGCCCCCCCCAGACCAGACCCAGCCCCCCCCAGACCCCCAGCAGACCCCAGACCCAGCCCCCACCCCCCCCAGACACCCCAGCCCCCCACCCAGCCCCAGACCCCCCCCAGCCCCCCAGCAGACCCCCAGACCCCCAGCCCAGACCCCCAGACCCCCCCAGCCCCCCCAGACCCCCAGCCCCAGACCCACCCCAGACCAGACCCCCCACCCCCAGCCCCCAGCAGACCCCCACCAGCACCCCCAGCCCCAGACCCCCCCCCAGCCCCAGCCCAGACCCCCCCCAGCCAGACCAGCCCCAGCCCCCCCCAGCCCCCACCCCCCCAGCCCAGCAGACCCCCCCCCCAGACCCCCCAGACCCCCCCACCCCCAGCCCCAGCCCCCCCAGCCAGACCCCCCACCCAGCCCCAGACCCACCCCAGACCCCAGCACCCCCCAGCCCAGACCCAGCCCAGCCCAGACCCCACCCCCCAGACCCACCCCCAGCCCCCAGCCCCCCAGCCCCCCCCAGACCCCCAGCCACCCAGCAGACCCCAGCCCCAGCCCCCAGCCAGACAGCCCCACCCAGACCCCCCCCAGCCCAGCCCCCAGACCCCCACCAGACCCCCCCCCCAGACCCCAGACCCAGACCCCCACCCCCAGCCCAGACCCCACCCCCAGCCCCCCCCAGACCCAGACCAGACCCCCCCCAGACCCCACCCCAGCCCAGCCAGACCCCCCAGACCAGCAGACCCCCAGCCCCCCCAGCCCCCAGACCCCCCCCCCAGCAGACCCCCAGACACCCCCCCCAGACCCCCCCCAGCCAGCCCCCAGACCCCCAGCCAGACCCCCAGCCCCAGACCCACCACCCCCCAGCCAGACCCCACCCAGACCCCCAGACCACCCCCCAGACCCCACCCAGACCACCCCCCCCAGACCCAGCCCAGACAGCCCCCCAGCCACCCCCCCAGCCCCAGACCCCCAGACCCCACCCCCCAGCCCCCACCAGACCCCAGCCCAGACCCCCAGCCAGACCCCCAGCCCCCCAGCAGACCCCCCCCCCAGCCCCACCCAGACCAGCCCAGCAGCCCCCCCCACCAGACCCCCAGCCAGCCCAGCCCACCCCCCAGACCCCCCCAGACCAGACCCCCCAGCCCCACCCAGACCACCCCCCCAGCCAGCCCCCCAGCCCCCCCACCCCAGACCCCCCCCAGCCAGCACCAGACCCCCCAGACCACCCCCCCCAGCACCCCCAGACCCACCCCAGACCCCAGACCCACCCCCCCCAGCCCCCCCAGCACCACCCCAGACCCCAGCCCCCCCCAGACCCACAGACCCCACCCCCCAGACCCCCCACCAGCCACCCCAGCCCCCAGCCAGCCCCCAGACCCCCCCCCCAGACCAGACCCCCAGACCCCCACCCCCAGACCCAGCACCCCCCAGACCCCCCCCCCACAGACCCCCAGCCAGACCACCCCCCAGCCCCAGCCCCAGACCCCCCACCCCCCCAGCCAGCCCACCCCAGACCCACCCCCCCCCCAGACCCCCCAGACCAGACCCCCACCAGACCAGCCACCAGACCCCCCCACCCCCAGCCCCCCAGACCCCCCCACAGCCCCAGACACCACCCCACCCCCAGACCCCCACCCCCAGCCAGACCAGCCCCCCCCACCAGACCCACCCCAGACCACCCCCCCCAGCCCCCCACCAGACCCAGCCAGCCCCCAGACCAGCCCCCCCAGACCCCCCAGACCCCCCCCAGACCCCCCAGCCCCCAGACAGACCCCAGACCCCACCCCAGACCCCCAGCCAGCCCCAGACCAGCCCCCCAGACCCCCCCCCCAGCCCAGACCCCCAGCCCACAGCCCCAGCCCCAGCCAGACCCCCCCCCAGACCCCCCCAGCCAGACCCCCCCAGCCAGACCCCCAGCCCCCCCAGCCCCAGCCCCAGACAGCCAGACCCCCACCCCCACCCAGACCCCCACCCAGCAGCCCCCCCCAGACCCAGACCCCCAGCCCAGACCCACCAGCCCCACCCAGCCCACAGCCCCCACACCCCAGACCCCCAGCCCCCAGCCCCCCCCCCAGAGCCACCCCCCCAGACCAGACCCCCCACCCAGACCCCAGCCCCAGCCAGACCCCCCACCCCCAGCCCAGCCCCCAGACCCCCAGCCAGCCCCCCACCCAGACCAGCCAGACCCCCCCCAGCCCAGACCCCACCCCACCAGCCCCCAGCCCCCCCCAGACAGACCCCAGCCCCAGACCCCCACCCCCAGCCCCCACCCCCCCACCCCCCAGACAGCCAGCCCCCCCCCCAGACCCAGCAGACCACCCCCCAGCCAGCCCCCCCACCAGCCCCCCAGCCCACCCAGACAGCCCCAGCCAGCCCCCCAGACCCAGCCCCAGACCCCCCCCCCAGCCAGACCCCCAGACCAGCCACCCCCCCCCCAGCCCAGACCCCCCAGCCCACCCAGACCCCAGCCCAGCCCCCCACCAGACAGCCCCCCAGCCCACCCAGACCCCCCCAGCCCCACCCCCCCAGACAGCCCCCACCAGCAGACCCCCCCAGCCCACCAGACCCCCCAGACCCCAGCCCCACAGACAGCACCCCCAGCCCCCCCAGCCCCACCCCCCCAGACCCCCAGCCACCAGACCCCCAGCCAGCAGCCCAGACCCCCAGCCCAGACCCACCCCCCACCCAGACCCCAGCCCAGACCCCCCCCACCCCCAGCCCAGACCCCCCCCACCCCCAGCCCCACAGCCAGACCCCCCCAGACCAGACCCCACCCCCAGCCCCCCCCAGCCAGACCCCCAGACCCCCACCCCCCCCAGCCAGACCACCAGACCCCCCCAGACCCAGACCCCCCCCACCCCCCAGACCCCAGCAGCCCACCCCCCAGCCAGACCCCCCACAGACCCCCCCCAGCCAGCCCCAGACCAGACCCCCACCCAGCCCACCCCAGCCCCCCCCAGCCCACCAGACAGCCCAGACCCCCCCAGCACCCCAGCCCAGACCCACCCCCCAGCCCCCCACCCAGACCCCCCCAGACCACCCCAGCCCCCCCCCCAGCCCAGCAGACCAGCCCCCCAGCCCAGACCCCCAGACCAGCCCACCAGACCCCCAGCCCAGCCACCCCCAGACCCCCACCCCCAGACAGCCCCCCCACCCCCCCCAGCCAGACCCCAGCCCCCACCAGACCCAGACCCCCAGCACCCAGCCCCCCCCAGACCCCAGACCCCAGCCCCCCCAGCACCAGACCCCAGACCACCCCCACCCAGCCCCCAGCCAGACCCCAGACCACCAGCCCCCCCCCAGCCCAGCCCCCCCAGCCAGCCCCCCAGACCCCCAGACCCCAGACCCCACCCCCCAGCCCCACCAGCCCCAGCAGACCCCCAGCCCCCCCCAGCCAGCCCCCAGACCCCCCAGCCCAGCCCCCAGCCCCCCCCCCAGCCACCCAGACCCCCCCCAGCCCCACCCCCCCAGCAGACCCAGACCAGCCCACCCCCCCAGCCCCCCCCAGCAGACCAGCCCCCCCCAGACCCCCCAGACACCCAGACCCAGACCCCCACCCCACCCCCAGCCCAGCCCCCCCAGCCCCAGCCAGACCCACCCCCAGCACCCCCAGCCCCAGCAGACCCCCCCACCAGACCCCCCAGCCCCCCCAGCCCAGACCCCCCAGACCCCCCCCCCAGCCCCCAGCCAGCAGCACCCCCACAGCCCCCCCCAGCCCAGACAGCCCCAGACCCCACCCCCCAGCCCCAGACCCAGCCCCCCCCAGACCCAGCACCCCAGCCCCAGACCCCCCCCCAGCACCCAGACCCCCCCCAGCCCACCCAGCCCCCAGCCAGACAGCCCCCCCCAGACCCCCAGACCCCAGACCCCCAGCCCCCCCCAGCCAGCCCCCCCCAGCCCCAGACCCCAGACCCCCCCCAGACCCACCCCCAGCCCCCACAGCCAGCCCCCCAGACCCCAGCCCCCCCCAGCACCAGCCCACCAGACCAGCCCAGCCCCCACCCCAGCCCAGCCCCCCAGCCACCCCCCCCCAGACCAGCCCCAGACCCCCCAGCCACCCCCCAGACACCCCAGCCCACCCCCCCAGACCCCCCAGCCCCCCAGCCCACCCCAGACCAGCCAGCCCCCCACCCAGCCAGCCCCCCCAGCACCCCCAGACCCCCCCCAGACCCCACCCCCACCCCCCAGACCCCCAGACCCCCCCAGACCAGACCCCCAGCCCCCCCCCCAGACCAGCCCCCAGCCAGCCCCCCCAGCCCCCCCAGACCCCCCAGCCCCCAGACCCCCCAGCCCAGACCCCAGACCCACCCCCCCAGCCCAGACCCCAGCCCAGCAGACCCCCCCAGCCAGACCCCCCCCAGCCCAGACCAGACCCACCCCCCCCACCAGACCAGCCCCCCAGACCAGCACCCCCAGCCCCCCCCCCAGCCCCCAGACAGCCCCCAGCCCCAGCCCAGACCCCAGCACCCCCCCCAGACCCCCCCCACCAGCCCCAGACCCCACCCACCCCCCAGACCCCAGCCCCCACCAGACCAGCACCCCCCACCCAGCCCAGACCCCCCAGCCCAGCCCCAGACCCCACCCCCCCCCCAGCCCCCCACCAGCCCCCCAGACCCAGACCCCCAGCCCCACCCCCCAGCCCCCAGACCCCCCCCAGCCCCCCAGACAGCCACCCCAGCCCCAGCCCAGACCCCCCAGCCCCCACCCCAGACCACCAGACCCCCAGCCCCAGACAGCCCCCAGACCCCACCCCCCCCAGACCCCCAGACCCCCAGCACCCCCCACCCCCCCAGACCCACCCCCCCAGCCACCCCAGACCCCCACCCCCAGACCCCCAGACCCACCCCCCCAGCCAGACCCCCAGACCAGCCACCCCCCCCAGACCCCCCAGACCAGACCCCCAGACCCCCCCCCCAGACCCACCAGCCCCCCCAGCCCCCCACCCCAGCCCCAGCCCAGACCCCCCCCAGACCCCACCCCCCCCCCAGACCCAGCCCCCCCAGACCCCCCAGCAGACCAGCCCCCCCCCAGCCACCCCCCCCAGCCAGACCCCACCCCCCAGCCCCCAGCCCCCCAGCCCCAGCCCCCCCACCCCAGACCCCAGACCAGCCCCCCCCAGACCCCCAGCACCCCACCAGACCCCAGCCAGACCCCCCCAGCCCCCCCCAGCAGACCCCAGACCCACCCCCCAGCCCCCCAGCCCCAGACAGACCCCCCCCAGCCCCCCCACCCCCAGCACCCCCCAGCCCCCCAGACCCCCAGCCCCCCAGACCCAGCCCACCCAGCCCCCCCCACAGACCCCACCCCCCAGCCCCCCCAGCCAGACCCAGCCCACCCCCCAGCCCCCCCCAGCACCCCCAGACCACCCCCCCCCCAGCCCAGACCCCCCAGCACCAGCAGACCCCCAGCCCCCCCAGACCCAGACCCCCCAGCCCCCCCACAGCCCCACCCCCCCCAGACCCCCAGCCAGCCCCCCCCCCAGCCCCCAGACCCCAGCAGCCCCCCAGACCCCCACCCAGACCCCCCCAGCAGCCAGCCCCCCAGACACCAGACCCCCCCAGCCCCCCCACCCCAGCCCAGACCCCCCCACCCAGCCCCCCAGACCCAGACCCCCAGACCCCCCCACCCCAGCCAGCAGACCCCCCACCCCCACCAGACCCAGCCAGCCACCCCCCCCCAGCCCCCAGCCCAGACCCCAGACCCCCCCAGACCCCAGACCCCCCCCAGCAGACCCCCAGCCCACCCCCCCAGCCCCCCAGCCCCCCAGACCCCAGCCCCCCAGACCCCCCCCCAGCCCCAGACCCCCCAGCAGACCCAGACCCCCCCAGCCCCCCCCAGACCCAGCAGACCCCCCCAGCCCAGCCCCCAGCCCAGACCCCCCCCCCAGACCCCAGCCAGCCCCCCCCCCAGCCCCACCAGACCCAGCCCCCCAGACCCCCCAGACCCACCCCCCCCAGCCCCCAGACAGACCCCCACCAGACCCAGACCCCAGACCAGCCCCCCAGACCCCCCCCCCAGCCAGCCCAGCACCCCCCACCCAGACCCCCACCAGCCCACCCCCCAGCAGCCCCCAGACCCCCCCACCCAGCCCCCAGCCCCCCACCCCCCCCAGCCAGCCCACCCCAGACCCCCAGACCAGCCCCACCCCCCCCAGCCCAGACACCCCCCCAGACCCCAGCCCCACCCCCCCCAGACCCAGACCCCCACCCCAGCACCCACCAGACCCCCCCCCCAGCCCCCAGACCCAGACCAGACCCCCAGCCCACCAGCCCCAGCCCCCCCCCCAGACCCCCCCCCAGCCCCCCAGCCCAGACCCAGACCCCCAGCCCCCCAGCCCCAGCACCCCCCCAGCAGACCCAGCCCCCCCCAGACCCCAGCCCCAGCCAGCCCCCCCAGCCCCCACCCAGCCCAGAGCACCAGCCCCCCAGACCCCCCCACCCAGACCCCAGCCCCCACAGACCCCCCCCCAGCCCCCAGACCCCCCAGACCACCCCCACCAGACCAGCCCAGACCCCCCCCAGACCCCCCCCCCAGACCCCAGCCCCCCCCACCAGACCCCAGCCACCCCCAGACCCCCAGCCCCCCAGACCCCCCACCAGACCCCACCCCCAGCCCACCAGCCCCCCAGACAGCCCCCCCCAGCCCCCCAGACCAGCCCCACCCAGCCACCCCCAGCCAGCCCCCAGACCCACCAGCAGACCCCCCCCAGACCCAGCCCCCCCCAGCCCACCAGACCAGACCCCACCCCCCCCAGACCCCACCCCCAGCACCCCCCCAGACCCAGACCCCAGACCCCCCCCACCAGACCCCAGCCAGCACCCAGACCCCCCCCCCACCCCCAGCCACCAGCCAGACCCCCAGCCCAGACCCCCCACCAGCCCCCACCCCCCAGCAGACCACCCCCCCAGCCCACCCCCCCCCAGCCAGACCCCCAGCCCCAGCCCCACCCCCAGCCCACCCACCCCCCCAGCCCCAGCACCCAGACACCCCCCAGCCAGACCCACCCCCCAGACCCCACCCCCCACCCAGCAGCCAGACCCCCCCAGACCCACCCCCCCCACCAGCAGCCCCCCACCCCCAGCCCCCAGCCCCCCCCAGCCCAGACCCCCAGACCCCACCCCCCCAGACACCCAGCCCCCAGACCCCCCACCAGCCCCCCCAGACCCCAGCCACCCCCACCCCCCAGACCCCCAGACCCCCAGCCCAGCCACCCCCCAGACCCCCCAGCAGACCACCCAGCCAGACCCCCCCAGACCCAGACCCCCCCCAGCCCCCCCAGACCCCCAGCCCCAGCCAGACCCCCCCCACAGACCCCACCCAGCCCCAGCCCCCCCCAGCACCCCCCCAGACCCCCCAGCCCCCAGCCACCCCACCCAGCCACCCAGACCCCACCCCCCCCCCAGACCCCCAGCCCCCCCAGACCCCAGCCCCCCCCAGACCCCCAGCCCAGACCACCCCACAGACCCCCCCAGCCCCAGCCCCCACCAGACCCCAGCCCCCCCCAGACCCCACCCAGACCAGCCCCACCCCCACCACCCAGCCCCCACCCCAGACAGACCACCCCCAGACCCCAGCCCCCACCCCCCCAGCCAGACCCCCCCCAGACCCAGCCCCCCCCCCAGCCCCCCCCCAGCCACCCCCCAGAGCCCACCCAGACCCAGCCCCCCCCAGACCCAGCCCAGACCCCCCCCAGCCCCCAGCCCCCCCAGCCCAGACCCACCCCCCAGCCCCCCCCCCAGACCCCAGACCCACCCCAGACCCCCAGCCCCCCCCCCAGCCCCAGACCCCCCCCAGCCCCCACAGACCCCAGCCCACCCCCCCAGACCCAGCCCCCCCAGCCCAGACCCCCCCCAGCCAGACCCCCCACCCCCCCCAGCCCCCAGCCCCCCCAGACCCAGCCCCAGCCACCCCCCCCAGCAGACCAGACCCCACCCCCCCAGCCCCCCAGCCCACCCCCCCAGACCACCCCCCCCAGACCCCCCCAGCCCAGACCCCCAGCCCCAGCCCCACCCCCCAGCCCCAGCCCCCAGACCCCCCAGCCCAGCCCCAGCCCACCAGCCCCCAGCCAGACCCCCCAGACAGCCCCCAGCCAGACCCCCACACCCCCCAGACCCCAGCAGCCCACCCACCCCCCCCCCAGACCACCCCCAGCCCCCCCCCCAGCCCCCCAGCCCCCAGACCAGACCCACCCCCCAGCACCCAGACCCCCCACCCACCCCCCAGCAGACCCCAGCCCCAGACCCCCCCCAGCCAGACCCCCAGCCCCCCAGCCACCCCCAGCCCCCCCCAGACCCAGCACCCCCCCCCCAGCCCCCCCCAGCCCCCCAGACCCAGCAGCCCCCCAGACCCCCCCAGACCCCCCAGCAGCCCCCCACCCCCAGACCCCAGACCCCCCCCCAGACCCAGCAGACCCCCCCCAGCCCCCAGCCCCCCCAGCCCCCCCCAGCCCAGCCCCAGACCCAGCAGACCCCCCCCCAGCCCCAGACCCCCCAGCACCCCACCCCACCCAGACCCCCCCAGACCCAGCCCCACCCCCCCAGCAGCAGCCCCACCCCCAGACCCAGCCCACCCCCCCCCAGACCCCCCCAGACCCCCAGCCCCCAGACCCACCCCCCCCAGACCCCCCCAGACCCCCCAGCCCAGACAGACCCACCCAGCCCCCCCCAGACCCCAGCCCCCCAGCCAGACCCCCCCAGCCCCAGCCCACCCCCCAGCCCCCCCCCCAGACCCCACCCCAGCCCCCAGCCCCCCCCAGACCCCAGACCCCCCCCAGACCCCCCAGACCAGCCCAGACCCCCCCCCACCCCCCAGCCACCCCACCCCCAGACCCCCACCCAGCCCCCCACCCCCAGACCCCCCAGCCCCAGACCCCCCCCAGCCCCAGCCAGCCCCCAGCCAGACCCCCCCCCCACCCAGCCCCAGACCCCAGCCCCCCAGCCCCCCACCCCAGCCCCCCCCAGCCCCCAGACAGCCCCAGACCCCCCAGACCCCAGCCCCCCCCACCCCAGACCCCCCCCCCAGCCCCCCAGCCCCAGACCCCCCCAGCCCCCCCCAGCCCACAGACCCCCCACCCCCCAGCCAGCAGACACCAGCCCCAGACCCCCCCCCCAGACCCCCAGCCCAGCCCCCAGCCCCCCCCAGACCCAGCCCCCCCCAGACCCCCCCCAGCCCCCCAGACCCCCCCCAGCCCCCAGACCCCCCCCACCCAGACCCCACCCAGACCAGCCCCCCACCCAGACCCCACCCCCCAGACCAGCCCCCCCAGCCCCCAGCCAGACCCCCAGCCCCCCAGACCCCCAGCCCCCAGACCCCCCCCCAGCCCCCAGCCAGCCCAGACCCCCACCCCAGCCCAGCCCCCAGCCAGACCCCCAGCCCCCCACAGACCCCAGCCCCCCAGCCCCCCCCAGCACCCCCAGACCAGCCCCCCCAGCCCAGACCCCAGACCCCAGCCCCCCAGACCCCCAGCCCCCAGACCCCCCCAGCCCACCCCCACAGACCCCCCCCAGCCCAGCCCCACAGACCCAGACCCCCCCCAGCCCCCCCCAGACCCCCCAGACCCCCCCCAGCCCAGCCAGACCCCCCCACCCCCCCAGACCCCCCCCACCCCCCCAGACCAGCCCCAGCCCCCCAGCCACAGACCAGACCAGCCCCCCCACCCAGACCCACCCCCCCACCCCCAGACCCCCAGACCCACCCCCCCCAGCCCCCCCCAGCCCCCCAGCAGCCCCAGCCCCCCCCAGACCCCCCAGCCCCCCCAGCCAGACCCCCACCCCCCAGCACCCCAGCCCCCCAGCCAGACCCCCAGCCCCCCCCAGACCCCCCAGACCCAGACCCCCCCCAGACCCCCCAGCCCCCCAGCCAGCCCCCCAGCCCAGCAGACCCACCCCAGCCAGACCCCCCCCAGCCCCCAGACCCCAGCACCCCCCCCAGACCAGCCCACCCACCCCCCCAGACCCAGCCCCCCCAGACCCCCCCAGCAGCCCCCAGACCCCCCCCCCAGACCCCCCAGACCCCCACCCCCCCCAGCAGACCCCCCACCCAGACCCCCCCAGCACCCCCCAGCCCAGACCAGACCCCAGCCACCCCCCCCAGACCCCCCCCCAGACCCCCAGCCCCCCCCCCAGCAGCCCCCAGACCCCCCCAGCCCCCAGACCCCCCAGCCCCCCCCAGACAGACCCCACCCCAGACCCCCCCCAGCCCCCCAGACACCCAGACCCCCCCCCCAGCCCCCCCCAGACCACCAGCCCACCCAGCCCCCCCCAGACCCCCAGCCACCCCCCCACCCCCAGCCAGCCCCCCCAGCCCAGACCCCCCAGCCAGACCCCCCAGCCCCCCCCCCAGACCCCAGACCCCCCCAGACCCCCCCCCACCCAGACCCCCCCACCCCCCAGCCCCCCCCAGCCCCCCCCAGCCAGACCCCCAGACCCCCCACCCAGCCCCAGACCCCCCAGCCCCAGCCCCCCCAGACCCCAGCCCAGACCCCCCCAGCCCCAGACCCAGCCCCCCCCACCCCCCCAGCACCCCCACCAGACCCAGACCCCACCCCCCAGACCCCCCCCCCAGCCCCAGCCCCAGCCCAGCCCCCAGACCCCCCCCCCAGACCCCAGCCAGACCCCCCAGCCCCCAGCCAGACCCCCCCCCCAGACCCCCCAGCCCCCAGCCCCCACCAGCCCCCCCCCCAGCCAGACCCCCCCCCCAGCCCCCCAGACCACAGACCCCCCCCCCAGACAGACCCCCCCAGCCCCCACCCCAGCCCCAGCAGACCCAGACCCCCCCCCAGCCCCCCAGCCCAGCCCCCAGCCCCCCCCCCAGCCCCAGACCCCCCCAGCCCCCCAGACCCAGCCAGACCCAGCACCCCCCAGCCAGACCCCCAGCCCCCCAGCACCCCAGACCAGACCCCCCCCCCCCCAGCAGACCCCCAGCCCACCCCCCAGCCCCAGCCCCCAGCCCCCAGACCCAGACCCAGACCCCCCCCAGCCCCACCCCCCCAGACCCCAGCCCCAGACCCCCCCCAGCCCCACCCAGACCCCCCCCCCAGACCCACCAGCAGACCCCCCCCAGCCCAGCCCCCACCCCAGACCCCCCCCCCAGACCCCCCCAGCCCAGCAGACCAGCCCCCAGACCCCCCCACCCAGCCCCCCAGCCCCCCCCAGCCCAGACCCACCCCCCAGCCAGACCCCCAGACCCCCCCCAGCCAGACCCCCCCAGCCACCCCCCAGACCCCCCCCCCAGCCAGACCCCCCCCAGACCCCCCCCCCAGCAGCCCCCCCCAGCCCCAGCCCACCCAGACCCCCCCCAGCCCCCAGCCCCCAGACCCCCCCCCCAGCACCCCCCCCAGCACCCCAGACCACCCCAGACCCCAGCCCCAGCCAGACCCCCCAGCCCCACCCCCCCCAGCCCCCCAGACACACCCCCCACCCACCCCAGACCCCCCAGCCCCAGCCCCCCCCAGACCCCCACCAGACCCAGCCAGCCCCACCCAGCCCCCCAGACCCACCCCCCCCAGCCCCAGACCCAGCCCCCAGCCCCCCCAGACCCAGACCCCCCCAGCCCAGACCCCCCCCCAGACCCCCAGACCCCACCCAGACCAGCCCCCAGACCCCAGCCAGCCCCCAGCCCCCCCCAGACCAGCCCCCAGACCCCACCCCCCAGCCCCACCCCCCAGCCCCAGACCAGCCCACCCCCCCAGCCCCCCCAGACCCAGCCCACCCCCACCCCCCAGACACCCCAGACCAGCCCCCAGCCCCCCCCAGCCCAGACCCCACCCCCCCCCCAGCCCCAGCCCCCCCCAGACCCCAGCCCCAGACCCCACCCCCCCCAGACCAGCAGCCCCCCCCAGACCACCCCCAGCCCCCAGCACCCCAGCCCAGACCCCCCACCCCCCAGCCCCCAGACCCCCAGACCAGACCCACCCCACCCCAGACCCACCCAGCCCCCCACCCAGCAGACCCCACCCCCAGCCCCCCCAGCCCAGACCCAGACCCCAGCCCCCCCCCCAGACCCCCAGACACCACCCCCAGACCCCCCAGCCAGACCCAGACCCCCAGCCCCCCCAGCCCCAGACCCCCCAGACCCCCCCCCCAGCCAGACCCAGACCCCCCCCAGACCCCCCAGACCAGACCCCCCCAGACCCCCACCAGCCCCCAGACCAGACCCCACCCCCCCCAGACCCCCCCAGACCAGCCCCCAGACAGCCCCAGACCCCACCCCCCCCAGACCCACCCCAGCCCAGACCCCCCAGCCCACCCCCAGACCCCCAGACCCCCCCCAGACCCAGCCCCCCAGACCCCCCCCACCAGACAGCCCCCAGACCCCCCCCAGCCCCAGCCAGACCCCACCCCAGACCAGACCCCACCCCCAGCAGCCACCCCCCAGACCCCAGACCAGCACCAGCCCCCCCCAGCCCCCAGCCAGCCAGACCCCCCCCAGACCAGACCCCACCCCCCCCAGCCCCCAGACAGCCCCAGACCCCCCAGCCCCACCAGACCCAGCACCCCCCCAGCCCACAGCCCCCCAGCAGACCCAGCCCCCCAGCCCAGCCCACCCCCCCAGCACCCAGCCCCCCCCACCAGACCAGCCCCCAGACCCCCCAGACCCCCAGCCCCCAGCAGCCCCCAGACCCCCCCCCCAGACCAGCCCCCCAGCCCCAGCCCAGCCAGACCCCCCAGCCCCCCCCAGACCAGCAGCCCCCCACCCCCAGACCAGCCCCAGACCCCCCCCCAGCACCCCAGACCCCCCCCAGACCCCCCCAGCACCCAGACCCCCAGACCCAGACCCCCAGCCCCCCCAGACCCCCCCCCAGCCCCCACCAGACCCCCCCAGCCCCCCACCAGCCCACCCCCAGACCCCCCAGACCCAGCCAGACCCCCCCCAGACCCACAGACCCCCACCCCCAGCCCAGACCAGCACCCCAGCCCCCAGACCCCCCCACCCCCCAGCACCCCCCCCCCACCAGCACCCCACCAGACCACCCCACCCCCCCAGCCACCCCCCCCCAGACCCCCCAGCCCCAGCCAGCCCCCCCAGCCAGACCCCCACCCAGCCAGACCCCCCAGCCCCCCCAGCCCCCAGCCCCAGACCCCCCCCAGCCCAGCCCCCACCCCCCCCAGACCCCACCAGCCCCCCCAGCCCCCCCAGCCCCACCCCAGACCCCCAGCCAGCCCCACCCCCCAGACAGACCCCCCCCAGCCCCCAGCACCCCCCCAGCCCCCCCCACCAGACCCCCCCAGCCCCAGCCAGACCCCCCCCAGCCAGACCCCCCCAGCCCCCCAGCCAGACCCCCCCCACCCCCAGCACCCCAGCCCCCCCAGACCCCCAGCCCCCCAGCCAGCCCAGACCCCCCAGCCCCCACAGCCAGACCCCCCCCCAGCCACCCCAGACCCAGCCCAGACCCCCCCAGCAGCCCCCCCCCCAGCCAGACCCCAGCCCCCCCAGACCCCCCCCAGACCAGACCAGCCCCAGCCCCCCCAGCCCCCCCCAGACCAGACCCAGCCCCCAGACCCCCCCCAGCCCAGCCAGACCCAGACCCCCCCCAGCCCAGCCCCCAGACCACCCCAGACCCCCCAGCCCCCCCAGACCAGCCCCCCAGCCCCCCCAGCCCCCCAGCAGACCCCCCCCAGCCCCAGCCCCCCCAGACCCCCAGACCCCCCCCCCAGACACCAGCCCCAGCCCCAGCCAGCCCCCAGACCCAGCCCAGACAGACCCCCCACCCAGACCCCAGACCAGACCCCCCAGACCCCAGACCCCCCCCAGACCCCCCCCAGCCCCCAGACCCAGACCCCCCCAGCCCCCAGACCCAGCCCCAGCCCCAGCCCCCCCAGCCCCAGCCCAGCCCCAGCCAGACCCACCCACCAGCAGCCCCAGCCCCCCCAGCCCCACCCCCAGCCCACCCCCCAGACGACCTAGAGACCCCCCCCCCAGAGCCCCAGCTGCCCACAGCACCAGAGCGACACCCCCAGAGCCCCCAGCCAAGACCCACCACAGAGCCAGACCACCCCCAGACCCACAGACCCAACAGACCACAGAGATTCCCACCAGACCAGCAGAGACCACAGAGACAGAACCCAAGACCCAGAGACCACAGAGACCAGACCCCCACCCACAGTGCCATAACCACCCCAGACAGAACCCAGAGCACCCCAGAGCGGATCCCCACCCCCCCAAGTCACACAGCAACTCACCCCCCAGACAGCCACACCAAGAGCAGAGTAGACCCAGTCCACAGAGGCCAGGAGACCAGAGCCCAGACCACCATCCCCCCCAGCCCCAGCCCAGAAGCAGCAGAGCAGAGACGAGCACAGAGACCCCAGACCCAGCCCACACCACCAGAGCCCAGCACCCCCCAGTGACAGCCAGACTCCCCAGCCCCCCCCCCCCATGAGATTAGCCCCCACAGACCAGCACCCACAGACCAGCTGCCCCCCAGATCCCAGCCAAGCCAGTCCAGAGCCCCCAGACCAGAGGCCCCCCCCCACAGCCCGGAGCTGACTCTCCCCTGCCCCAGACAGACCACCCAGACCAGACAGTCCCACCTGAGCCACCCCCAGCCCCCCCCCAG
>JAULUE010000094.1:0-27064 GCA_036324585.1 Champsocephalus esox | reverse complement strand
ATTTTAATAACAACTTTTTTTTTAAATTTTTAATTTATTAACATTCCATTTTATTATTCATTTATTATCTATTATTTATAATTATTTTTTAATTAAATTTTATAATAAAATTATTATATCTCTATACTCACTAACATAATTATTTACATCCCCACCACCCTTTCTTCCCCTTTATGTTGTCCCGGATAATTAGCATTTTTTTACTAACTTCTCCATACATCTTCCCCCCCCTATCTTATTACCCCCTTAATTTGAATTTAATAATGAGGTATATTGTTTAACTCACCTGTACCCCCCCCCCCCCCCTAGGCTTAGCGTTTCTGTATGCCCGCCGGCGGCGAACGGCGGTGCGGGCGCGCCGCCCGCGAATGCCCCCCCACGGTCTGGAGAGGGACGCGGGCGCGCCGCGAGCCTCGCGCGGACCCCCGTTCGGCGCGCGCGCGGCGCGCGCGCCGCGCGCGCGCGCGCGCGCGCGCGCGCGCGCGGCGCGCGCGCCGGCGCGCGCGCGCCGCGCGCGCCGCGCGCGCGCGCGGCGCGCGCGCGCGCGGCGCGCGCGCCGCGCGCGCGCCGCGCGCGCGCGGCGCGGCGCGCGCGCCGCGCGCGCGGCGCGCGCGCGCGCGCGGCGCGCGCGCGCGGCGCGCGCGGCGCGCGCGCGGCGCGCGGCGCGCGCGCGCGCGGCGCGCGCCGCCGCGCGCGGCGCGCGCGGCGCGCGCGCGCGGCGCGCGCGGCGCGCGCGCGCGCGCGGCCGCGCGCGCGCGCCGCGCGCGCGGCGCGCGCGCCGCGCGCGCGCCGCGCGCGCGGCGGCGCGCGCCGCGCGCGCGCGCGGCGCGCGCGCGCCGCGCGCGCGCGCGGCGCGCGCGCGCGCCGCGCGCGCCGCGCGCGCGCCGCGCGCGCGCGCGCCGCGCGCGGCCGCGCGCCGCGCGCGCGCGCGCGCGCGCGCCGCGCGCGCGCGCGCGCGCGCCGCGCGCGCGCGCGCGCGCGCGCGCGCGCGCGCCGCGCGCGCGCGCGCGCGACGCGCGCGCGCGCCGCGCGCCGCGCGCGCGCGCGCGCGCCGCGCGCGCGCCGCGCGCGCGCCGCGCGCGCGCGCGCCGCGCGCCGCGCGCGCCGCGCGCGCGCCGCGCGCGCGCCGCGCGCGCGCGCCGCGCGCGCGCCGCGCGCGCGGCGCGCGCGCGCGCCGCGCGCGCCGCGCGCGCGCGCCGCGCGCGCGCGCGCGCGCGCCGCGCGCGCGCGCGCGGCGCGCGCCGCGCGCGCGCGCGCCGCGCGCGCCGCGCGCGCGCGCGCGCGGCGCGCCGCGCGCGCGCCGCGCGCGCGCGCGCGCGCGCCGCGCGCGCGCGCGCGCGCGCCGCGCGCGCGGCGCGCGCGCGCCGCGCGCGCGCGCGCGCCGCGCGCGGCGCGCGCGCGCGCGCCGCGCGCGCGCGCGCCGCGCGCCGCGCGCGCGCGCCGCGCGCGCGCCGCGCGCGCGCGCGCGCCGCGCGGCGCGCGCGCGCGCGCGCCGCGCGCGCGCGCGCCGCGCGCCGCGCGGCGCGCGCGCGCCGCGCGCCGCGCGCCGCGCGCGCGCGCGGCGCGCCGCGCGCGCGCGCGCGCCGCGCGCGCCGCGCGCGCGCGCGCGCCGCGCGCGCGCCGCGCGCGCGCGCGCCGCGCGCGCCGCGCGCGCCGCGCGGCGCGCGCGCGCCGCGCGCGCGCGCGCGCCGCGCGCGCGCGCGCCGCGCGCGCGCCGCGCGCGCGCGCCGGCGCGCCGCGCGCGCCGCGCGCGCGCGCCGCGCGCCGCGCGCGCGCCGCGCGCGCCGCGCGCGCGCCGCGGCGCGCGCGCCGCGCGCGCGCGCCGCGCGCGCGCGCGCGCGCGCGCGCCGCGCGCGCGCGCGCCGCGCGCGCGCGCGGCCGCCGCGCGCGCGCGCGCGCGCCGCGCGCGCGCCGCGCGCGCCGCGCGCGCGCGGCGCGCGCGCGCGCGCCGCGCGCGCGCGCGCGCCGGCGCGCGCCGCGCGCGCCGCGGCGCGCGCCGCGCGCGCGGCGCGCCGCGCGCGCCGCGCCGCGCGGCCGCGCGCGCGCGCGCCGCGCGCGCGCGCGCGCGCCGCGCGCGCGGCGCGCGCGCCGCGCGCGCCGCGCGCGCCGCGCGCGCGCCGCGCGCGCGCGCCGCGCGCGCGCCGCGCGCGCGCCGCGCGCCGCGCGCGCGCGCGCCGCGCGCCGCGCGCGCGCGCGCCGCGCGCGCCGCGCGGCGCGCGCGCGCGCGCGGCGCGCCGCGCGCGCCGCGCGCGCGCGCGCCGCGCGCGCGCGCCGCGCGCCGCGCCGCGCGCCGCGCGCGGCGCGCGGCGCGCGCGCGCCGCGCGCCGCGCGGCGCGCGCGCGCGCGCCGCGCGCGCGCGCCGCGCGCGCGGCGCGCGCGCGCGCGGCGCGCGCGCGCGCCGCGCGCCGCGCGCGCGCGCCGCCGCGCGCGCGCGCGCGCGGCCGCGCCGCGCGCGCGCGCGCGCGCCGGCGCGCGCCGCGCGGCGCGCGCCGCGCGCGCCGCGCGCGCGCCGCGCGCCGCGCGCGCGCGCGCGGCCGCGCGCGCGCGCCGCGCGCGCGCGCGCGCGGCGCGCGCCGCGGCGCGCGCGCGCGCCGCGCGCGCGGCGCGCGCGCGCCGCGCGCCGCGGCGCGCGCCGCGCCGCGGCGCGCGCCGCGCGCGCGCGGCGCGCCGCGCGCGCGGCGCGCGCGCCGGCGCGCGCCGCGCGCGCGCGCGCGCGCCGCGCGCGCGCCGCGCGCCGCGCGCGGCGCGCGCCGCGCGCGCGCCGCGCCGCGCGCGCCGCGCGCGCCGCGCGGCGCGCGCGCCGCGCGCGCGCCGCGCGCGCGCGCGCCGCGCCGCGCCGCGCGCGCCGCGCCGCGGCGCCGCGCGCGCCGCGCGCGCGGCGCGCCGCGCGCGCGCGCCGCGGCGCGCGCGCCGCGCGCGCGCGCGGCGCGCGCCGCGCGCGCCGCGCCGCGCGCGGCGCCGCGCGCCGCGCGCGCGCCGCGCGCCGCGCGCGCGCCGGCGCGCGCGCGCGGCGCGCGCGCGCGCGCCGCGCGCGCGCGCCGCGCGCGGCGCGCGCGCCGCGCGCGCGCCGCGCGCGCCGCGCGGCGCCGCGCGCGCGGCGCGCCGCGCGCGGCGCGCGCGCCGCGCGCCGCGCGCGCGCGCCGCGCGCGCGGCGCGCGCGCCGCGCGGCGCCGCGCGCGCGCGCGCGGCGCGCGCGCCGCGCGCGCGCGCGCCGCCGCGCGCGCGGCCGCGCGCGCGCGGCGCGCGCGCGCGCCGCGCGCGCGCCGCGCGCGCCGCGCGCGCCGCGCCGCGCGCGCCGCGCGCGCCGCGCGCGCGCGCGGCGCCGCGCGCGCGCGCGCGCGCGCCGGCGCGCCGCGCGCGCGGCGCCGCGCCGCGCGCGCGCGCCGCGCGCGCGCGGCGCGCGCGCCGCGCGCGCGGCGCGCGCGCCGCGCGGCGCGCGCGCGGCGCGCGCGCGCCGCGCGGCGCGCGCCGCGCGCCGCGCGCGGCCGCGCGCGCCGCGCGCGCGCGGCGCGCGCCGCGCGCGCGCCGCGCGGCGCGCGCGCCGCGCGCCGCGCGCGCGGCGCGCCGCGCGCGCGCGCGGCGCGCGCCGCGCGCCGCGCGCGCGCCGGCGCGCCGCGCGCGGCGCGCGGCGCGCGCGCCGCGCGCGGCGCCGCGCGCCGCGCGCGCGCGCCGCGCGCGCCGGCGCGCGCGGCGCGCCGCGCCGCGCCGCGCGCCGCGCGGCGCGCGCGCGCCGCGCGCGCGCCGCGCGCGCGCGCGGCGCGCGGCGCCGCGCGCGCGGCGCGCGCGCGCGGCGCCGCGCGCGCGCCGCGCCGCCGCGGCGCGCGCGCGCGCGGCGCGCCGCGCGCCGCGCGCGCGCCGCGCGCGCGCGGCGCGCGCCGCGCGCGGCGCGCCGCGCCGGCGCGCGCGCGCGCGGCGCGCCGCGCGCGCCGCGCGCGCGCGCCGCGCCGCGCGCCGCGCGCGCGCGCGCGGCCGCGCGCGCGCGCGCGCCGCGCCGCGCGCGCCGCGGCGCGCGCGCGGCCGCGCGCGCGCCGCGCGGCGCGCGCGCGCCGGCGCGCGCGCGCGCCGCGGCGCGCCGCGCGCGCGCGGCGCGCGCCGCGCGCGCGGCGCGCGCCCGCGCCGCGCGCGCCGGCGCGCCGCGGCGCGCCGCGCGCGCGCGCCGCGCGGCGCCGCGCGCGCGCCGGCGCGCGCGCGCCGCGCGCGCGCGCCGCGCGCGCGCCGCGCCGCGCCGCGGCGCGCCGCGCGCGGCGCCGCGCGGCCGCGCGCCGCGCGCGCGCGGCGCGCGCCGCGCGCCGCGCGCGCGCCGCGCGCGCCGCGCGCGGCGCGCCGCGCGCCGCGCGGCGCGCCGCGCGCGCCGCGCGCGCGGCGCGCGCGCGCCGCGGCGCGCGCCGCGCGCGCCGCGCGCGCCGCGCGCGCGCGGCGCCGCGCCGCGCGCGCGGCGCCGCGCGCGCCGCGCGCGCCGGCCGCGCGCGGCGCCGCCGCGCGCGGCCGCGCGCCGCGCGCGCGGCGCGCGCGCGCCGCGCGCGCGCCGCCGGCGCGCGCCGCGCCGGCGCGCGCGCGGCGCGCCGCGCGCGCGCGCCGCGCGCGCGCGCGCCGCGCGCGCGCGCCGCGCGCGGCGCCGCCGCGGCGCGCGCGCCGCGCGGCGCGCGCGCGCCGCGCGCGCGCGCCGCGCGGCGCCGCGCGCCGCGGCGCGCGCGCCGCGCGCGCGGCGCGCGCCGCGCGCCCGGCGCGCGGCGCGCGCGCGCGCGCCGCGCGGCGCGCGGCCGCGCGCCGCGCGCGCGCGGCGCGCGCGCGCCGCGCGCCGCGCGCGCGGCGCCGCGCGCCGCGCCGGCGCGCGCGCGGCGCGCCGCGCGCCGCGCCGCCGCGCGCGCGCGCCGCGCGGCCGGCGCGCGCGCCGCGCGCGCCGCGGCGCGCGCCGCGCGCCGCGCGCGCGCCGGCGCCGCGCGCGCGCGGCCGCCGCGCGCGGCGCGCGCGCCGCGCCGCGCGGCGCGCGCCGCGCGGCGCCGCGCCGCGGCGCGCGCCGCGCGCGGCGCGCGCCGCGCGGCGCGCCGCGCGCGCGCGCCGCGGCGCGCGCGCCGCGCGCGCGGCGCGCCGCGCGCGCCGCGCGCGCGGCGCCGCGCGGCGCGCGCGCCGCGGCGCGCCGCGCGCGCGGCGCGCGCCGCGCGCGCGCGCGCCGCGGCCGCCGCGCGCGGCCGCGCGCGCGCGCCGCGCGCGCGCGCCGCGCGGCGCCGCGCGCGCCGCGCGCGCGCGCGCCGCGCGCGCGCGCGGCGCCGCGCGCGCGCCGCGCGGCGCCGCGCGCCGGCGCGCGGCGCGCGCGCCGCGCGCGCGCCGCGCGCGCGGCGCGCCGCGCGCGCGCGCGCCGCGCGGCGCCGCGCGCGCGCGCGCGCCGCGGCCGCGCGCGCGCGCCGCGCGCGGCGCGCCGCGCGCGCGCGGCGCGCCGCGCCGCGCGCGGCGCGCGCCGCGCGGCGCGCGCCGCGCCGCGCGCGCGCGGCGCCGCGCGCGCCGCGCGCGGCGCGCGCGGCGCCGCGCGCCGCGCGCCGCGCGCGCGGCGCGGCGCGCGCGCGCCGCGCGCGCGCGCCGCGCGCGCGCGCGGCGCGCCGCGCGGCGCGCGCGCCGCGCGCGCGCGGCGCGCGCCGCGCGGCGCGCGCGCGCGCGCGCCGCGCGCCGGCGCCGCGCGCGCGGCGCGCCGCGCGGCGCGCGCGCGCCGCGCGCCGCGCGCCGCGCGCGGCGCGCGCCGCGCGCGCGCGCGCGGCCGCGCGCGCGCGCGCGCGGCCGCGCGCGCGGCGCGCGCGCGCGCGGCCGCGCGGCGCGCGCGCCGCGCGCGGCGCGCGCGCGCCGCGCGCGGCGCGCCGCCGCGCGCGCGCGCGGCCGCGCGCGCGCGCGCGGCGCGCCGCGCGGCGCGCGCGCCGCGCGCGCGCGCGCCGCGCGCGCGCGCGCGGCGCGCCGCGCGCCGCGCGCGCGGCGCGCGCCGCGCGCCGCGCGCGCGCGCCGCGGCGGCGCGCGCGCGCGGCGCCGCGCGGCGCGCCGCGCGCGCCGCGCCGGCGCGCGCGCGGCCGCGCGCGCGCGCGGCGCGCGCCGGCGCGCGCGCCGCGCGGCCGCGCGCCGCGCCGCGCGCGCGGCGCGCGCGCCGCGGCGCGCGCGCGGCGGCGCGCGCCGCGCGCGCGCGCGCCGCGCGCGCGGCGCGCGCGCCGGCGCGCGCGCGGCGCCGCGCGCGCGCCGCGCGCGGCGCGCGCCGCGCGCGGCGCGGCGCGCGCGCCGGCGCGCCGCGCGCGCGCGCGGCGCGCGCGCGCCGCGCGGCGCGGCGCGCGCGCGCGCCGCGGCGCGCGCGCGCGCCGCGGCGCGCGCGCGCCGCGCGCGGCGCGCGCGCCGCGCGGCGCGCGCGCGGCGCGCGCGCCGCGCCGCGGCGCGCGCGGCCGCGCGCCGCGCGCGCGGCGCGCGCGCCGCGCGGCGCGCGGCGCGCGCGCGCGGCGCGCGCGCGCGGCCCGCGGCGCGCGCGGCGCGCGCCGCGCGCGGCGCGCCGCGCGGCGCGCGCGCCGGCGCGGCGCGCCGCGCGCGCGCCGCGCGCGCGCGCCGCGCGCGCGCGCGCGGCGCGCGCGCGGCGCGCCGCGCGCGCGCCGCGGCGCGCGCGCGCCGCGCGCCGCGCCGCGCGCGCGGCGCCGCGCGCGCGCGCGCGCCGCGCGCGGCGCCGCGCGGCGCGCGGCGCGCCGCGCGCGCGCGCGGCGCGCGCGCCGCGCGGCGCGCGCGCGCCGCGCCGCGCGCGGCGCGCGCGCCGCGCGCGCGCGGCGCGCGCGCCGCGCGCGCGCGGCGCGCGCCGCGCGCCGCGCGCGCGCGCGCCGCGCGCGCGGCGCGCCGCGCGCGCGCGGCGCGCGCGCGCCGCGCGCGCGGCGCGCGCGGCCGCGCGCGCGCGCCGCGCGGCGCGCGCGCCGCGCGCGCGGCGCGCGCGCGCGCCGCGCGCGCGGCGCGGCGCGCGCGCGCGGCGCGCGCCGCGCGCCGCGCGCGCGCGCCGCGCGCGCGCCGCGCGCCGCGCGCGCGCGCGGCGCGCGCGCCGCGCGCGCGCGCCGCGCGCCGCGCGCGGCGCGCGCGCGCGCGCGCCGCGCCGCGCGCGCGCGACGCGCGCGGCGCGCCGCGCGGCGCCGCGCGCGCGCGCCGCGCCGCGCGGCGCGCCGCGCGCGCGCGCCGCGCGGCGCGCCGCGCGCGCGCGGCGCGCGCCGCGCCGCGCGCGCGCCGCGCGCGCGCCGCGCGCGCGCGCGCGGCGCCGCGGCCGGCGCGCGCGCCGCGCGCGCGCGCGGCGCCGCGCCGCGCGCGCGCCGGCGCGCGCGCGCGCCGCGCCGCGCGGCGCGCGCCGCGCGCGGCGCGCCGCGCGGCGCGCGCGCCGCGCGCGCGCGCGGCGCCGCGCCGCGCGCGCCGCGCGCGGCGCGCGCCGCGGCGCGCGCCGCGCGCGCCGCGCCGGCGCCGCGCGCGCGCGCGCGCCGCGCGGACGCGCGGCGCGCGCGCGCCGCGCGCGCGCGCCGCGCGCGCCGCGCGCGCGGCGCGCGCCGCGCGCGCCGCCGGCGCGCGCCGCGGCGCGCGCGCGCGCCGCGCGCGCGCGCCGCGCGGCGCGCCGCGCCGCGCGCGCGCCGCGCGCGCCGCGCGGCGCGCCGCGCGGCGCGCCGCGCCGCGCGGCGCGCGCGCGCGCCGCGGCGCGCGCCGCGGCGCGCGCCGCCGGCGCGCGCGCGCGCCGCGCGCGCGCGCGCGCGGCGCGCGCGCCGCGGCGCGCGGCGCGCGCGCCGCGCGCCGCGCGCGCGCGGCGCGCGCGCGCGCGCGGCGCCGGCGCGCGCGCCGCGCGCGCGCGCCGCGCGCGCGCGCCGCGCCGCGCGCGCGCGCGCGCCGGCGCGCGCCGCGCGCGCGCCGCGCGCGCGCGCCGCGCGCCGGCGCGCGGCGCGCGCCGCGCGCGCGGCGCGCGCCGCGCGCGCCGCGCGCGGCGCGCCGCGCGCGCGCCGGCGCGCGCGCGCGCGCCGCGCGCCGCGCGCCGCGCGCGCGCGCGCCGCCGGCGCGGCGCGCGCGCCGCGCGCGCCGCGCGCCGCGGCGCGCCGCGCGCGCGCCGCGCGCGGCGCGCCGCGCGCGCGCGCGCCGCGCGCGCGCCGCGCGGCGCGCGGCGCGCGCCGGCGCGCGCGCGCGCCGCGGCGCGCGGCGCGCGCCGCGCGGCGCCGCGCGCGCGCGCCGCGCGGCGCGCCGCGCGCCGCGCCGCGGCGCGCGCGCGCGGCCGCGCGCGCGCCGCGGCGCGCGCGCCGCGGCGCGCCGCGCGCGCGCCGCGCGGCGCGCGCGCGCCGCGCGCCGCGCGGCGCGCGCGCGCCGCGCGCGCGCGCGCCGCGCGCGCGCGCCGCGCGGCCGCGGCGCGCGCGGCGCGCGCCGCGCGCGCGCGCCGCGCGGCGCGCGCCGCGGCGCCGCGCGCGCGGCGCGCGCGCGCCGCGCGCGCGCCGCGCGCCGCGCGCGCCGCGCGCGCGCGCGGCGCGCCGCGGCGCGCCGCGCGCGGCGCGCGGCCGCGCGCGCGCCGCGCGCCGCGCGGCCGCGCGGCGCCGGCGCGCCGCGCGGCGCGCGCGCCGCCGCGGCGCGCGCGCGGCCGCGCGCCGCGGCGCGCGGCGCGCCGCCGCGCCGCGCGCGGCGCGCGCCGCGCCGCGCGCGCGCCGCGCGCGGCGCCGCGCGGCGCGCGCCGCCGCGCGCGCGCGCGGCGCGCCGCGCGCGCGCCGCCGCGCGCGCCGCGCGCGCGGCGCGCGCGGCGCGCGCCGCGCGCCGCGCGCGCGCGGCGCGCCGCGCCGCCGCGCGCGCCGCGCGCGCCGCGCCGCGCGCGCCGCGCGCGGCGCGCGCGGCCCGGCGCGCCGCGCGCCGCGCCGCGCGCGCGCCGCGCGCCGCGGCGCCGCGCGCGGCGCCGCGCCGCGCGGCGCGCGCCGCGCGCGCGCGCGCCGCGCGCCGCGGCGCGCGCGCCGCGCGCGCCGCGCGCGGCGCCGGCCGCGCGCCGCGCGCGCGCGGCCGCCGCGGCGCGCGCGCGCGGCCGCGGCGCGCGCGCGCGGCGCGCGCGCCGCGCGCGCCGCGCGCGCGCCGGCGCGCGCGCCGCGCGGCGCGCGCGGCGCGCGCCGCCGCGCGCGCGCCGCGGCGCGCCGCGCCGCGCGCGCCGCGCGGCGCGCCGCGCGCGCCCGCGCGCGGCGCGCGCGCGCGCCGCGCCGCGCGGCGCGCCGCGCGCGCGCGCGCCGCGCCGCGCGCGCCGGCGCGCGCCGCCGCGCGGCGCGGCGCGCGCGCGCGCGGCGCGCCGCGCGCCGCGCGCGGCGCGCCGCGCGCCGCGCGCGCGCGCGGCCGCGCGCGCCGCGCGGCGCGCGGCGCCGCGCGCGGCGCGCGCCGCGCGCGCGCGCCGCGCCGCGCGCGGCCGCGCGCGCCGCGCGCCGGCGCGGCGCCGCGCGCGCCGCGCGCGCCGCGCCGCGCCGCGGCGCGGCGCGCCGCGCGCCGCGCGCGCCGCGCGCCGCGCGCCGCGCGCGCGCCGCGCCGCGCGCGCCGGCGCGCCGCGCGCGCGCCGCGCGCGCGCCGGCGCGCGCGCCGGCGCGCGCCGCGCGCGCCGCGCGCGCCGCGCGGCCGCGCCGCCGCGCGGCGCGCGCGGCGCGCGCCGCGCGCGCCGCGCGCCGCCGCGCGGCGCGCCGCGCCGCGCGCGCCGCGCGCGCCGCGGCGCCGCGCGGCGCGCGCGCCGCGCGCGGCCGCGCGGCGCCGCGCGCGGCGCCGCGCGCGCGGCGCGCGCGCGCCGCCGCGCCGCGCGCGCCGCGGCGCGCCGCGCGCCGCGCGCGCGCGCCGCGCGCGCGCCGCGCCGCGCGCCGCGGCGCGCGGCCGCGCGCGCGGCGCCGCGCGCGCCGCGCGCGCGCGCCGCGCGCGCGCGCGCCGCGCGCGCCGCCGGCGCGCGCGCGGCGCGCGCCGCGCGCCGCGCGCGCCGCGCGCGCGCGCCGCGGCCGCGCGCGGCGCCGCGCGCGCGGCGCGCCGCGACGCGCGCGCGCGCGCCGCGCGGCGCGCCGCGCCGCGCGCGCGCGCGCCGCGCGGCGCGCGCGCCGCGCGCGCGCGGCGCCGCCGCGCGCGCGGCGCCGCGCCGCGCGGCGCGCCCGCGCGCGGCGCCGCGCGCGCGGCCGCGCGCGCGGCGCGCGCGGCGCCGCGCGCGCGGCGCCGCGCGCGCCGCGCGCGCCGCGCCGGCCCGCGCGCGCGCGGCGCGCGCGCCGGCGCGCCGCGCGCGCGCGGCGCGCGGCCGCGCGCCGCGGCGCGCGCGCCGCGCGCCGCGCGCCGCGCGCGCCGCGCGCGCCGCGCGCCGCCGCGCGCGCGCGCCGGCGCGCGCCGCGCGCGCGCGGCCGCGCGCGCGCCGCGCGCGCCGCGCGCCGCGCGGCGCCGCGCGCGCGCCGCGCGCGCCGCGCCGCGCCGCGCGGCGCGCGCCGCGCGGCGCGCGCGCCGCGCGGCGCGCGCCGCGCGCGCCGCGCGCGCCGCGCGCCGCGCGCGCCGCGCGGCGCGCGCGCGCCGCGGCGCCGCGCCGCGCGCGCGCCGCGCGCGGCCGCGCGCGGCGCCGCGCGCGCCGCGCGCGCCGCGCGCCGCGCGCGGCGCGCCGCGCGCGCCGCGCGCCGCGCGCCGCGCGCGCGCGGCGCGCGCGCCGCGCGCCGCGCGCGCGCGCGCCGCGCGCGCCGCGCGCGCCGCGCGGCGCGCGCGCGCGGCGCCGCGCCGCGCGCGCCGCGGCGCGGCCGCGCGCGCCGCGCGCGCGCGCGGCGCGCGCGCGCCGCGGCCGCGCGCGCGCGCCGCCGCGCGCGCCGCGGCGCGCGCGCCGGCGCGCGCGCGCCGGCGCGCGCGCGCGCCGCGCGCGGCGCGCCGCGCGCGCCGGCGCGCCGCGCGCGCCGGCGCCGCGCGCCGCGCGCGCCCGCGCGCGCGCGCGGCGCGCCGCGCGCGCCGCGCGCGGCGCCGCGCGCGCCGCGCGCGCCGGCGCCGCGCGCCGCGCGCGCGGCGCCGCGCGCGCCGCGCCGCGGCGCGCGCCGCGCGCGCCGCGCGCGGCGCCGCGCGCGCGCGCGCCGCGCGGCGCGCGCGCGCGCCGCGCGCCGCGCGCGCCGCGGCGCGCGCCGCGCGCGCGGCCGCGCCGCGCCGCCCGCGGCGCGCGCGCGCGCCGCGCGCGCGCCGCGCGCGGCGCGCGCGCCGCGCCGCGCGCGCGCCGCGCCGCGCGCGCCGCGCGCGCGCCGCGCGCGCGGCGCGCCGCGCGCCGCCGCGCCCGGCGCGCGCGCGCCGCGGCGCCGCGCGGCGCGCGCCGCGCGCCGCGCGCGCGGCCGCGCGCGCGCCGCGCGCGCGCCGCCGCGCGCCGCGCGCGCGCCGGCGCCGCGCGCGCGGCGCCGCGCGCGCGCCGCGCGCGCGCGCCGCGCGCGCGGCGCCGCGCCGCGCCGCGCGCCGCGCGCGCGCGCCGGCGCGCGCCGCGCGCCGCGGCGCCGCGCCGCGCGCGCGCCGCGCGCCCGCGCGCGCCGCGCGCCGCCCGCGCGGCGCGCGCCGCGCGCCGGCGCCCGCGCCGCGGCCGCGCGCGCCGCGCGCGGCGCGCGCGCGCGGCGCGCGCCGCGCCGCGCGCCGCGCGCGCCGGCGCGCGCCGCGCGCGCGCGGCGCGCCGCGCCGCGCGCGCGCGCGCCGCGCCGCGCGCCGCGCGCGCGCCGCGCGCGCGACGGCGCGCCGCGCGCGCCGCGCGCGCGCGCCGCGCCGCGCGCGCGCGCCGCGGCGCGCGCGCGCCGCGGCGCGCGCGGCGCGCCGCCCGCCGGCGCGCCGCCGCGCGCGCGCCGCGCGCCGCGCGGCGCGCCGCGCCGCGCCGCGCGCGCGCCGCGCGCGGCGCGCGCGCCGCGCGCCGCGCGCGCGCGCCGCGCGCCGCCGGCGCGCCGCGCCGCGCGCGGCGCGCGCCGCGCGCCGCGCGCCGCCGCGCGCGCCGCGCGCGCGGCGCCGCGCGCGCGCCGCGCCGCGCGCGGCGCGCGCGCGCCGCGCCGCGCGCGCCGCGCGCCGCGCGCCGCCGCGCGCGCCGCGCCGCGCGCGCGCCGCGCGCGCGCCGCGCGCGCGCGCGCGGCGCCGCCGCGCGCCGCGCGCGCGCCGCGCGCCGCGCGCCGCGCCCGCGCGCCGGCGCGCGCCGCGCCGCGCGCGCCGCGCGCCGCGCGCCGCGCGCGCCGCGCGCGCGCCGCGCGCCGCGCGCCCGCGCGCCGCGCCGCGCGCGCGCCGCGCGCGCCGCCGCGCGCCGCGCCGCCGCGCGCCGCGCCGCGCGCCGGCGCGCCGCGCGCCGCGCGCGCGCCGGCCGCGCGCGCGCCGCGCGCGGCGCGCCGCGCGCGCCGCGCGCGCGCGCCGCGCGCGCCGCGCCCGGCGCGCGCGCCGCGCGCCGCGCCGCGCCGCGCGCGCGGCGCGCGCCGCGCGCGCGCCGCCGCGCGCGCGCGCGCCGCGCGCGCCGCGCGCCGCGCGCGCGCCGCGCGCGCCGGCGCGCGCGCGCGCCGCGCCGCGCGCGCGCCGCGCCGCGCCGCGCGGCGCGCGCCGCGCGCGCGCGGCGCGCCGCGCGCGCGCGCCGCCGCGCCGGCGCGCGCGCCGCGCCGCGCGCGGCCGCGCGCGCGCGCCGCGCCGCGCGCGCGCCGCGCGCCGCGCCGCGCGCGCGCGGCCGCGCGCGCCGCGCGCGCGCCGCCGCGCGCGCGCGCCGCCGCGCCGCGCCGCGGCCGCGCGCGCGCGCGCGCGCCGCGCGCGCGCCGCGGCGCGCGCGCCGCGCGCGCCGCGCGCCGCGCGGCGCCGCGCGGCCGCCGCGCGCGCCGCCGCGCGCGCGCCGCGCGCGCCGCGCCGCGCGCGCGGCGCCGCGCGCCGCGCGGCGCGCCGCGCGCGCCGCGCCGCGCCGGCGCGCGCGGCGCGCGCGCGCGCGGCGCCGCGCCGCGCGGCGCGCCGCGCGGCGCGCGCCGCGCGCGCGCGCGCCGCGCGCGCCGCGCCGCGCGCGCCGCGGCGCGCCGCGCGCCGCGCGCCGCGCGCGCCGCGGCGCGCGCGCCGCGCCGCGCGGCGCGCCGCGCGCGCCGCGCGCCGCGCCGCGCGGCGCGCCGCGCGCCGCGCGCGCGCGCCGCGCGCGCGCCGCGCGCGCGCCGCGCGCGGCGCGCCGCGCGGCGCGCGCGCGCGCGCCGCGCGCCGCCGCGCGCGCGCCGCGCGCGCCGCGCGCGCGGCCGCGCGCGCCGCGCGGCGCCGCGCGCGCGCGCGCGCGCGCGCCGCGCGCCGGCGCCGCGCCGCGGCGGCGCCGCGCGCGCGCCGCGCCGCGCGCGCGCGCCGCGCGCGCGCCGCGCGCGCCGCGCCGCGCGGCGCGCCGCGCGCCGCGCGCGCGCGCCGCGCGCGGCGCGCCGCGCCGCGCCGCGCGCCGCGCGCGCGCCGCGCGCGCGCCGCGCGCGGCGCCGCGCCGCGCGCGCCGCGCGCCGCGCGCGGCGCGCCGCGCCCGCGCGCGCGCCGCGCGCGCGCGCGCGCGCCGCGCGCGCGGCGCGCGCCGCGCGCGCGCGCCGCGCGCCGCGCGCGCCGCGCCGCGCGCGGCGCGGCCGCGCGCCGCGCGCCGCGCGCGCGGCGCGCCGCGCGGCGGCCGCGCGCGCGCGCCGCGCGCCGCGCGCGGCGCGCCGCGCGCCGCGCGCGGCGCGCCGCGCGCCGCGCGCGCCGCCGCGCGCGCGCGCGGCGCGCCGCGCGCGCGCCGCGGCGCGCCGCGCCGCGCCGCGCGCGGCCGCGCGCGCCGCGGCGCGCGCGCCGCGCGCGCGCCGCGCCGCGCGCCGCGCGCGCGGCGCGCGCGACGCCGCGCGCGCGCGGCCGCGCGCCGCGCCGCGCGCCGCGCGCGCGCGCGCGCGGCGCCGCGCGCGCGCCGCGCGCCGCGGCGCCGCGCCGCGCGCGCCGCGCGCGCGCCGCGCCGCGCCGCGCGGCGCGCCGCGCCGCGCGCGCGGCGCGCGCCGCGCGCGCCGCGCGCGCGCGCGCCGCGCGGCGCGCCGCGCGCGGCGCGCGCGCGCGCCGCGCGCGCGCCGCGCGCCGGCCGCGCGCGCGCCGCGCGCGCGCGCGGCGCGCGCGCCGCGCCGCGCGCCGCGCCGCGGCGCGCGCGCCGCGCGCGGCGCGCGCGCGCCGCGCGCGCGCGCCGCGCCGCGCGCGCGCCGCGCGCGCGCGCCGCGCGCCGCCGCGCGCCGCGCGCGCGCGCGCCGCGCGCGCCGCGCCGCGCGCGCGCGCGCCGCGCGGCGCGCCGCGCCGCGCGCGCGGCGCGCGCCGGCGCGCGCCGCGCGCGCGCGGCGCGCGCGCCGCGGCGCCGCGCGCGCGCGCGCCGCGCGCGCCGCGGCGCGCGCCGCGCGCGCGCCGCGCGCGCGCCGCGCGCGCCGCGCGGCGCGCGCGCCGCGCGCCGCGCGCGCGCGCCGCGCGCGCGCGCGCGCGCCGCGCGCGCGGCGCGCCGCGCCGCGCGCGGCGCGCGCGGCGCCGCGCGCGGCGCGCCGCGCGCGCGCCGCGCGCGGCCGCGCGCGCCGCGCGCCGCGGCGCGCCGCGCGCGCCGCGCGCGCCGCGCGCGCGCCGCGCGCGCGCGGCGCGCGCCGCGCGCGCGCGCGGCGCGCCGCGCGCGCCGCGCGCCGCGCGGCGCGCCGCGCGCGGCGCGCCGCGCCGCGCCGCGCCGCGCGCGGCGCGCGCGCGCCGCGCGCGCGGCGCGCGCGCCGCGCGCGCCGCGCCGCGCGCGCGGCCGCGCGCGCGCGCGCCGCCGGCGCGCGCGCCGCGCGCGCGCCGCGCGGCGCCGCGCGCCGCGCCGCGCGCGGCGCGCGCGCGGCCGCCGCGCGCGCCGCGCGCGCCGCGCGGCGCGCGCCGCGCGCGCGCGCCGCGCCGCGCGCGGCCGCGCGCGCCGCGCGCGCCGCGCGCCGCGCGCGGCGCGCCGCGCGCCGCGCGCCGCGCGCGCCGGCGCGGCGCGCGCCGCGCGCGGCGCGCGCGCCGCGCGCGCGCCGCGCGCGCCGCGCGCGGCGCGCGCGCGGCCGCGCGCGCGCCGCGCCGCGCGCGCCGCGCGCGCCGCGCGGCGCGCGCGCGCGCGCCGCGCGCGCGGCGCCGCGCGCGCGCCGCGCGGCGCGCGCGCGCGCCGCGCGCGGCGCGCGCGCGCGCGCCGCCGCGCGGCGCGCCGCGCGCCGCGCGCCGCGCCGCGCGCGGCCGCGGCGCGCCGCGCCGCGCGCGCGCCGCGAGCGCGCCGCGCGCGCGCCGCGCGCGCCGCGCGCGCGCGCGCCGGCGCGCGCGCGGCGCGCCGCGCCGCGCGCGCCGCGCGGCGCGCGCCGCGCGCCGCGGCGCCGCGCGGCGCGCCGCGCGCGCGCCGCGCGCGGCGCGCGCCGCGCGCGCGCGCGCCGCGCGCGCCCGCGCGCGCCGCCGCGGCGCGCCGCGCGGCGCGCGCCGCCGCGCGCGCGCCGCGCGCCGCGCGGCCGCGCGCGCCGCGCGGCCGCGCGCGCCGCGGCCGCGCGCGCCGCGCGCGCGCGCGGCGCGCCGCGCGCGCGCCGCGCGCGCGCCGCGCCGCGCGCGCGCGGCCGCGCGCGCGGCCGCGCGCGCCGCGCGCGCGCGCGCGCCGCGCGGCGCCGCGCGCGCGCGCGGCCGCGCGCGCCGCGCCGGCGCGCCGCGCGCGCGCGCGGCGCCGCGCGCGCCGCGCGGCGCGCGCGCGCGCCGCGCGCCGCGCGCGCCGCGCCGCGCGCGCGCGGCGCGCCGCGCCGCGGCGCGCGCGGCGCGCGCCGCGGCGCGCGCGCCGCGCGCGCGCCGCGCGCCGCGCGCGCGCGCCGGCGCGCGCCGCGCGCCGCGCGGCGCGCGCGGCGCCGCGCGCCGCGCGCCGCGCCGCGCGCGCGCGCCGGCCGCGCGCGGCGCGCCGCCGCGCGCCGCGCGCCGCGCGCGGCGCCGCGCGCGCGGCGCCGCGCGCGCGCCGCGCGCGGCGCGCGCCGCGCGCCGCGCGCCGCGCGCGCGCCGCGCGCGCGCGCCGCGGCGCGCGCGCCGCGCGCGCGCGCCGCGCGCGCGGCGCGCGCCGCGCGCGCGCCGGCGCGCGCGCCGCGCGCGGCGCGCGCGCGCCGCGCGCGCCGCCGCGCGCGCCGCGGCGCGCGCCGCGCGCGCGCCGGCCGCGCGCGCGCGCGCCGCGCGCGCGCCGCGCCGGCGCGCGCCGCCGCGCGCGGCGCGCCGCGCGCGCCGCGCGCGCGCGGCGCGCGCGCGCCGCGCGCGCCGCGCGCGCCGCGGCGCGGCGCGCCGCGCGCGCCGCGCGCGCGCGGCGCCGCGCGCGCGGCGCGCGCGCGCCGCGCGGCGCGCCGCGCGCGGCCGCGCGCGCGCGCCGCGCGCCGCGCGGCCGCGCGCCGCGGCGCGGCGCGCGCGCCGGCGCGCGCCGCGCGCGCCGCGCGCGGCGCGGCGCGCCGCGGCGCGCGCCGCGCGCGCGCCGCGCGGCGCGCCGCGGCGCGCGCGCCGCGCGCGCCGCCGGCGCGCGCGCGCGCCGCGCGCGCGCGCCGCGGCGCGCGCCGCGCGCGCGCGGCGCGCGCCGCGCGCCGCGCGGCGCGCGCGCGCCGCGCGCCGCCGCGCCGCGCGGCGGCCGCGCGCGCCGCGCGCCGCGCGCGCCGCGCGCGCGCGGCGCGCGGCGCGCGCCGCGCGCGGCCGCGCGGCGCGCGCGCCGCGCGCGCCGCGCGCGCGCGCGGCCGCGGCGCGCGCGCCGCGCGCGCCGCGGCGCGCGCCGCGCGCGCGCCGCGCGCGCGCCGCGCGCGCGGCCGCCGCGCGCGCCGCGCGGCGCGCGCGCCGGCGCGCGCCGCGCCGCGCGCGCGGCGCGCGCGGCGCCGCGCGCGCCGCGCCGCGCGCGCGCGCCGCGCGGCGCGCGGCGCGCGCCGCGCCGCGGCGCGCCGCGCGCGCGGCGCGCGCGCCGCGCGCGCGCGCGCCGCGCGCCGCGCGCCGCGGCGCGCGCGCGCGCCGCGGCGCGCGCGCCGCGCGCGCGGCCGCGCGCGCGGCGCGCGCGCCGCGCCGCGCCGCGCGCGCCGCGCGCGGCGCGCGCCGCGCGCGGCGCGCGCCGCGCGCCGCGGCGCGCCGCGCGGCGCGCGCCGCGCGCGCCGCGCGCGGCGCCGCGCGCGCGCCGCGCGCGGCGCGCGCGGCGCCGCCGCGCGCCGCGCGGCGCGCCGCGCGCCGCGCCGCGCGCGCGGCGCCGCGCGCGCCGCCGGCGCGCGCCGCGCGCGGCGCCGCGCGCGGCGCGCCGCGCGCGCGCGCGCCGCGCGCGCGCCGCGCGGCGCGCCGGCGCGCGCCGCGCCGCGCGGCGCGCGCGCCGGCGCGCGCGCCGCGCGCGCGCCGCGCGCCGCGCGCGGCCGCGCGGCGCGCGCGCGCGCCGCGCGCGCGCGCGCCGCGGCGCGCGGCCGCGCGCGCGCCGGCGCGGCGCGCGCCGCGACGCGCGCGCGGCCGCGCGCGCCGCGCGCGCGCGCGCGCCGCGCGCGCCGCGGCGCGCGCGCGCGGCGCGCGCGGCCGCGCGCGCGCGCGCGCGCCGGCGCGCGCGCGCGCGCGGCGCCGGCGCGCGCGCGCGCGCGCGGCCGCGGCGCGCGCGCGCCGCGCGCGCGCGCGCCGCGCGCGCGGCCGGCGCGCGGCGCGCCGCGCGCGCCGCGCGCGCGCCGCGCGGCGCGCGCGGCGCGCGCGCGGCGCGCCGCGCGGCGCGCGCGGCGCGCGCGCCGCGCGCGCGCCGCGCGCGCGCGCGCGCCGCGCGGCGCGCGCGCGCGCGCGCCGGCGCGCGCGCCGCGCCGCGGCGCCGCGCGCGCGGCGCGGCCGCGCGCGCGCCGCGCGCGCGCGCCGCGCGCGCCGCGCGCGCGCCGCGGCGCGCGCCGCGCGGCGCGCGCCGCGCGCGCGGCCGCGCGCGCGCCGGCGCGCGGCCGCGCGCGCGCCGCGCGCCGCGCGCGGCGCGCGCGCGCCGCGCGGCGCGCCGCGCGCGCGGCCGCGCGCGCCGCGCGCCGCGCGCGCGCGCGCGCGGCGCGCGCCGCGCGCCGCGCGGCGCCGCGCGCGCCGCGCGCGCGCGCCGCGGCGCGCGGCGCGCGCCGGCGCGCGCGCGCGGCGCGCGCCGCGCGCGCCGCGCGCCGCGCGCGGCGCCGCGGCGCGCGCCGCGCGCGCGCCGGCGCGCGCGCGGCCGCGCGCGCGCGCCGGCGCGCGCCGCGCCGCGGCGCGCGCGGCGCGCGCGCGCGCGCGCGCGGCGCGCCGCGCGCGCCGGCCGCGCGCGCGCGGCGCCGCGCGCCGCGGCGCGCCGCGCGGCGCGCGCGCGCGCCGCGCCGCGCGCGGCGCCGCGCGCGCCGCGCGCGCGCCGCCGCGCGGCGCGCGCGCCGCGCGGCGCGCCGCGCGCGCGCCGCGCGCGCCGGCGCGCGCCGCGCGCCGCGGCGCGCGCCGCGCGGCGCCGGCGCGCCGCGCGCCGCGCGCGCGGCGCCGCGCGCGGCGCGCGCCGCGCGCGCGCGCCGCGCGCGCGCGCCGCGCGCGCGCGCGCGCCGCGCGGCGCGCGCGCGCCGCGCGGGCGCGCGCGCGCGCCGCGGCGCGCGCCGGCGCGCGCGCGCCGCGCGCGCCGGCGCGCCGCCGCGCGCGCGGCGCGCGCCGCGGCGCGCGCGCGGCGCCGCGCGCCGCGCCGCGCGGCGCGCGCGCCGCGCGCGCCGCGCGGCCGCGCGCGGCGCCGCGCGCGGCGCGCGCCGCGCGGCCGCGGCGCGCGCGCGCCGCGCGCGCCGCGCGCCGGCGCCGCGCGCGGCCGCGCGCGCGCGCGCGCGCCGCGCGGCGCGCGCCGCGCGCGCGCGCGCGCGCCGCGGCGCGCCGGCGCGCGCGCGGCCGCGGCGCCGCGCGCGCCGCGCGCGCGCGGCCGCGCGCCGCGCGCGCCGCGCGCGCGCGCGCCGGCGCGCCGCGCGCGCCGCGCCGGCGGGCCGCGCGCGCGCCGCGCGCGCGCGGCCGCGCGCCGCGGCGCCGCGCGCGGCGCCGCGCGCGCGCGCGCGGCGCGCGCCGCCGCGGCGCGCGCCGCGCGCGCGCGCGCGCGCGGCGCGCCGCGCGCCGCGCGCGCGCGGCCGCGGCGCGCGCCGCGGCGCGCGCGCGCCGCGCGCGGCCGCGCCGCGCGCGCCGCGCGCGCGCCGGCGCGCGCGCGCGGCGCGCCGCGCCGCGCGACGCGCGCGCGGCCCGCCGGCGCGCGCGCGGCGCGCGCGCGCCGCGCGCGCGCGGCCGCGCGCGCGCGGCGCGCGCGCGCGCGGCGCGCGCCGCGCCGCGCCGCGGCGCGCGCGCCGCGCGCCGGCGCGCGCCGCCGGCGCGCCGCGCGCCGCGCCGCGCGGCGCGCCGCGCCGCGGCGCCGCGCGCCGGCGCGCGCGCGCGCGCGCGCGCCGGCGCGCCGCGCGGCGCCGCGGCGCCGCGCCGCGCGCGCCGCGGCGGCGCCGGCGCGCGCGCGGCGCCGGCGCGCGCGCGCCGCGCGCGCCGCGGCGCCGCGCGCGCCGCGCCGCGCGCGCGCCGCGCGCGCGCCGCGCCGCGCGCGCGCGCCGCGGCGCGCGCGCCGGCGCGCGCGCGCGGCGCCGGCGCGCGCCGGCGCGCCGCGCGCGCGGCGCGCGCGCCGCGCGCGGCCGCGCCGCGCGCGCGGCGCGACGCGCCGCGCGCGGCGGCGCGCCGCGCGGCGCGCGCGCGCGCCGCGCGCGCGGCGCGCGCGCCGCCGGCGCGCGCCGCCGCGCGCGGCCGCGCGCGCCGCGCCGCGCGCGGCCGCGCGCGCCGCGCGCGCCGCGCGGCCGCGCGGGCGCGCGCGCGCGCCGCGCGCGCGCGCGCGCCGCCGCGCGCGGCGCGGCGCGCGGCGCGCCGCGCGCCGCGCGCCGCGCGCCGCGCGCGGCGCGCGCGCGCCGCGCCGCGCGCCGCGCGCGCCGCCGCGGCGCGCGCGGCCGCGCCCGCGCGCGCGCGCGGCGCCGCGCGGCGCGCGCGGCGCGCCGCGCGCCCGCGCGCGCGCCGCGGCCGCGCGGCGCGCCGCGCGCGGCGCGCGCGCCGCGCGCGGCGCCGCGCGCCGCGGCCGCCGCGCGCGCGCGGCCGCCGCGCGCGCGGCGCCGCGCGGCCGCGCGCGGCGCGCGCGCGCCGCGGCGCGCGCCGCGCGCGCCGGCGCGCGCCGACGGCGCGCCGCGCGCGCGCGGCCGCGCGCGGCCGCGCGCGCCGGGCGCGCCGCGCCGCCGCGCGGCGCGGCGCGCGGCGCGCGCGCGGCGCGCCGCCGGCGCGCCGCGCGCGCGCGGCCCGCGCGGCGCGCGCCGGCGCGCGCCGGCGCGCGCCGCGCGGCGCCGCGCGGCCGGCGCGCGGCGCGCGCGCGCGGCGCCGCGCCGCGGCGCGCGGCGCGCGCGCGCCGGCGCGCCGCGCGGCGCGCGCGCCGCGCCGCGCGCGCCGCGGCGCGCCGCGCGCCGCGGCCGCCGCGCGCGGCGCGCGCGCCGGCGCGCGCCGCGGCGCGCGCCGCGCCGCGCGCGCGCGCGCGGCGCGCGCCGGGCGCCGCCGCGGCGCGCGCGCCGCGCGCCGCGCGCGGCCGCGCGCGGCGCGCCGCGCGCGCGCGGCGGCGCCGCGCGCGCCGGCGCGCGCGCGGCGCCGCGCGCGGCGCCGCGCGCCGCGCGCGGCGCGCGCGCGGCGCGCCGCGCGCGCGCCGGCGCGCGCCGCGCGCGCGCGCCGGCGCGCCGCGCGCGGCCGCGCGCGCGGCGCGCGGCCGCGCCGCCGCGCGCGCCGCGCGCGCGCGCCCGGCGCCGCCGCGGCGCGCGCGCGCGGCGCCGCGCGCGCGCGCGCCGCGCGCGCCGGCGCGGCGCGCCGCGCGCCGCGCCGGCGCGCGCGGCGCGGCCCGCGGCGCGGCGCGGCGCGCGCCGCGCGCGGCGCGCCGCGCGCCGCGCGCGCGCGCCGCGGCGCGCGCCGCGCGCGCCGCGCGCGCGCGCGCGCGCCGGCGCGGCGCGCGCCGGCGCGCGCGCCGCGCGCCGCGGCCGCGCGGCGCCGCGCGGCGGCGCCGCGCCGGCGCGGCGCGCCGCGCGGCGCCGCGCGCGGCGCCGCGCGCGGCGCCGCGCGGCGCGCGCGCGCCGGCGCGCGGCGCGCGCGCCGCGCGCGCGCCCGCGCGGCGCGCGGCCGCGGCGCGCGCCGCGCCGCGCGCCGCGCGCGGCGCCGCGCGCGCGCCGCCGCCGGCGCGCGCCGCGGCGCCGCGGCGCGCGCCGCGCCCGCGCGCGCCGGCGCGCGCGGCCGGCGCGCGCCGCGGCGCGCCGCGCCGCGGCGCGCCGCGCGCCGCGGCGCGCGGCGCGCGCGCGCGCCGGCCGCGCGCCGCGCGGCGGCGCGCGCGCCGCCGCGCGCCGCGCGGCCGCGCGCGCGGCGCGCGGGCGCGCCGCGGCCGCGCGCGCCGCCGGCGCGCGCGCCGCGCGGCGCGCGGCGCCGGCGCGCCGCGCGCCGCCGGCGCGCGCGGCGCGCGCGGCGCCGCCGCGCGGCCGCGCGCCGCGCGCCGGCGCGCGGCCGCGCGGCGGCCGCGCCGGCCGCGCGGCGCCGGCGCCGCGGCGCGCGGCGCGCGCGCCGCCGGCGCGCCGGCGCGCCGCGCGCCGCGCGCGGGCGCCGCGCGCGGCGCGCCGCGCGGGCCGCGCCGCGCGGCGCGCGCCGCGCCGCGCGCGCCGCGCGCGCGCCGCGGCGCGCGCGGCCGCGCGGCGCCGCGCGCGGCGCCGCGCGGCCGCGCCGCGCGCGCGCGGGCGCGCGGCGCGGCGCGCCGCGCGCCGCGCGGCGCGGCGCGGCCGGCGCCGCGCGCGCCGCGCGGCGCGCGCGCGCCGCGCGCGGCGCCCGGCCGCGCGCGCGCGGCGCGCGCGGCCGGCGCGCGCCGCGCCGCGGCCGCGCGGCGCGGCGCGCCGGCGCGCGCCGCCGGCGCGCGGCGCGCGCGCCGCGCGCGCGGCCGCGGCGCCGCGCGCCGCGCGCCGCGCGCGCCGCGCGCGCGCGCCCGCGCGCGGCGCCGCGCCGCGCGGCCGCGGCGCCGCGGCCGCGCCCGCGCGCGGCCGCGGCGCGCGCGCGGCCGCGCGCCGCGGGCGCGGCCCGGCGCCGGCGCGGCGCCGCGCGCGCGGCGCGCCGGCGCGCGCGCCGCCGCGCGGCGCCGCGCGCCGGCCGCGCCGCGCGGCGCGCCGCGCGCGGCCGCGCGCGGCGCGCGCGCCGCCGCGCGGCGCGCGGCGCGCCGCGGCGCGCCGCGCGCGCCGCGCGCGCGCGGCGCGCCGCGCCGCGCGCGCCGCGCGGCCGCGCGCGCGCGGCCGCGCCGCGCGCGGCGCCGCGGCGCCGCGCGCCGGCGCGGCGCCGGCGGCGCCGCGCGGGCCGCGGCGCGCGCCGCGCGGCGCGCCGCGCGGCGCGCGCGCCGCGCGGCGCGCCGCGGCGCGCGCGCGGCGCCGCGCCGCGCGGCGCGCCGCGCCGGCGCGCCGCGCGCGCCGCCGCGCGGCCGCGCGCGGCGCCGCGCGCGCCGGCGGCGCGCCGCGCGCGCGGCGCGCGCGGCGCGCGGCGCGCCGCGCCGCGCGCGCGCCGCGCGCGGCGGCCGCGCGCCGGCGCGCGCCGGCGCGGCGCGCGACCGCGCGGCGCGCGCCGCGCCGCCGGCGGCCGCGCGCGCGCGGCGCGCGCCGCGCGCGGCGCGCGCGCCGGCGCGCGCGGCGCCGCCGCGGCGCCGCGCGCGGCGCGGCGGCCGCGCGCGCGCCGGGCGCCGCGCGCGGCGCGCGCGCGCCGGCGCGCGGCGCGCGCGCGGCGGCGGCGCGCGCCGGCGCGCCGGCGCGGCGGCCGCGCCGGCGCGCCGCGGCGCGCCGCGGCGGCGCCGCCGGCGCGCGGGCGCGCCGGCCGCGCCGCGCGGCGCCGCGGCGCCGCGCGCGCGCCGGCGCGCGCGGCGCGCCGGCGCGCGCCGCGGCGCGCGCGCCGCGGCGCCGGCGCGCCGCGCGCGGAGCGCGCGCGCGCGGCGCGGCCGCCCGGCGCCGCGGCGCGCGGCGCGCGCCGCGGCGGCGCGCGCGGCGCGCGCCGCGCGCGCGCGCGCCGGCGGCCGCGCGCCGCCGCGCCGGCGCGCGCGGCGGCGCCGCGCGCGCGCGCGGCGCCGCGCGCGGCCGCGCGCGCCGCGGCGCGCGCGGCCGCGGCGCGCCGCGCCGCCGGCGCGCGGCGGCGCCGCGCGGCGCCGCGCCGCGCGCGCGCCGCGGCGCGGCGCGCGCCGCGCGCCGCGCGCGGCGCGCCGGCGCGGCGCCGCGGCGCGCGCGCGCGCGCCGCGCGGCGCGGCGCCGCGCGGCCGCGCGCGCCGCGCGCGGCGCCGCCGCGCCGCGCGCGGCGCGCGCGCGCGGCCGCGCGGCGCCGCGGCGCGCGCGCGCGGCGCCGCGCCGCCGCGCGCCGCGCGGCGCCGGGCGCGGCGCGCGCGGCGCGCGCGCGCCGGCGCGGCGCGCGCGCGCGCGCGCGCGCGCGCGTCGCGCGTCGACGGACCGCGCGCGCGCGCGCTCGCGCCGCGCCGCGCGACGCGCGAGCGCGCTGCGCGCGCGCCCGCGCCTGCACGCAGGGCGCGCGCCGCGACGTGCGCGACGTCGACGCGCGCGGACTCGCCCGCAGTCGCGCGCGACGACGACGCGAGCTGACCGTACGGCCGCCGGGCCGCCGTCCGGCGGCCGCGCGCGCCGCGATCGGCGACCGACGCGACGCGCGCGCCGACGCCGACGGCACGAGCTCCCGGCGCGGCGCGCGCGCTAGCCTCGCGCCTGCGCTCGACGAGCGCTCGCGTACGGCCCGCGCGCGCGCCGAGCGCCGCCGGTCACTGCGCGCGCGCGCCGACCGCGCGGCGCCCGCCGAGCCGAGACTTGCGAGCGCGCGCCGTCGCGGCGCCGCGCCGCGCGCCGCGAGCTGAGCGACGGTGCGCAGTTGTCTTTTACGGCGCGTGTGGCCCGCTATGTCGGCCCGTCTTCAGATCGCACAGGGCCGCTGATCTATCCAGAGCCTGTCGCTTGATGCCGGCTGAAACGCGAGTTCCATATGCAGCAGATCATCGCTTGTTGCAGCCTGTTTCCCAGAAGAGACTGATTCGAGGACAGTTAGGGGACACAGTGTTGATGTAGAAGAGACATGAAGAAGAGGGGACACATGTTGATGTAGAAGAGACATGGAGAAGAGGGGACACGTGTTGATGTAGAAGAGACATGAAGAAGAGGGGACACATGTTGATGTAGAAGAGACATGAAGAAGAGGGGACACATGTTGATGTAGAAGAGACATGAAGAAGAGGGGACACATGTTGATGTAGAAGAGACATGGAGAAGAGGGGACACATGTTGATGTAGAAGAGACATGAAGAAGAGGGGACACATGTTGATGTAGAAGAGACATGGAGAAGAGGGGACACATGTTGATGTAGAAGAGACATGAAGAAGAGGGGACACGTGTTGATGTAGAAGAGACATGAGAAGAGGGGACACGTGTTGATGTAGAAGAGACATGAAGAAGAGGGGACACGTGTTGATGTAGAAGAGACATGGAGAAGAGGGGACACGTGTTGATGTAGAAGAGACATGAAGAAGAGGGGACACGTGTTGATGTAGAAGAGACATGAAGAAGAGGGGACACGTGTTGATGTAGAAGAGACATGAAGAAGAGGGGACACGTGTTGATGTAGAAGAGACATGAAGAAGAGGGGACACATGTTGATGTAGAAGAGACATGAAGAAGAGGGGACACATGTTGATGTAGAAGAGACATGGAAGAAGAGGGGACACATGTTGATGTAGAAGAGACATGAAGAAGAGGGGACACATGTTGATGTAGAAGAGACATGGAGAAGAGGGGACAGTGTTGATGTAGAAGAGACATGGAGAAGAGGGGACACATGTTGATGTAGAAGAGACATGGAGAAGAGGGGACACATGTTGATGTAGAAGAGACATGAAGAAGAGGGGACACATGTTGATGTAGAAGAGACATGAAGAAGAGGGGACACATGTTGATGTAGAAGAGACATGGAGAAGAGGGGACACATGTTGATGTAGAAGAGACATGAAGAAGAGGGGACACATGTTGATGTAGAAGAGACATGAAGAAGAGGGGACACGTGTTGATGTAGAAGAGACATGAGAAGAGGGGACACATGTTGATGTAGAAGAGACATGAAGAAGAGGGGACACATGTTGATGTAGAAGAGACATGAAGAAGAGGGGACACATGTTGATGTAGAAGAGACATGAAGAAGAGGGGACACATGTTGATGTAGAAGAGACATGGAGAAGAGGGGACACATGTTGATGTAGAAGAGACATGAAGAAGAGGGGACACATGTTGATGTAGAAGAGACATGAGAAGAGGGGACACATGTTGATGTAGAAGAGACATGAGAAGAGGGGACACATGTTGATGTAGAAGAGACATGAAGAAGAGGGGACACATGTTGATGTAGAAGAGACATGAAGAAGAGGGGACACATGTTGATGTAGAAGAGACATGAAGAAGAGGGGGACACATGTTGATGTAGAAGAGACATGAAGAAGAGGGGGACACATGTTGATGTAGAAGAGACATGAAGAAGAGGGGACACATGTTGATGTAGAAGAGACATGGAGAAGAGGGGACACATGTTGATGTAGAAGAGACATGAAGAAGAGGGGACACATGTTGATGTAGAAGAGACATGGAGAAGAGGGGACACATGTTGATGTAGAAGAGACATGAAGAAGAGGGGACACATGTTGATGTAGAAGAGACATGAAGAAGAGGGGACACGTGTTGATGTAGAAGAGACATGAAGAAGAGGGGACACGTGTTGATGTAGAAGAGACATGAAGAAGAGGGGACACGTGTTGATGTAGAAGAGACATGAGAAGAGGGGACACGTGTTGATGTAGAAGAGACATGAGAAGAGGGGACACGTGTTGATGTAGAAGAGACATGAGAAGAGGGGGACACATGTTGATGTAGAAGAGACATGAAGAAGAGGGGACACGTGTTGATGTAGAAGAGACATGGAGAAGAGGGGGACACGTGTTGATGTAGAAGAGACATGAGAAGAGGGGACACGTGTTGATGTAGAAGAGACATGAAGAAGAGGGGACACATGTTGATGTAGAAGAGACATGAAGAAGAGGGGACACGTGTTGATGTAGAAGAGACATGAAGAAGAGGGGACAGTGTTGATGTAGAAGAGACATGAAGAAGAGGGGACACGTGTTGATGTAGAAGAGACATGGAGAAGAGGGGACACGTGTTGATGTAGAAGAGACATGAAGAAGAGGGGGACACGTGTTGATGTAGAAGAGACATGAAGAAGAGGGGACACGTGTTGATGTAGAAGAGACATGAAGAAGAGGGGACACGTGTTGATGTAGAAGAGACATGGAGAAGAGGGGACACGTGTTGATGTAGAAGAGACATGAAGAAGAGGGGACACATGTTGATGTAGAAGAGACATGAAGAAGAGGGGACACGTGTTGATGTAGAAGAGACATGGAGAAGAGGGGACACGTGTTGATGTAGAAGAGACATGGAGAAGAGGGGACACATGTTGATGTAGAAGAGACATGAAGAAGAGGGGACACGTGTTGATGTAGAAGAGACATGGAGAAGAGGGGACACGTGTTGATGTAGAAGAGACATGAAGAAGAGGGGACACATGTTGATGTAGAAGAGACATGGAGAAGAGGGGGACACGTGTTGATGTAGAAGAGACATGGAAGAAGAGGGGACACATGTTGATGTAGAAGAGACATGAAGAAGAGGGGACACATGTTGATGTAGAAGAGACATGGAGAAGAGGGGACACATGTTGATGTAGAAGAGACATGGAGAAGAGGGGACACATGTTGATGTAGAAGAGACATGAGAAGAGGGGACACATGTTGATGTAGAAGAGACATGAAGAAGAGGGGACACATGTTGATGTAGAAGAGACATGAGAAGAGGGGGACACATGTTGATGTAGAAGAGACATGAAGAAGAGGGGACACATGTTGATGTAGAAGAGACATGAAGAAGAGGGGACACATGTTGATGTAGAAGAGACATGAAGAAGAGGGGACACATGTTGATGTAGAAGAGACATGGAGAAGAGGGGACACATGTTGATGTAGAAGAGACATGGAGAAGAGGGGACACATGTTGATGTAGAAGAGACATGAGAGAGGGG